>JAHQIW010007066.1:0-536375 GCA_019055375.1 Parelaphostrongylus tenuis | reverse complement strand
GGACCAATTAAATCTTGATTTTTTTAAATGTTGATAATCTGATCATAAAAGCAAGACTGGCTTACATTTTCTATTCGTATAGCTAGAGGCTTTACAGAAGCACAGTGTGTCATCAGCTCTTCATTGAACAGGATGAGTGCATCACAAAAGCAGTTCAATGCCTGAAAATTCGACATGTTCAGGATACACTAACAAAGTGACGTGGATCTACAATGATGACTACTCACAAGTTGTGCTCCTGTAGCGTCTTGAATGAATCTTACATTCACTTCAAAGATATATTCGTCTGGACGCTTTTTTATCTTTTTAACGGCCTCCTTAAATGAATCAATTCTAAGCTGCGTGTCAATTTTCTAGCAATTTAATAGCTCTTACTATTTCATTTGGCGCTTGGCTCTCTACAAGATAGATTAGACGCGAGTGCAGCTGCATATATAGGAACCACATAAACTTTTCGATAACGTCAAGTGGTTCCCAGTCATCGCGGTTTTTGATCACGTCTAACACCACATCCCAGATGTCGCACTTGTTCTTTTCGATGTGGCTAAAATTCAAGATAGAAAGAGGTAATTGAGATAATAGTAGCCTGGAAATAATTGTCAAAAAAGTTCAAACACCTACTGTTACTAAATTCAGATATATGTGCGTGTATTAACTGGAATGGTCATAACTTCGATAATAGGAAATCAAGGGATGGATAACGAAGTGGTTAGAGATGCAGTGTACCAGAAAGCAAGGTGATAAGCAAGACGCTGGTTTGATCTCCTCCCCGACACTCTCTTGCAATCGAACATCTGAATGCCTAGCAACGCCTCAGCTCGGCTACCTTCATGGCTCTAAGGAGAAGCAACACCTCCAACGCTGTGCAATATTCATTGAAAGACGAACCCTCGAGTAGCAGTTGAAGCAATATTTGGAACGTTAAAAAGCTCGTAAAGAATGAATGTGAAGAAGCGAGTGGAGTACAATATATGGCTACATAGGCATCCACATGATAAGAAGTGATGACGTGTCATTTGGATATCGAAAACTGAATTTTGAACATTACCTAGCAAATGCTGTGATCTCGCGAGAAGCAGCTGAGAACACTTTCTGGTCATCTTCGTCCCACTGTTCGTCACTTATGCATCGCTCTACACTGTGGCGTATTTTCAGAGCCAATCCGTCGATTAGCTAAGCAACGATTTACATAATCTACACCATTGTTTTGTTCTACCGCTCAAATATCAGCGTTATGACGATGTTATAATTGGATATCCAAAGAAGTTGAGCGGTATGTGAAACTTATGACTTTGACCGGTAGTGGACCCGTATTTCGCCCACACCGAGGGTGCGTGCTACTACTACACTACCACGCTATCACCCAGCACGCTACCTCGATATGGGTGAGACGCGGGTTCAACTCACGCCAAAGACGAGAGATTTGCATATTATTCAACAGGGATTGTCAACATATGAAAAGTCAATTACAAAAGAAAATCTTCAGAGGTCTGAGCTAACTCATAACGACAAAGAAGACTCACTCTGAACCTGTCTCTTTGCTGCGCAACTGAAGTGTTTGTAGAGAAATACTTGTTCAATTCAGCTACAATGTCCGCAAGTTTGTAGGAATTATGTTTCTCTAACACTTTTTTGATTACTTTCATCAATTCAGTAAACCGCTGAAATGTTGAAAACTTCAATATGTATTATATGCAGCAAAACAATTGACTTACGTTCACCAGTCGACCATCCATGTACATATCTAGTTGAAAATAAAGAGGTAATTCGATTAGGTTGGTAATTTTGACCGGGTCAGCAATGAACTGTAATGATATACATTCGGCCGTATTTTACTTTACAAGAAATTAGTCCAATAGAGAAGAGTCGATATATAAATCAATTCATTAACAGCTAGTAAAGATTTCAACAAATCTAATGGAACGGTACCTTGTGAAGCAATTTCGGTAATGTGGGAATGAGAATCTCAGAAACACGATTACGATTTTCGACGAATGTACAACTCTCCTCGTTAGACAGTGCTCCTCTCCTAACAGCTGATCTACCAACAGGCGATTCACCTGTTGCTGCCTGACGAACGGAGCACACCAAAATTTCAATCAGCTGTGATTCACTTGATTCCACTAAACGCATTAAAAGATGAGGCATTGATTTGATAGGAATTCTAGTGAACTAAAAAACTGGCAGTACAATTCGGTTATCAACCGACTTTCCACCTCTTTTGGAGACAAGGCATTACCCGTTCGTTTTGTGGCATTTAGTAACTTATCGACAGCTTGAATCGCGAAAATTTCTATACTATGAATAATTTCTAAAAAGCCTTCTTGGTGCTCTGTAGCAGCTAAAACAATACTGGGTTTGACACTCGGCACGCAGTTTTTGCTCGGCTAATAAATTTCTGTTGTGTAGATGGGGTTTCGAGTACACAAACGGCACCCAATGGTCAGAGTTCGTGGATCGCCTACTAAAAGGTTAATAGACTAAAAGATGTATGATAGTATATATTTGGGTGATTCTGAGCCTAAGTTTGCTCCATGAAAAGGTCTTCATAGAGCGCTGCAAGAGCGAAAAGAATGCGGAGTATTGTATCCAGGCCCCGTGACAAATTTATCTGGCAATATGTAATGAGAACAAAAGCTAAGCCAGTGGAACGACAAAACGAAGTTTCTTCTACAAATCTATTAAGGGGAACCTAAAGGTGCCTATCAAATAGAGAAAAAACTTATACATAGATCACGAAAATACGCGTGGGAACATGCACCGAATGTAAAATTTTATTTTCGCTCCTACGACGGATTATAAATCGCTTCAAAAACCAAGGAAGATATCAGAATTCCGATATTTCACATATTAAATGTTTACAGTCTGCAATAAAGCAGAAGCAGCCTTGTAACCAAAGAGTTGAAAAATGAATTGCTTGTTCAAAATGAGCTCCATATAAATATACATATATATATAAATGTATATATATACGTATATATATACGTATATATATACGTATATATTACATACATATGTATATATATATATATTATTTACATAGATTAGAAGCTACGGACCAGCTAATGATTGAATAAAATTATTAATCACCGTCGTCACTCAGCAGCAAATTCACCATTGTCTGCCAATCTTTGATAAACGGGTTTGTGTCAATCAGCGCATCGACGAGATAAGTGGCTTGGTCACAACCCTTGAATAAATTACCGAGATAGACAATTTCAAAACAATTTTACGAGATTTAAATTCCTTATACCTCTTGTTCTTTGTAGAACTGAATGAGATCTTGTATAAGTTCTGCATTTACACTATTTCGACTCCGATCTGACAGTGATACCCTAGATCCACGCTCACGATGTCTATGTTGGACGAACTAAATTTGTAACAGTGCTTCTGCGAACTATTACGATAAAAATCTGATAATGAAAGGTTTTATTAATCCATTCGAGACCGCGCACATCGTACTGCTCATCGCAAACTGGACCAAAAGATCGCGCGTACAGTGTACAGTGCACTGCTCATTTTAGGACTGATGTGTCCTAAAGTATTTACTGGACAATGTATATTAATTTGCTAAACAATCAATAAGATACGGAGTAAGAGGTGAGAACAAAAGAGGTGCTCTTTGCAGCCGATAAGCTAGAAGAAATCACTTTGCCACAAAGCTCACTGCTTGATAATTTGATCGAGATAAATCTACCGAGCTTGTGTGGCTGAATGCTCGTGAGTGTTCTTCGACACATAATTGGCCGATCAACGATGGTCGATGATTCGATCCCGTGCTCAAGGCTTAACATGTGGATCGGTGAAAATTATCAGGTATGTCTGAGAATAGCAGCATTGAGTTGATATATCGGTACGCCACCATGTTTTATTGTAAAGGCCAGACATGCATTCAGTTGCCTCAAACAATGCTAGATGACAACGAATGCATGACAGCTTTATTATTTCATCTCAATATCTACCATTCATTCCATTGCAATCACTACAAGGATTCACTATTGTTATAAAGGATAAAGGATAGAGCTCTCGGCGTTGATCAATCCCTGAGGGATGCGCCATGCATTCGACTTCAATTTTTAACTTCGATTGAAGTGCTTGAATGCATATCTGGCCTTTACAATGACTCGCGGTGGCCTCCCGCTGAACCGAGTCAGTGCTGCTATCCTCCCAGACATGTCTGAGACCTGTCTGGTACACATTTACCGACCCCGGAGGGAAGGATGGCTTGGTGAGCCATGAGCGCAGATCGAACCACTGACCTCGTGTGCGACGCAGAACACCTCTAACCACTACGCCACATGCGCTCATTGTTGTTATAGTAATCAGTATATAAAACATATCAAAAAGGATTTGAAATAGGCCGAAAAACCATTCCAATTGCTAAGAGCAATGTGCTTGCATTTCAAACTATGATAACATAGAATGAAGTTCTCTCTATCTAACCGCTTTTGAGGTGGTATGATGTTATGAGTATACTCAGTGATGCAGAGTGATGAGCAAAACTTTTGCGTCAGGCGGTACTTCAACTCATATCTCTTTATTCGGGAGCGCGTGCTCTAACCCGTTGCAGTATTGACGCTTATTTTGAGCATCACTCTTTTAGCGCTACAACGCAGTTATCCGTTAACCAGCGACCATCAATGGCCTGACCCATGTAGTCAGATCGACATTGAACCCCAGTCACGCTGACAGATATTGGGTATTGATGATCAAATATAATTCTCTTTATTTAACCGCTTTTTGCGGTGGTATGGTGCTATAAATATACCCAGTGAATGAAGAGAATTCTATTTGATCATCAATACCCAATATCTGTCAGTGTGACTGGGGTTCAATGTCGATACCGACTAGATGGGTCAGGCCGTTGATGGTTGGCGGCTGACAGACAAATGCGTTGTAGCGTGGAAAGAGTGGTGTGCAAAATGGGCGTCAGTGGTGTAACGGGGTAGAGCACGCATTCCCGGATAAAGTGAGATGTGGGTTCGAGTCTCGCCTGACGCAAAAGGTTTGCACATCACTGAACACCACTGGGAATAATCATGACAATATATACTACATAATGCAGTACACACTAGTCATATCCACAGTGCGACAACACCAAGTCCCTTCTACGATCCGCCCTCGTTCTCAACCTCCTAATTTTTTTCTTTGAGAGAAATGATTGTTTACCCTTGAAAACCAGCAAGTTCGTGGCGACGCAAAAATTACTTGTATTCGATTGAGTTATCCAGGAAAACAGTGTGCGCTCTCGAGTGGGTTATTGGAAATCAAATGATATAAGAAGTAGAAAGAAAGTTGTTCATACAATTTATATGACGACAAATGAACATTCGGTCATAATTGTTACACGAGAACTTTCCATAGGAGTGAGAGCAACATTCGAAGGCTTAAATTTCCGGCTGATGCGCTACGTGCTCTTTTTAAGCAGATTTTTTCATAAAGCTGTCTATTCAGAATAAAGTTATAATCTACACCAGCCCCGTGATTTTACTGGTACTTCGCTGTAAGCACGAAAAGCACATGAACGTGTAGAGGAAATCTTCTATTATCAGAGTCCGCCTTTTTATGAGGAGCTTTTTGCGGTGAAGAGAAAAAATATCTAACTGAGACAAGAATCGTAATTCACATGTGAGGCGCTCCAGCACCTTCGATCAATAGATAGCGGGACGCCGCTTAGAGTCTACCGCCACCAGACACCGCAACTGTAGGTAATCGGTAGACCAAAGGGAGGCATAGATGAAACTTGATCTTATACTATGTGTTGCACTGCAGTGAAACGGTCCTTCCGAAAGAAAGGACGGCGTTGGAAGGTCAAAGCTTACGCTATCGAATGACTAGTTATAATTTGAATGAAGAGTTTTTTCCTGCGAAACAATGCGTTTCTTAAACAGAAATGTCTCCTTTTTCTTACGGCGTTATAAAAAGAGCCTTTCAAAAAACGGTCACGTAGCATATTATCCAGAGATTCGAACTTTCGAATGACCACTATAAATGCTATGGAGATCTTTAGTCCGGCCGAAGGAGTGGAATCTTCATTTGTCGTCATATAACAGACAAGTACCGGATTTTGAGTACCTTCGTAATGAGAAATTCACCAGCAGCAACAGCTAGGGCACGGTGCTTCGTATAGACAAGCTGACAAATCCTAATACAATCTTCCAACTCGAGCAAACTGGGAAAAACCCTCAAATACTACGTTTATCTGATATACAACGGATAAAAAGCTCGAAAACTCACCGATAAATGCTTGTCATGAGCTGACAAGCTCTCACAGCCACTTCAGTGTACTCGTCAAAAATCATATCCACAAATTTTCTTCTGTACTTATCTGAGAATAGCTTCAACCTTCCTAGAGGATCTCGCTTGCCATAAAGTGGTAACAGAGCGGATAGGCCTATCAATTGCACACCTGGGACCTATATATACAAATATTGACAGAATATCATATTGAGAATGGGAAGAACTTATGCAATTCACTATTATTTGACCTCATCGTATAAACTCGAGGATATATACTCCAGGTAGGTGTCTTTCAAGAAATGCTGCGGATATATACGCATCCAATTCCCCAATTCAGCAATACAAATCGAACGCGTTTGCACATGGTGGTCTCTTGAACAGGAGATAATATAGTGTAATATCAAGTCCAACAGTGAGGAAACATAAAAAACCTGTGAAAAAAAAACATAAGTTCAATGGTTTTATTTGTTATGCAAACCTGAAGCGACGATGAAATACGCTCCAGAAAATCTTATCGACCTTCTGAAGAGCATCATTGGTACGTTCCTCTATCTGCAAAATAAAGCGGATGCACACACATAGTGTGAAGATGTCAAACGTTGGCATTCAAATAGGAAACACTAAAAATAAAAGAAATGAAGAAATTTCTGCGTAGGGAAAAATCTACCTCATCCCTCTTTCGAGTTAACACGTCCAATATCTCTCTAGTGCCAGAGCTTCGCCTTAAGCGAGCTTTTTCAGCCTCCAACTGCTTTGTATTACGATCTTTCAAAGATACCAAGTCCATTATGACATCTACCAAAGCCGATGAGATCTTCATCGCTGTAAATAATGTAGAACATTGGTCCAATAGACAAGAAACCAACCGTTGATTAATGTCAACATAAGCAATTATTAAACTTTTCTTCTCAGATTCTCAGCTTACACATGGTTAATGACAATTTTTACTCGGATAGCGATTCGACGCTTCATCTTCGGCAAAATGATCCGATTCAACTCGATAAGACTACATAAAACGGCACTTTTCTCTCATCCGCAGCCATTTTCAGAACCTTGCAAAAGCGCATTTTCGACTTTTCTTTGAGCGCATTCTCTGCTTTTCTTCAAACTCTTATAACTATACAATAAATCAAACCACGAGAATTTGAGCAATGTACTTTACTTCTCGAATAGCTCTTATATTACTTTGTAGCAATAATTATAAAAGGTCTCACACTCAAGCGTTTTTCGCTGAACAAAGCTTTTCATTTAGAATTTCAATAATTACCCGATAGCAAAAATTTCGACAATTTCAATAATGTACTTGGTCTCCCACATGTGGCGCGCATACCTTGCACTGCTATATGGATGGATTTCGTAAATTTGGCACTAAAGTGTATTTCGTTTCTGAAATAGCCTCTTTACTACGCTGGGAGAGTAAAAATAGATTTATGTTCTACATTCGAGCATTTTAAGGTGAACAAATCTCTCCTTCTAGACTTTTGGTAATCAGTCGAGAGCGAAAATTTCTTCAATTACAATGACTAATCTGGTTGTTACAGCGCATCACTGATAAGTCTCTCTCAGAATCAAGTACACTTTTGAATCCGAGATTTGTGCTATAGAATGGTTAATGAGAGTTGCAAAGAAAAACCCTATCCACAAAAGTACATGATTGTGAAAGAGATTTTATCCTTATCGTTACAACGAAAAATGAAGGACATTTTAACATACAACGTACACTGTTCAGACTCTCCACATTTATGCTATCGAATAACTACTTAACGTCAAAAAAAGGGGAAAATACGTCTTTTACAGGTGGCTGAAAACGTGTGCAAATTGAGGAAAAGTACTCAAGAAGCACCGAACTCCTAACGATTGTCGATCATCGAGTCGAATCACTTGGCTCTGATGAAGACGAAAACTGCGAAATGTAAGCCAAATAAAAATTGCCGCCAACCTTGTATAAGGTGAGAGAACGTTAATGAAAAGTGTAATTTTAACAGTGATTGTGAGGTCGAGCATATTGCTTCCAATACTTAGTCTTACACGAAGTCACTCATTCTGAAACGCAGATAGTCTAGTGAAAAATGTATAGCATTAACCTGCGAATGTTGCAGTATGCTTGAATGCACACAGTTGGCTATTTGTCAAACCAATTAAGAACTGCAAAACGCCGTCCATCATATGTTGGTCGAAAATCAATGAAGATTTACATTTATCGATCCAAATCTGTAAAAAAATTAGGATATCACGATTTCACCCGTCAATAACAATGGGAAAACAGCTTTGATCATGTAATTGTTGAAGAATGACTTACGAAGAGCATTGAATGCAAGTTGTCGCGAAAATTTTTTGACAGCAGCGGATAATCACTAGAATTCTCACAAAATTCGGCCAATTGGTCAATGAAGTCACTGAAAAGAAAATCGAAGAAAATTAAGGAAAGGAATGTCAAGAGCATTGCAATACCTGTATTCCATTGTGCTTTGCATAGGAGCACCAATCCTTCTCCTGCAGCCGCAGCAAGCGACAAAGAATTGCTGTAAGTCGACAAGAGCGCCATCAGGATATAGATCATACTCTACAATCCACTCATCGATTGCTTGCTAAAGTATGAATCGTTAATGAGAGATCTGAAGCAAAAGCGATGCACTATTCACAATCTAAGAAGCAGCATTTATATAAGCTGATCAAACACATTCGGTACCGCTTTCAATCTACCCATAACGCTGCGATAACCTTTACTAGAGTCTCGTCAGTGTTATTCTATCATTTAGATCAATACCCTTCCCATTTTACCAAATAAGTACTGCAATTTCATTGCACTAGTACGAATTACCTTGGCATGTAGCGCTGATATCAGTAATACTCCACACGATCCCTCTACCCCACCTCTACTCCTACTACCATGGTCTTCGGATACCGAATACGTTTTCTTCCGAAGTTCAAGTATAAACAGGAAATCAGTATGAAATACAGCACACTGAAGAATGAGCCATATGAGATACCTCAAGGTTCCGCCCAGTTTTTACAGCTTCAAAAAGTCGAGTGTCCCGAGTCAGAAGAGCACCTTGAAGCAGTTGTTCATTTACAGCTGCCGGTCGCAATCCCAGACGTGCATCACGAGTTGCAGCAGCACCATCAGAACGGCACCTCTTTGCCTGTAGTAAAACAGTTATCAATTTAGCATGGAAGAAATTAGTTTTCAACTCTTAAAGAGAATCTATCGTTCTAAGTTAGGAGGGGTCGTTTTTAGGGGGTATCGAAGCACAATACCCGCAGTTATTCAAAGACTTTAATGAACAATTGAAGCTAAAAAAGTTCAGTATTTCTCAAATGCTTTGCACATCACTCTAGATCAATGACTACATGTTTAACATCATGCCACCGCTGGAATCGATTGACTAAAAATGGATTCTACTGAATCATCTGATACACAGTATCTGGTAGCATGACTGGGTTCAATGTCGACAGCGACTACTGGGCCAAACCGCTGACGGTTGATTAGTGGCAGATAGATGCGTTATAGTGTAAAAAGAGTGATGGCAATGTGGGCGTCAGTGGAGCAACAGGCTGCAGCACGCACTCCTCGATAGAGTGAAGTGCGGGTTCGAGTCTTGCCGACGCAAATGCTTTGCACATCACTCTAGATCAGTGGTTATCTTCAATATTTCTATTTTGATGCCAGTTCAGAGTTGCCTCGAGCAACGATACAATCCGTAGAACTCCCCTCTACTAAATGCGTGCTCAAAATACGAAAAGTAGAAACGCGGTATCGAAACGGATAATGCTCTTGGGTTTATTTCAAAGCTCACCGAGCACTAATGGCAGACGACACGAACAAACAAACTTAGTGGAACTGGTTGGATTTACTGTGTAATAAATGGGCCGTGTAAAATTAGAACCCTTTTGGTTTTAGATGTGATTTCTACGCTGAAATTGCTTGATTTTAGCATCGCTTGACTGCTCAATTTCTTGCAAACATTTTGAGGTACACTTTGTCTATACTCACTAAGAAATGGAGCTGTCTTGGGAACAAATTCGTTCGTTACTCATGCAAAACTTCGCCGAATTTGAACATGAGTAGCAAGCGAATTTGCTCCCGCGACAACTCCATTTAGGAGCAGTATAGTCAAATTGTATACCAAAGTGTTCGCAAAAAATGGGCATTTGAACAATATAAAAATCGTGTACTAACTTTTTACATAACCTATTAACAGAAACACAGGTGTTACGTAAGGGATTATCCATTAGGGTCTGATATTACAAGCCAAATAAGGCAAATCAGTCACTCATGGTGGAGAAAAGATTATCTTTGTATTTTTGACATCTGTATTTCTCCACATGATGTGAACTACCACTGACTAATCATGTCACATGAAACAGTCGAATAGACCGATTTTTGAAGAATGCTAGCATTAAGAATTGATATGTCAAGCTTGGAGACATCTTGTCTGGCTAGCGCAAAGATGTTTATAGTAGTCTTCGCTAGCCGACGTTCAGACGACCTCGTCTTCTTCGCAGCCTGGACCGACGTTATGATCGACTTTTCGGATGATTCAGGGATTCTCAATGCTTTTGATAGGAGCTTCATGTGAGGTTCTTGTATAAACAGTCATATACGACATGAGCCCCGGTCCAGAGAAAGAAAAAGTTGCCAAAACGCAAGTCATCTAACTACTTCTGCTACACTAATAGGCTCTAGAAAAAGTTGTGTCGTGTTCCAGAAGCATAGATTGAATTCATCTCTACACTAATTAACTATTTCGTCCCTCTCTAGGCTTATGCGTAAATCGGTCTTATTCTTCACGGAATGTCTTGAACCAAGGCTGAGCTGCACGAACATCGCAAATTCCGTCACTATACAATTTGCAGATTTGTCGACGAACCTCAGAAACCCTGTCAGCGACTTTGTAGTGGAAGTGGAGCAGCAAACGAGTTTCTTCCCTGGACAGTTCCATTCTGATGGCTGTGTAGACAAATGACATATCGCTTCATACGTAGGAGAACGAGCTTTCTGGTGGGCTTAATTTCGCACAAAATACGCGTGTTGAAATCTGTTTTCTTAGCCATGAAAACAGAACTCTAACTACAAACTATTATTACCCACCCACCACCCACCCCCCACCTCCCGTAGAGCAAGCAACAGAGGTCTTTCATATTCACATGGGTGTCACAGACAGGTGACACTGGGAACAGGGACTTTATCATAACAATGCAAAGACACTCACAACACTCTCCGACGGCGGATGTGTAACTCCATCGCTATGTGGTCTCCTGCGATTGGGAGCACTAAACAAATTGCAAAAAAAAACTACTATCATCGGAAAAAGGAACAAAAATTGATGAAATTTGATTAGAAGAGATTCCCACTATTGTGACGACGGATTTGGATCGTCACTGGCCGATTTTAACGTTTCCGCATAGTTCGGCGAGTTCGTAACAGCATTGATCTCCGTTTGTTCCATTTTGGCACTGAAAATAGTCAATCAAATATGGATAAAAAGCACATAAATGGAAAATCAGACTGATTACAGTACAGGCTTGGAAAATCCGATCAATAAAATTGAGAGTAGAAAGATTGAAAGTATCTCAAAAATCCTCGGAAAAACAAAAAACTCTGATGTTTATGAGTGACTGGGAAGTCAAAGTAAGGCAACGAGCTTTAAAAGATAACAATATATCAGCGTAATCAACAAGGTGAGGTGATTCAAAACACTGCCTTCCTTGAGCGTCGGCAGTGACATATAGTTAGTTTATCTTGAAGCTCGAATAAGGGGGTCGGTGACGGAGTCGCTTGTGATGCTCGGCGCAGGCTTGATCTCCCTTCCTCCCTCACCTCCCATGGCCTCCAGCAGTCAGTAAACGGGAAGCCCCAAAGAATCTCCCAAACCCCAGACCTCTACATAGATGGGAGGATGTGCTCATTGCATAGAGCACCGGCACAGGAACATGGCTTTGATGGTTCAGCGAGGTGCGATGTGGCAGCAGGTCATCGCTGTGGATTGGCCGCGGAGGGGACAGGCTGAAACTACGGTAACCCCGCGTTCGTTTCAGGACCACACGTAATCGCCACTGTATTACAAATCACAGCCAAAGCGCACTTTTTCTTATTTGCTTAGGGTTTCTCATCATTCTGGGAATGAATCTGTGGTTTCTTGAGATATTTTCCATACTACACGATTTACTCTACTCATTCGTACGCTTTTGGTGCACATAATACGTCCACGTTTCAAAAAAAACCTCTTTTTTTATGCAATTACAGTGATATTGGCATTTTGCCCGTCGTAATAAGTCGCACATAGAAGATACTGACGTAAATCTATCTGCTCTAATATATTTTATTATATACGACAATTTTGAACTGCAATAATGACTGAAAATTGAAAAAGAATGAATCGTTTGTCAAAAAAGATGTTGCACAGTGTGTGGTTAAACGAGGTTATCCGCAACTTTCACCATAACTAATTTTGATGAGAGGGATTCGTTTATTTCGATTTATTTCTAGTTCGTGTACACGAGGAAAAGTCGAAAACGTAGGGATCACAGAGAAATTTCGTGCAATCAAGATTAGTCGTATTCAGAAGAACTAGTAAGTAAAGCAGAGTTTTCGTTTCAATATTGTTTCAGCATTCTACAAATTTTATTTACAATTAAGGTGTAGACGAGGCGCCGCGGCCGAGTGGTTTGGATGGTCGTCGCGACGCGCATGGAGCCGAGCTCCTCCCCCAACTCTCTTCGGCAGTCAACAATAACGCCCTATGGAACGCCACAGGAAAGGTTTCGCCGAGACTGCAAGAAGACTCGCTCGAGCAGTATTCTACGCCGGTCATGAAGAAGACGAATAACGAATTGAATTCTGGAAGTACTGGGATCCGCATAGTGAAAAAAGAACACTGTGACAACGAATCAGATAAAGTGGTAGAATAGAGTGGGCACACACATTTCCACTGCAATTTCGTCCCAGGAGCGTGTCAAAGCCGTTTAAAGTGTGTCTAACTTTTTTGGTGGTGAGAAAATGGAACCGTCGAAAGGAGATGGTGTACCGTGCCATTCACGTAGTAGTGGACAGCCTCTCAATCCTTGTAAATTGTTCCGTTGAAGTTATTTAGAGAGTTATGAATTGGACGAAACACAACGAACTATTCTGTGGGTATATTGAACAGAATACAAACAAGTAGATCACCTAGATTCGAATTCTCATTTAAACTGAATTACACTAAAAATTATCACACTATCATTCAGAGCGAAAAAAAAGTTGATTATGAGTTGCTACGCCATGGATCTACGTTTTGTATCAAAAAGTAATGAAATGTCAGAACAACTGAACGTTTCTTGCTATATTAATTACGTTGTAGATAATCCTTCAATACCAATCAAAGTCAAAAAGGCAACCAAAAAAAAAAAAAAAAAAACGCCGAGTGGTAGAGAAGAGTGAGGCAGACAGTGATTCCCACGCCGGGTTTGGAGGCATAGAGGAGGTGGAGCAGACCGTCCAACTTTGCCAGATGGATACGCAGAAGGTCGGATCCGTAGTCTCGAACGAATGTTAAAGATGTGCTTACACCTAATCATGATGATATGCTTGAGCCTAGTTATTATAGAGACATTGAAGAGTGAGTGGTGACGCAAATGTGCTTCTGTGGTGAAGTGGTAGTATGCGTGCCCAGGTATGGATGAAACGCGGGTCAACTCCACAGCTGAGCCCGTATTTTTGCTCACCACTCAATTTTCATAGCTATGTAAGTAACATCATAACACTGTGAAAAAATGCAGTAAAAATACTATAAATAGAGTATTACATTTGTTATGATGATTCAAAAATTCACGGCCTGGAATCGCCATTACTCTTGCATCAACCTAATTGTAAGTAGACATGCACTTCCCACTTCTACGCTCTTATTTGATCACGAGTCACAAATGCAGCAACTAATGTTTCATAGCTATTGGCGTACTGCAATTGATTACGACGATATCATTTCACGTGTAAGATCGTCAATCGTTCCCTCGGGCATTAATCCACAATGTTTTGATCTTCGTAATTACGTGAGATTTGTCTTTGCTTAAGACCTCATTCACACTTCTGCTTGATTCGTCGATAGTATTGCAAGCGCCTCCTTTAAATCGTTGTCGTAGTGGTTATTCTAGGTGATGAATATACACCCTCATGTTTTTTTTATTGGTGCATAGAAAACTAATACATGCATGTAAAATCCGGATATAAAACGTAATCTATTTAGCGCTTTTACAGCGCTCGATTAAAACCTTTCCAGAAACCGTACTTTCAAAATCGCCGAGAAACGAAAATCGAATCAGTACTGAACGTGTCGTGAAACTCAAGCACAGAAGCAAGCGGTGCGAATAATTCAAGTTGAAAGTGAAAAGTGATTTGCTATTCGCTGATACATCGAAGAGAGATCTCTTAGAAACCAAGCATAGTATTGAAATCGCCGTGAGTTATCGAATGATTACTAAAAATTTAACAAAAATTCTGCCGGACCAAAAAGGGACCTCTGTAAATTGTTGCGATGAAAAATTTCGCAGCATAATTACCATCTTGATGAGGTTTTACTAACGATTACTGAGTTTTTTTTGTAACGAATTGATGGATTGAATAATTGGCGGACGTATACAAGATTTTTAAATAGCTTCAGTGCCACGGGGATTTCTTAAATCATCACTTTTACTGCTAAGTTGTTTAGGATACTGTTTCACTCAAATTTGTTCATAGAAAAATTCATAGAAAGGTATGTGAATAATGATTTTGGTGTCACTTCTTTTTCACCATAAGATTGTAAATTATGAGCGCCTTTTGTTCCACTATTAATATTCGCTATGAATTAAGATAGATAAGATGGAGCGCATGTGGCGCAGTGGTTAGAGGTGCTCTGCGTCGCACGCTAAGTCATTGGTTGGATATCGCGCTCATGGCTCACCAAGCTATCTATCCCCTGCGGAGTCGGAAGACTGGTATCAGACTGATTTCAGACTTGTCTGGGAGGATAGGTAGCACTGACTCGGTACAGGAAGGCCACCGCGAGTCATTGTTAAGGCCAGATATGCATTAAATCACCTTCAAACGAGGCTAAAAAATGAAGACGAATGCATGGCGTATCACTCAAGGATTGGTCGACACCGAGAGCTTTAAAGCTTTTTTTAGAAATCAGGTATACGTGATTGAGGTCGATGAGTGGTTAGCACCGCCAACCCACGTGAGTATTGGAAGAAGTACACGTGATTGTGAACGTATAAGATAACAACCACAAGATTATAATTCAAAAAAAAATTCATGAAGTTAGAACCAACCAGAAGCAATAGCATTTGTTAAGTGTGGTCGTTTCTTGAGAGAGTCTTGAAATAATCTGATCAGCATCTGTTTTTTCGGTGCTGAAAGTTGAGAGAGAATAAGGATTGATAAAGAATAAACGCTGACAAGCAGAAGGCAAAGTAAAAACTAAAACCAGCTTTACGACAACTGTGACAGTTCTGGCTGGGCAAACAAAATGTCTTAGAAAATATACAGGTTACGCAGAATATAAAAAGAACTGCGCCATAAAAATGCTACTCATCTAATGGTGAACGTTTTCAGACGTTCACTGTTTATCTGCGACTGATGGAGAAGACTGGTAATAACTGGTTTTTGATCAACTAAAGGCCAAACAAAGGTCACGAAAAACTACGAGTTACACAGGTTGTATGAGAACTTAAAAGCACAATTCACTACTCGCCTACGACTGGAGTAGAAAACTGATAGGTATCTTCTAAATCCTTTGAAAATATTTACAGATAAGTAGAGAGTTGTTATTGATAATATGATAACTGTGGAGGAAAAAAGCAAGCCATAGAAGTTTTTGTCTTCAACTTACAAAAATTACAAACTATGTATATGGATAAAGGCAAGGATTGAGCTCACTAATTATTACCCGAGTGATGCGCCATGCATTCGACTTAACCGATTAAAGACCAGAGGACCCACCAGCCGCGTCTGGCCCCACCCTTGGCCCGGCCCCACCTGTCATGTCCATCCTTTGGTAGATGCTTGCGATAGTGATTGGGTTGATAATGGCAGTGATGGGAGTGATAGTGATGATAGTGATAGTGATCATAGTGCTAGTGGCGGAAGTGATAGTGATGATAGTGATCATAATAACAGTGACGGTAGTGATAGCGATGATAGTGATCATAATGATAGTGGCGGTAGTGATAGTGATGATAAAGATAGTGATCATACTGGTAGTGGCGATAGTGACAGTGATGATAATGATCATAGTGATAATGGCTTCACACTTCTGGCAGTCAACAACAAAATACCTATGGTTCGTCACAGGCAGGCTTTCCTTTAGATTGCAAGGAAATGTGCTCATCCAGTACTCTACGACATTGAATACCAGCAGTACTTGGATTGCCGCAGCACTGTGGCTTTCGTTTTAGTCAATCCCAAGTGGGGGATATGCCTTCTACATATAAAGGAATCGACGATGACTGTATTCTCAGATTATATGTTTTGAGCGAAGCCTTAGCAAGCAGTCGAAGTATTTATTTATACATCTTAGTTTATTGTGAAGTTTGAAATTATATGTGTAAATTGTTGCAGAGTCCAAAATTTATGTCATTTCACTTGCTTGACTGATATGTAATAAATGTCGTATTGATGAATGTCTTCTGAAAAAAAAATTACGGAATTACTTGATCAGTGGTCGATCGGAAAGTTTTACCGTTACACGAGTACTTGCGCTGGGGTCGAAGTTCCAATTTCAAACCTAGCAGTTATCCTAGGAATCTTTGACGAGGTTGGTTCAAAACACTTCCATTTTACTTATAGATAGCGCTTGCTGGCTTAATAGATCACTTACGATTCACAGTATTTTAATTGATTCATGCATTCCATGAAAGAGTTACGGGCCCAAGAGAATTAACCTCGTCTGATACGACAGATCAAATCTAGGCCTTGAGAAATCATTTCCAGCAAAGCGATCATATTGAGCGCTCGCTATCGGAAATAGATTTTGGTAATAAAATCACAGTTTGCCCAAGTTATAAGCCAAGGCTAACCACTAGAGTTTAATCCAAGGATTAAGCTTTTCACCACGTTTTTTCAACAAGATTTTTTCTATTTTTTTTGTATCAAATAACACAAGGTCACACGAAGGCTGATAATGATAGCGGATAATTCCGAATTCGTCGAACTTGCTCATTTAAGGTAGGAACATACTCACTCCGGTGCAGTGATTCACAGTTACCTAATTTTTGATCTTCAGTCAGATGGACAAGGAATGATTTTATACAGGCACACATACCGATGAGAACACGATTATTTTTCAATTCGACCAAAACAAGTTTATCTGTCCGTTTTAGCAATAATGAAACTTATTATTAGAGCCTATGCCCTTTACAAGTATCGTCTCTGGACTCTTCTCTTTGTGTTTAACCTCATGCTGTTCCGTCGAGCTCCTATGAAGTTTCATGACTACACCAAGCGGCGCGAGTACTCAGTGAAAACTATTAGAAAGATTGTGCTTTGCTGCAGCGTTGAACTGACTATAGTCTTGACATTGCAATTCGTCACCAATATAAGCAATATCAAATTTATTTACTTTATTATTCCAACGGTATTTTTATCCTATAATGGACTCGTTTTCAACTTCATTGCGCTGGCAGACAGATCTCTTTTCATCTTCGAGGTACTTTGCAGAGCCACGTCATAAAAACTGAACAAATTTCAATCAAATACCTATTCAATTCGAAAAGTCAATCAAAATCCAGTTAAGATGCACAAAACGGATTTCTGTTCATCTTTTTACCATTTGTGCAAATTTTGCAATTTCACCATTCCAATACTTCTGTCCATAAATCAGAAAGCCCTTTGAATTTTGCTCCGTTTATTGTTGTGTGAGATTTGAGGAAGCTATACTCAACATAAAAATTGTCGGGATAGACAAATTAGCAGGTTTGTTCTGAGAAGGTAAAAGTGATTGAGGGTAGAACCTGACATGTAGCTCTAATTCGATAATGCATCCTAGGCTCACCGAACCGTCCCCTCCCTCTCCGAGGTGGCAAATTGGTATCAGACTTATGGTAGAAGCAGCACTGAGCTGGTATCGGTAGGCTACAACGCGTCGCCACGTCTATTAAGAATTGATAAACTCGAGAACTTTAATCTTTTTGATGAAAAAACTCGTCAGATGATAGTTGAGCAGATTTGTTTGAAGTTTTGTAATGGCTGTAGGTGGGCTGTTCTAAAGTGTTAACCAAAGTTGTTATTCTTGACGAATAGTTTGCTTATCATACAAGTCTCGCACTGTTTTTTCCAACATGAAGTGATAAAAATCAATTTAGGGCGAGATCAAGACTGGGCCATTGTATCATTGAACAGTAGCTCATCAGATAATGTTTATTATCAAAATCAATTCAGTACGTTGGAAACCTTACCCGATAAATTAAGAACTCAGCGACATGTCTATTTTCTATCACTAGCCTTTGCTGCGAATCTGTACTAGAACGATATCCGTTTTTTTTTTTTGAAATGCTATCAGGAACTGAAAAAAGAGTGTGAACTGCCCAGAACAGCATTGTTATAGAACAGAGCTACACTACTGCCAATCTGTCAAAATAAAGGAGAACTTACCTATGACGCTTAACGTGAAGGTAGAAATGCAATTATGAGGTCGTACGACAAATCATCCTTTATATAGTCAAATTAACCATGTTTATAGGTAAGTAAAGAGAGAAGATATGGTGATATTGATAACATGATAAGCCATTCCAGTGCTGATCACAACTGGATTGCATTGGGTTTTGCACAACCTGCGGTCAGGCATTGTCGGTTGATGTCCTGATTGAATCGTTAAGTTTTCCCTATTTTCAAAAAAAATCCTACTCTGTGGGCTCTCAGATGTTATTATGTTGCATTTGACGTTTTTTGCTCTTATGACTTCTAAATAGTCTATGACAACTGTGTCGAATGGGCTTGTTTATAAATATTCTAAGAGCCCGTACTATGCCGCGGTTGTAAAGATAAGTGATGTCACTTAGTACGAGCAAAGCTCCGGCTCGGCCTAGCGTCGTAGAGTTCACTAGGACACTCTTCCTTCGCAGATCATATTGATGATAGATTTCTTTGAAATCAGTTATTTCCGTCGGAGAAGCAAATGTCTCATAGCAGTTCTTACGAATAACTGCTATTTTTTTACATATACCTGTATATAGCACCCTCCGACGCTGAATTAATACATCATTGCAGGCCAGATGATAAAATCCCCCGACATTGTAACGATCAATGCTTGAGTGATGGCCACTACAGTGTCGGGGGATTTTATCAACTGACATGCCGTTATTAATTCGGTGTCGTTTTTCTTTATATCTAAGGGAATTATGCCCTGTAAGGGAATCGCTGAACAAAAAAAAAAGGCGCCCTGCAACTGATAAGGGTGCAAGGCCAAAAACACATGTCTGACACTTTATAAAAACCATAACAGACCTCATGAACAGCTCAAGATATCTCACCAGATTATACATTGTTTTGAGCGAGATCTATGAGAACAGCCAAGTGTAAAGATATGATTCATTTTACTCGCCATGAGGTCGAGTGTTGGTCACTGCAGTGTCGGAGAGTTGTATTATCTGACATGCGGTGACTTGAAATAATTCGGAGGCCATTCCATTATATGTAGGAGCATAGCCCCTGCAAGGGACCGAACGGCACTGTGCAACTGAGGACAGCGCAAAGCCTAAAGACGTGTCTGACACTTTATAACTGCCATAACACACCTCAAGAATGACTCAAAATATATTACCATATTATATACACTGGCAGCTATGTTCAGTTTTCCTTGCTCTTACGGATTGTCACTAACTCGTCTACACAAAGTTATTGACATGTAATAATGATAATTGCTGGCTAACGTTCGATGGAATTGTAGACAAAAGTCAAATGTACTTCAGTTTTTTTCATTTTGCCAAATAAACGCGCTACTAAGTTTGAAGGTGAGAGGCTCTTTCCTTATCAGCAGGGATTTTTAAGGAGAATCTTTCGATATACAAAGACTTTCCACCAAACTTTTAATATTTATTTGATTGATGTTGACCTCGGATCCTCGGATTTATCCTCGCATAATTCAAAAATGTGCTCGCTCTCGAAAATGCCTTCTTGCAGCGTTGTAGCAGAAAAGTAAAATTATATCTCCCAGCTTTGCGCGAATAGCACTTATATCTTGCACGACAGAACTTTTGAAGGCTATTAAGGATTAATAGATAGCTGGAATTTTGTGGATTCTATGCACCTACTTTTGTTTTCATAGGCCTTTCCATAACGTTGTAGCAGGGAAAATGGATTTATGTTCTAGGCATCTCTATTTCTTGCAGAGCAGAACTCTTCCCCAAGGTCTTAGTAACTTCTCCATAGTGCTGGCGATTCCAAAACTATTTTTGTTTTTTTGAGGGCCGTCTTACTGCACTGTGGCACAGAAAACTAACTTTCGTTATTGAACCCGGGGTTTTTTCTCTGCTTCGGAAAATTGTGGATAAAACACATGATTGTGATACCCGAAAATTCTCTACATGTTCATATGTTTCTCGTGCTCAAACTTAGACTGCTTAGGCTTACTAGCGTGTATTGAGAATATAAAATAAAAATGAAAAGCGTGACCATTAGGACGATAGAACAAAGTTTTCTCTACAATAACAATACAAAAACGCAGAAATATTTACTAAATGGAATGTTTGAACAAATCACCAATACATGAGACAACGCGCAGCCGCACAACTTCATTGTTCCTGTTACAGCACTGTGAAGAAGCTTTCCTGAAAGTCGAATGCATTTTCGAATTCAATCAGATTTCCGCTACTGATCGTTTTCCAGTAGTCTAAGGGAAGAGCTCTGCTCTACCGAAAATACGCGCGAAAATACACGACAATGTGAAACAGAATTCTCCAAATGTATTTTCGGCCTTTATGAGGTGTGTTACGGGCAGTTGCACAGTGCATACGCGTATTTCGGCCTTCCATCCTCGTCAGTTGCACAGTGTCTTCGTTCAATCAGTTTCTCGGACAACACCCCTTACATAGACGAGTCAACGACGAACTTTTTTCACTCAACGTCGAGTGAAACAATCATCGTGATAATTCTTCAAATTGTTCGATTGTCGAATGCACGCGTTTAACTCTCATGAAAGACTCAAATTACGCTGTCAGATTACATTGATCTTGAGCAAAGTATAAAAGAAATCGATTGAATTGGTTGTTACATAAACAAAATTCTGGTTTTTTTGCTACAGCACCGTAAAAAAGCCTTTCTGCAAAGCAAATACTTTTTCGAACTCTCCGAGATTTACATTAATTGTGAAGAAACCAATTTCGCATTCTACAACTTTTGCCACTAGCACTGAAGTACTCCTTCAGATTCGCACCTTCTTACTTGAGTATTCTCTTTTACATGGATGCAATTAAGTCAGTGCGAAGTATGACATAACTCCGTATGCGGCATGCGATATGTCCGTATACGATATGTTCGTACGCGGTGTATCCGTATGCGGTATGTCCCTATGCGGTATGTAGTACGTTTGTATGAGTTGTGCGATAAGCCCGTACTCGGCACGTCCGTACGCCCTATGTCCGCATGCGACATGCGGTATGTCCGTAGGCTTTATGCGATGTGTCCGCATGCGGTATGTCCGTATGCAGTATGCGGTAGGTCCGTATGCGCTTTGCCCGTATGCGGTATGTCCGTATGCGGTATGTCTGTATTCGGTATGTCTGTATGCGGTATGCCGAACGTCGGTATGCGGTGTGCGGTATCCGGCATGTCCGTAGGCGGTATGTCCGTAGGCGGTATGTCCGTATACGGTAAGCTGTATGCGGTATGCCGTATGCCGTATGAGGTATGCGGCATGTCAGTATGCGATATGACGTATGAGGTATGTCCGTATGCGGTATACGATAGGTTTGTAAGCGCTGTGTCCGTATGCTGCATGTCCGTATGCGGTATGCGGTATGCCGTATGAGGTATGTCCGTATGCGGTATGCGGTATGCGGCATGTCAGTATGCGGTATGCTGTATGCGGCATGTCCGTATGCGGTATACGATAGGTTTGTAAGCGCTGTGTCCGAATGCTGCATGTCCGTATGCGGCATGCGGTATGCCGTATGAGGTATGTCCGTATGCGGTATGCGGTATGCGGCATGTCCGTATGCGGTATACGATAGGTCCGTAAGCGCTGTGTCCGTATGCTGCATGTCCGTATGCGGTATGCGGTATGCCGCATGAGGTGTGTCCATACGCGAAATGTCCGTGTGCGGTATGCGGTATGCGGCATGTCCGGATACGGCATGCTGTATGCGGGATGCGGTATGCCGTATGAGGTATGTCCATACGCGGTATGTATGTATGCGGTATGCGGTATGCGGTATGTCCGTATACGGCATGCTGTATGCGGTATGCCGTATGCCGTATGAGGTACGGCCGTATGCGGTATGCGGTATGCTGTACGAGGTATGTCCATACGCGAAATGTGCGTATGCGGTATGCTGTATGCGGCATGTCCGTATGCGGTATGTGGTATGCGGAATGTCCGTATGCGGTATGCGGTATGCGGCATGTCCGTATGCGGTATGCGGTATGCGGCATGTCGGTATGCGGTATGCGGTATGCCGCTTGAGGTGTGTCCATACGCGAAATGTCCGTATGCGGTATGCTGTATGCGGCATGTCGGTATGCGGTATGTGGTATGCGGCATGTCCGTATGCGGTATGCGGTATGCGGCATGTCCGTATGCGGTATGCAGTATGCCGCATGTCGGTATGCGGTATGCGGTATGCCGCATGAGGTGTGTCCATACGCGAAATGTCCGTATGCGGCATGCTGTATGCGGCATGTCGGTATGCGGTATGCGGTATGCGGCATGTCCGTATGCGGTGTGCGGTATGCGGCATGTCGGTATGCGGAATGCGGTATGCCGCATGAGGTGTGTCCATACGCGAAATGTCCGTATGCGGTATGCTGTATGCGGCATGTCCGTATGCGGTATGCGGTATGCGGCATGTCCGTATGCGGTATGCTGTATGCGGCATGTCGGTATGCGGTATGCGGTATGCGGGATGTCCGTATGCGGTATGCGGTATGCCGCATGAGGTGTGTCCATACGCGAAATGTCCGTATGCGGTATGCTGTATGCGGCATGTCGGTATGCGGTATGCGGTATGCCGCATGAGGTGTGTCCATACGCGAGATGTCCGTATGCGGTATGCTGTATGCGGCATGTCGGTATGCGGTATGCGGTAAGCGGCATGTCCGTATGCGGTATGCGGTATGCGGCATGTCGTATGCGGTATGCGGTATGCCCATGAGGTGTGTCCATACGCGAAATGTCCGTATGCGGTATGCGGTATGCGGCATGTCGGTATGCGGTATGCGGTATGCCGCATGAGGTGTGTCCATACGCGAAATGTCCGTATGCGGTATGCTGTATGCGGCATGTCGGTATGCGGTATGCGGTATGCGGCATGTCCGTATGCGGTATGCGGTATGCGGCATGTCCGTATGCGGTATGCAGTATGCGGCATGTCGGTATGCGGTATGCGGTATGCCGCATGAGGTGTGTCCATACGCGAAATGTCCGTATGCGGTGTGCGGTATGCGGCATGTCGGTATGCGGTATGCGGTATGCCGCATGAGGTGTGTCCATACGCGAGATGTCCGTATGCGGTATGCTGTATGCGGCATGTCGGTATGCGGTATGCGGTAAGCGGCATGTCCGTATGCGGTATGCGGTATGTCCGTATGCGGTATGCGGTATGCGGCATGTCGGTATGCGGTATGCGGTATGCCACATGAGGTGTGTCCATACGCGAAATGTCCGTATGCGGTATGCTGTATGCGGCATGTCGGTATGCGGTATGTCGGTATGCGGCATGTCCGTATGCGGTATGCGGTATGCGGCATGTCCGTATGCGGTATGCAGTATGCGGCATGTCGGTATGCGGTATGCGGTATGCCGCATGAGGTGTGTCCATAAGCGAAATGTCCGTATGCGGTATGCCGCATGAGGTGTGTCCATAAGCGAAATGTCCGTATGCGGTAGTGCGGTATGCGGCATGTCGGTATGCGGATGCGGTATGCCGCATGAGGTGTGTCCATACGCGAAATGTCCGTATGCGGTATGCTGTATGCGGCATGTCCGTATGCGGTATGCGGTATGCGGCATGTCCGTATGCGGTATGCAGTATGCGGCATGTCGGTATGCGGTATGCGGTTTGCCGCATGAGGTGTGTCCATACGCGAAATGTCCGTATGCGGTATGCTGTATGCGGCATGTCCGGTATGCGGTATGCGGTATGCGGGATGTCCGTATGCGGTATGCGGTATGCCGCATGAGGTGTGTCCATACGCGAAATGTCCGTATGCGGTATGCTGTATGCGGCATGTCGGTATGCGGTATGCGGTATGCCGCATGAGGTGTGTCCATACGCGAGATGTCCGTATGCGGTATGCTGTATGCGGCATGTCGGTATGCGGTATGCGGTAAGCGGCATGTCCGTATGCGGTATGCGGTATGTCCGTATGCGGTATGCGGTATGCGGTATGCCGCATGAGGTGTGTCCATACGCGAAATGTCCGTATGCGGTATGCAGTATGCGGCATGTCGGTATGCGGTATGCGGTATGCCGCATGAGGTGTGTCCATACGCGAAATGTCCGTATGCGGTATGCTTATGCGGCATGTCGGTATGCGGTATGCGGTATGCGGTATGTCCGTATGCGGTATGCGGTATGCGGCATGTCGGTATGCGGTATGCGGTATGCCGCTTGAGGTGTGTCCATACGCGAAATGTCCGTATGCGGTATGCTGTATGCGGCATGTCGGTATGCGGTATGTGGTATGCGGCATGTCCGTATGCGGTATGCGGTATGCGGTATGTCCGTATGCGGTATGCGGTATGCGGCATGTCGGTATGCGGTATGCGGTATCCGCATGAGGTGTGTCCATACGCGAAATGTCCGTATGCGGTATGCTGTATGCGGCATGTCGGTATGCGGTATGCGGTATGCCGCATGAGGTGTGTCCATACGCGAGATGTCCGTATGCGGTATGCTGTATGCGGCATGTCGGTATGCGGTATGCGGTAAGCGGCATGTCCGTATGCGGTATGCGGTATGTCCGTATGCGGTATGCGGTATGCGGCATGTCGGTATGCGGTATGTGGTATGCCACATGAGGTGTGTCCATACGCGAAATGTCCGTATGCGGTATGCGGCATGTCCGTATGCGGTATGCAGTATGCGGCATGTCGGTATGCGGTATGCGGTATGCGGTATGTCCGTATGCGGTATGCGGTATGCGGCATGTCGGTATGCGGTATGCGGTATGCCGCTTGAGGTGTGTCCATACGCGAAATGTCCGTATGCGGCATGCTGTATGCGGCATGTCGGTATGCGGTATGCGGTATGCGGTATGTCCGTATGCGGTATGCGGTATGCGGCATGTCCGTATGCGGTATGCGTATGCGGATGTCGGTATGCGGATGCCGTATGCGTAGGTCGGCATGTCGGTATGCGGTATGCGGTATGCCGCATGAGGTGTGTCCATACGCGAAATGTCCGTATGCGGCGTATGCGGCATGTCGTATGCGGTATGCGGTATGCGGCATGTCCCGTATGCGGCATGTCGTATGCGGTATGCGGTATGCGGTATGTCGGTATGCGGTATGCGGTATGCCGCATGAGGTGTGTCCATACGCGAAATGTCCGTATGCGGTATGCTGTATGCGGCATGTCGTATGCGGTATGCGGTATGCGGATGCGTATGCGGATGCGTATGCGATGTCGGTATGCGGTATGCGGTAGCATGCGTGCGGTATCGCATGTCGGTATGCGGTATGCGTATGCAGGTGTGTCCATACGCGAAATGTCCGTATGCGGTATGCTGTATGCGGCATGTCGGTATGCGGTATGCGGTATGCGGCATGTCCGTATGCGGTATGCGGTATGCGGCATGTCGGTATGCGGTATGCGGTATGCCGCATGAGGTGTGTCCATACGCGAAATGTCCGTATGCGGTATGCTGTATGCGGCATGTCGGTATGCGGTATGTCGGTATGCGGCATGTCCGTATGCGGTATGCGGTATGCGGCATGTCGGTATGCGGTATGCGGTATGCCGCATGAGGTGTGTCCATACGCGAAATGTCCGTATGCGGTATGCTGTATGCGGCATGTCCGTATGCGGTATGCGGTATGCGGCATGTCCGTATGCGGTATGCGTATGCGGCATGTCCGTATGCGGTATGCGGTATGCGGTATGCGGTATGCGATGTCCGTATGCGGTATGCGTATGCGGCATGTCCGTATGCGGTATGCGGTATGCGGCATGTCGGTATGCGGTATGCGGTATGCCGCATGAGGTGTGTCCATACGCGAATGTCCGTATGCGGTATGCGGTATGCGGCATGTCCGTATGCGGTATGCGGTATGCGGATGTCCGTATGCGGTATGCGGTATGTCCGTATGCGGTATGCGGTATGCGGCATGTCGGTATGCGGTATGCGGTATGCCGCATGAGGTGTGTCCATACGCGAAATGTCCGTATGCGGTATGCTGTATGCGGCATGTCGGTATGCGGTATGCGGTATGCGGCATGTCCGTATGCGGTATGCGGTATGCGGTATGTCCGTATGCGGTATGCGGTATGCGGCATGTCGGTATGCGGTATGCGGTATGCCGCATGAGGTGTGTCCATACGCGAAATGTCCGTATGCGGTATGCTGTATGCGGCATGTCGGTATGCGGTATGCGGTATGCCGCATGAGGTGTGTCCATACGCGAGATGTCCGTATGCGGTATGCTGTATGCGGCATGTCGGTATGCGGTATGCGGTAAGCGGCATGTCCGTATGCGGTATGCGGTATGTCCGTATGCGGTATGCGGTATGCGGCATGTCGGTATGCGGTATGCGGTATGCCACATGAGGTGTGTCCATACGCGAAATGTCCGTATGCGGTATGCGTATGCGGCATGTCCGTATGCGGTATGCGGTATGCGGCATGTCGGTATGCGGTATGCGGTATGCCGCATGAGGTGTGTCCATACGCGAAATGTCCGTATGCGGCGTATGCGCATGTCGGTATGCGGTATGGTATGCGGCATGTCCGTATACGGTATGCGGTATGCGGCATGTCCGTATGCGGTATGCAGTATGCGGCATGTCGGTATGCGGTATGCGGTATGCCACATGAGGTGTGTCCATACGCGAAATGTCCGTATGCGGTATGCTGTATGCGGCATGTCCGTATGCGGTATGCGGTATGCGGCATGTCCGTGTGCGGTATGCAGTATGCGGCATGTCGGTATGCGGTATGCGGTATGCCGCATGAGGTGTGTCCATAAGCGAAATGTCCGTATGCGGTATGCCGCATGAGGTGTGTCCATAAGCGAAATGTCCGTATGCTGTATGCTGTATGCGGCATGTCGGTATGCGGTATGCGGTATGCGGCATGTCCGTGTGCGGTATGCGGTATGCGGCATGTCCGTATGCGGTATGCTGTATGCGGCATGTCCGTATGCGGTATGCGGTATGCGGGATGTCCGTATGCGGTATGCGGTATGCCGCATGAGGTGTGTCCATACGCGAAATGTCCGTATGCGGTATGCTGTATGCGGCATGTCGGTATGCGGTATGCGGTATGCCGCATGAGGTGTGTCCATACGCGAAATGTCCGTATGCGGTATGCGGTATGCGGCATGTCCGTATGCGGTGTGCGGTATGCGGCATGTCGGTATGCGGTATGCGGTATGCCGCATGAGGTGTGTCCATACGCGAAATGTCCGTATGCGGTATGCTGTATGCGGCATGTCCGTATGCGGTATGCGGTATGCGGCATGTCCGTATGCGGTATGCAGTATGCGGCATGTCGGTATGCGGTATGCAGTATGCCGCATGAGGTGTGTCCATACGCGAAATGTCCGTATGCGGTATGCGGTATGCGGCATGTCCGTATGCGGTGTGCGGTATGCGGCATGTCGGTATGCGGTATGCGGTATGCCGCATGAGGTGTGTCCATACGCGAAATGTCCGTATGCGGTATGCTGTATGCGGCATGTCCGTATGCGGTATGCGGTATGCGGCATGTCCGTATGCGGTATGCAGTATGCGGCATGTCGGTATGCGGTATGCAGTATGCCGCATGAGGTGTGTCCATACGCGAAATGTCCGCATGCGGTATGCTGTATGCGGCATGTCGGTATGCGGTATGCGGTATGCGGGATGTCCGTATGCGGTATGCGGTATGCCGCATGAGGTGTGTCCATACGCGAAATGTCCGTATGCGGTATGCGGTATGCGGCATGTCCGTGTGCGGTATGCGGTATGCGGCATGTCCGTATGCGGTATGCGGTATGCGGCATGTCCTATGCGGTATGCAGTATGCGGCATCTCGGTATGCGGTATGCGGTATGCCGCATGAGGTGTGTCCATACGCGAAATGTGCGTATGCGGTATGCTGTATGCGGCATGTCCGTATGCGGTATGCGGTATGCGGGATGTCCGTATGCGGTATGCGGTATGCCGCATGAGGTGTGTCCATACGCGAAATGTCCGTATGCGGTATGCTGTATGCGGCATGTCGGTATGCGGTATGCGGTATGCCGCATGAGGTGTGTCCATACGCGAGATGTCCGTATGCGGTATGCTGTATGCGGCATGTCGGTATGCGGTATGCGGTAAGCGGCATGTCCGTATGCGGTATGCGGTATGTCCGTATGCGGTATGCGGTATGCGGCATGTCGGTATGCGGTATGCGGTATGCCACATGAGGTGTGTCCATACGCGAAATGTCCGTATGCGGTATGCTGTATGCGGCATGTCCGTGTGCGGTATGCGGTATGCGGCATGTCCGTATGCGGTATGCTGTATGCCGCATGAGGTGTGTCCATAAGCGAAATGTCCGTATGCGGTATGCCGCATGAGGTGTGTCCATAAGCGAAATGTCCGTATGCGGTATGCTGTATGCGGCATGTCGGTATGCGGTATGCGGTATGCCACATGAGGTGTGTCCATACGCGAAATGTCCGTATGCGGTATGCTGTATGCGGCATGTCCGTATGCGGTATGCGGTATGCGGCATGTCCGTGTGCGGTATGCAGTATGCGGCATGTCGGTATGCGGTATGCGGTATGCCGCATGAGGTGTGTCCATAAGCGAAATGTCCGTATGCGGTATGCCGCATGAGGTGTGTCCATAAGCGAAATGTCCGTATGCTGTATGCTGTATGCGGCATGTCGGTATGCGGTATGCGGTATGCGGCATGTCCGTGTGCGGTATGCGGTATGCGGCATGTCCGTATGCGGTATGCTGTATGCGGCATGTCCGTATGCGGTATGCGGTATGCGGGATGTCCGTATGCGGTATGCGGTATGCCGCATGAGGTGTGTCCATACGCGAAATGTCCGTATGCGGTATGCTGTATGCGGCATGTCGGTATGCGGTATGCGGTATGCCGCATGAGGTGTGTCCATACGCGAAATGTCCGTATGCGGTATGCGGTATGCGGCATGTCCGTATGCGGTGTGCGGTATGCGGCATGTCGGTATGCGGTATGCGGTATGCCGCATGAGGTGTGTCCATACGCGAAATGTCCGTATGCGGTATGCTGTATGCGGCATGTCCGTATGCGGTATGCGGTATGCGGCATGTCCGTATGCGGTATGCAGTATGCGGCATGTCGGTATGCGGTATGCAGTATGCCGCATGAGGTGTGTCCATACGCGAAATGTCCGTATGCGGTATGCGGTATGCGGCATGTCCGTATGCGGTGTGCGGTATGCGGCATGTCGGTATGCGGTATGCGGTATGCCGCATGAGGTGTGTCCATACGCGAAATGTCCGTATGCGGTATGCTGTATGCGGCATGTCCGTATGCGGTATGCGGTATGCGGCATGTCCGTATGCGGTATGCAGTATGCGGCATGTCGGTATGCGGTATGCAGTATGCCGCATGAGGTGTGTCCATACGCGAAATGTCCGCATGCGGTATGCTGTATGCGGCATGTCGGTATGCGGTATGCGGTATGCGGGATGTCCGTATGCGGTATGCGGTATGCCGCATGAGGTGTGTCCATACGCGAAATGTCCGTATGCGGTATGCGGTATGCGGCATGTCCGTGTGCGGTATGCGGTATGCGGCATGTCCGTATGCGGTATGCGGTATGAGGCATGTCCGTATGCGGTATGCAGTATGCGGTATGCGGCATATCCTTATGGTGCATTTCCGCATGCGGTAAGTCCGTATACGGCATGCTGTATGCGGTATGCCGTATGCCGTATGAGGTATGCCCGTATGCGGTATGCGGTATGCGGCATGTCCGTATGCGGTATGCGGTATGTGGTATTTCCGTATGCGGTTTGCGGTATGCGGCATGTCGGTATGCGGTATGCGGTATGCCGCATGAGGTGTGTCCATACGCGGCATGTCGGTATGCGGTATGCGGTATGCCGCATGAGGTGTGTCCATACGCGAAATGTCCGTATGCGGTATGCTGTATGCGGCATGTCGGTATGCGGTATGCGGTATGCGGCATGTCCGTATGCGGTATGCGGTATGCGGTATGTCCGTATGCGGTATGCGGTATGCGGCATGTCGGTATGCGGTATGCGGTATGCCGCATGAGGTGTGTCCATACGCGGCATGTCGGTATGCGGTATGCGGTATGCCGCATGAGGTGTGTCCATACGCGAAATGTCCGTATGCGGTATGCTGTATGCGGCATGTCGGTATGCGGTATGTGGTACGCGGCATGTCCGTATGCGGTATGCGGTATGCTGCATGTCCGTATGCGGTATGAGGTATGTCGTATGAGGTATGTCCGTATGCGGTATGCGGTATGTCGGTATGCGGCATGCGGTATGCCGCATGAGGTGTGTCCATACGCGAAATGTGCGTATGCGGTATGCTGTATGCGGTATGCGGTATGCCGTATGAGGTATGTCCATACGCGGTATGTCCGTATGCGGTATGCGGTATGCGGTATGTCCGTATGCGGTATGCGGTATGCGGTATGTCCGTATGCGGTATGCGGCATGCGGCATGTCGGTATGCGGTATGCGGTATGCCGCATGAGGTGTGTCCATACGCGAAATGTGCGTATGCGGTATGCTGTATGCGGTATGCGGTATGCCGTATGAGGTATGTCCATACGCGGTATGTCCGTATGCGGTATGCGGTATGCGGTATGTCCGTATGCGGTATGCGGTATGCGGCATGTCGGTATGCGGTATGCGGTATGCCGCATGAGGTGTGTCCATACGCGAAATGTCCGTATGGGGTATGCTGTATGCGGCATGTCGGTATGCGGTATGTGGTATGCGGCATGTCCGTATGCGGTATGCAGTATGCGGCATGTCCGTATGCGGTATGCAGTATGCGGCATGTCGGTATGCGGTATGCGGTATGCCGCATGAGGTGTGTCCATACGCGAAATGTGCGTATGCGGTATGCTGTATGCGGCATGTCCGTATGCGGTATGCGGTATGCGGGATGTCCGTATGCGGTGTGCGGTATGCCGCATGAGGTGTGTCCATACGCGAAATGTCCGTATGCGGTATGCTGTATGCGGTATGCGGCATGTCCGTATGCGGTATGCGGTATGAGGCATGTCCGTATGGTGCATTTCCGCATGCGGTAAGTCCGTATAGGGCATGCTGTATGCGGTATGCCGTATGCCGTATGAGGTATGCCCGTATGCGGTATGCGGTATGCCGCATGAGGTATGTCCATACGCGGTATGTGCGTATGCGGTATGCGGTATGCGGCATGTCGGTATGCGGTATGCGGTATGCCGCATGAGGTGTGTCCATACGCGAAATGTCCGTATGCGGTATGCTTTATGCGGCATGTCGGTATGCGGTATGCGGTATGCGGCATGTCCGTATGCGGTATGCGGTATGCGGTATGCGGTATATCCGTATAAGGCATGCTGTATGCGGTATGCCGTATGCCGTATGAGGTACGGCCGTATGCGGTATGCGGTATGAGGTATGTCCATACGCGAAATGTGCGTATGCGGTATGCTGTATGCGGCGTGTCGGTATGCGGTATGCCGCATGAGGTGTGTCCATACGCGAAATGTCCGTATGCGGTATGCGGTATGTCCGTATGCGGATGCTGTAAAGGTGGCTATGGCTTGATTAAAGCCAAACGGCAGCCACATGTGTACAGCGAATGCTTCAAAAGTTAAACGACTTAGGTTACGAAGTTTCTCATCCTCTATATTTTCCCACTCAGCAGGGAGCTGCTCCAACAACCAAGATCATGAAGAAAATGTTTTCCGGGAGTCCGTCGAATTCCGAGACACGGATTTCCAAGCTATAGGATTGAAAAACCTGTTTCTCGTTAAATGTGTGGTAATTGTAATGGCGCTTGATTTCATTGATAAAGCCTTTCTTGAGTCTAATTATATTACTTGAAAATTCGGGACCCGGAATCGCGAATACTTTTGCACCAATATGAAATGACTTGGTAATGAAGGGAGAAAACCTGATCTAATGCGAGACGTTCAGTGGAACAATATTCTGTGCACCATTCACGCTTTCAAGCAATTTAAGCCAAACGTGAAGAAACCGGTGCTCACAAGAAGAAGTGTGGTGGCGTTTGTAATAAATGTAATGTCACCTGTATAATTTCCATCTAGCTGACTTTGATATAACTCAGTCAAGACCTAGGTCACTAGCTTGGCCCTCGTTGCCAACAATGGCTTTTGAGTAAAACCTTTCGGATGAAGAAAAAGACATAAAAATTTTGACATGACTTTCTGGTCAACTTATGGCGCGATAACTGGGTTGTTATAGGCCTGCTCTTCTTGAGTCTTAGCTTTTTGCCACAATAAGTAGAAAATTTTCTAAAATTCTCTAAAATGTGCGGTGGAGATGCCTTCTTACTCAAGGTTCAATGACATTCGAAATAATTTCATGACAGTACTACCTTAATTGAACTCATGAAAGCAAACAGTACAAGTTTATTGGCTCCAGTACACCGTTTGAAGCAACTTGAAGGATGCATTACAAAGCGAACACGAGAAATTGTCAGACTAAAGGAGCTATTAGATTTTTAACCTCCACTCACGGAAAGGCAGGCTGATTGGTATGACTTGATGTCAACATATTTTTTCGCCAGTAAATAATTATGTAATGCAGAGGATGTTTGCTATTACATAATATCACATGTATGCCATGAAATGCATGCAAATAATCATTGAAGATTGAGAACAGAATTATAAAGCGCAAAATACATTAAAAAGGCTGCTCATTGGTTATTGCTTGAGATGCGCCTTGGCCGACATGTCTCACAAATCAGTTTCCTCGTGTAAGTGGGTAAGAAAGATTTTTAGCGTCATAACCTCACTTCATGGAATTAATTGTCGTCGCCAACTGTGTCAATAATCAATAAGTATTCAAAGACCTAATAATGTCGGAATTGCTGTTGCACGGTAGAATCAGAAAGAGCACGAGCATAACATGTCGTTTATCGTCCCTCACATACCAGCAGCTACGCCTCATATTTGGAAACAAAGAGGTCAGGAAACGGCTTAGAACGCTTACAATGTACTCCGATGCCAGTACTACGAGTCGGAGTGCCCTAGTAAAGTCGTATATTTTTGACTTACGCTTCTGAAATGCTATTTGGCTTATAACACCACCACCACCAGATATCACACCTACAAAAGAAGAAACTAATGTTAAAAGACTTCAATAGAGCTTTCCTTCATTGAGAGTCAACTAAAAGTCGGACTTATATGGAAAACGTAGCACATGACGCCATACAGTAGCGAGAGAAATATTAACAAAAACTTTTGCAACAAATTCATCATCGTGCTGATGGTTCGCCAGTTATAACAGAATTTTTCCTAACGAAGTAGATGAAATGGAAAATCTGCAAGTTTATAGAAGATTAATGCTGTATTCGTTTCAGTGACACAAGGAACTTCTTCAAATCACTAAACTCAATTTGAAGTTGCTCAAGAACTTATTCACAGAGTGTTGATAAAGAGGGCGTGGGATAATTAAAAATTCAGCTTTTACTCCCTTTTGCCAAAAATTTGTAGATTTGAACCGTCGTTGGTTTGATTAATAATGATCAATATGAAATCAGATATGCGTGCGTGAAGTTGTCAATGGTGAAACCAACGCCAAACACGTAGGCACCGGAATCAATGCACGTGATGTAGACTTATCAAAGAATTGCCAAAAGAGTATTATTCAAAAAGATTCGTAGAACTAAATCCTACCAGAAGCGATAGCAGTTGTTAAGATTGGTCGCTCTATTACTAATTCTTGAATTAATCTGATCAACTTTGAAAATGAGAAGAAAAGCTTAGAAAACTAATCTTTATTTAAAGCTTCACGAGGTTGGTATCTTTTCCCAATCGATTGCTCTTCTTTCCGGTCGATGGGTTTTCTCGATTGCTTGTGGCTGACGTTTCGGCAAATATGCCTTCTTCAAAGCCTGAACGTATTATTCGTTGCAGCTTTATTTATATGACTATACAATAAGGAAAGAGAAAAAAAAATTATTTGAAAATCTAAGGTATTGTAAGCGAAAATCGATTCAGGGAAAACCACTCACCTAACCATCTAATCCAGGGACTACCTATGTTGTTAGCGCCAGGGTGACGTATGAAACCGCCCCCATGTCAATAGGTCAAACTATGCATAGGTGTCAGCTGGGACCCATGCTAGAAAATTAATCTGAGATAAGGTGCCATATGGTTGGTTATGTTAAGGCACTCTCCCTTTTTGTTCATTAGCGGGTTTTTGGAATTTATCCAAAAAGCTTCAAAGGTCTTTCGCGCCGATGTCTTTGGTTCGTGCCCTAGAATTTTGACTACTACCTCGAAGTCATCATCGTTGTGTCTTTGAATCCTATGTGTACCTAGAGGTTTACCTGGGTCTTTATTTGCTTTTCCATCTAGGTGCTCTTTAATCCGGATGTGAAGTGGTCTGCCTGTTTCAAAGTTGTTACAAAATGTACCAGCTAAACATTTCCGACTTGTCAGGGACGTATTATCGTTAAGGCAAAAAATCGTCTTAATTAGACAGAAGACCTACTTTCTTAGCCGCTGCATAAAAAACAAGGTCATTCCTAATTTTATAAAACATAGGAAACTGCATGAAATGTGTGGCTTACCAAATGATTCACGCCAAATACTGAACATTCATATGCGCTTATTACGCATTTGTCTACAAAATACAAAAAAACAAACTGTTTTCACTTCTGGAAAAATGCGTCTATAAAGAACATCATTGTGTGCAGTATTTGGATAGGAATCTTTGGAAAAGAATAGTAGATGAATCTATGTCTATTTGTGACGATATGACATATGACATAAAACATAGATTGCGGAGAAAATTTGAAAATCTAATGCGGGAGCAAAATCCTAGTTCAAGTTCAGGCTCAAAAAGTAAAAGAAACTGCGATCCTGGCAAGTTCGAAGGAGAATCTGAGGTAAAAAACGCGCCAAAACCCTCCAGAGTTACCACATTAGGAGGCATAACCCTCACGGATAGTGCGCAATCACTATTGGAATTAGGGCCAAGTTTTGCACCTGCTCAATCCCTTTCCAAAACATCGTTGCGCGCTATCGCTTGTAATTTGCACGAGGTCCTAGATCAACTCCGTTATAAAGCGAAACAAGAAAGGTTAGGTCTAGCACAGCGTCGAGAGGCAACATTACCACCACCTCCTTTCCCACGAACGTTCTTTAAACAACAACAACCTGAAAGCGAAATTGACTCAATCTTCCGTACATTTTCAGACGAACTCTTCCACATACTTAATCGCTACCGACAAAGCAAATTCAGCTCCAACCTAACCAAAAAACAAAAGCATGGTATAAAAGAAGTCCGAGAGCTGATAAACTCAAAAAGAGTCCGGTTATCTATTAGCGATAAGGGTGGGGAATTTGTAGTTATTCCTCGTCAGTTGGATGTTGATATAACGGAGAAACATCTCCAAGATGCTTCTCTCTATCGACCTTCCTCTGAAAAGGAATATAAATCACAATGCCGAAAATTGAATGAAGAATGGGTCCGGACGGCAAAAGCTGCGGGTTTACAACAATCTCTTATCCGTCAACTAAAAATTGAATCGCCAACTTGCCCCGTCCTATACACACTCATTAAAACACATAAAATTTCTGCTAATGATTTTGGGTCTACCGATCCATCTACGATTCAAAGTTAGACCAATCATTAGCTGTGTAGGCGGGCCGACGGATAGGATTACTTGGTTTCTTGGCCTCATTTTGTCGCAATTACTGAAGTTCATACCAACCCATCTCCCCAACACCAATATATTCCTAGAGCACCTTAAAAATGCGCGTCCAAATCATACGTACGTAATGGAGTCGTTTGATGTTACAGCGCTCTATACAAACGTCTCAAATGACGTCGCAATACAAGCCACTCATGAATTACTGATAGAGAACATAGAAAACGTAGATATGTTTGGCTTGTCGGTCCAACAGCTTATCACACTCCTTAGGTCATGTCTAAGCTGTTCGATATTTAGGTGGTCGGGAAAATATTTCGCGCAAATTAGAGGGTTGGCAATGGGGCAAAGACTAGCACCCAGCTTAGCCATCGCTTTCATGTCAAAAGTGGAAGCTCCAGTTCTCCATCGGCGTCCAATACTCTACTGTCGCTATATAGACGACTGTTTCATCATCTGCTCTACACAAGAGGAGATGGATAAGTATTTCGAAATCCTGAACGGACAGTCAGAGTTTATTAAGTTGACGCGAGAACATCCAAATTCAGAGAGCTGGCTTCCCTTCTTGAACGTTCAAGTTCAACTTAATGAAAGTGGCTATAGCACAAAATGGTACCGCAAGCCTAGTAATAAAAACATCTTAGTACATTACCTTTCTTCCCATCCCTCACATACTAAAAAGGCACTTATCCGAAATATGTATCGAACAGCTGTAAGTGTTTGTACGGGAGACGATGAAAGAAGGGAATCACTAGACTTAGCGCGAAAAATAGCCATTTCTAATGGGTACAAAGGAAAAACAAAAACTAACGTTAGGCCCAAAAGGAGCGAAAAGCCTCGCAATGGGAATGACAGGGCGCCACACCTAAACAATAAGGTACCTCTTAAACTACCTTTCATAACAGACGAAGTCAGTACCGCTATTAGAAAGTGTCTGAAAAACAGTGGTCTAGAAGATTCTGTAGGAATTGTAGAAATTCCGCCTAAAACACTGCGTCGTCAATTAGTTCGAAACCGCTTGTATGACCGTCTATGTAATACGAAGGACTGCGTTATTTGCCCCAACGGTAGAGACGGCGATTGCATGAGCGTAGGTACAATATACCTAATCTCTTGTAAGACATGTGGTGATGAATATATTGGCGAAACAGGCAGACCACTTCACATCCGGATTAAAGAGCACCTAGATGGAAAAGCAAATAAAGACCCAGGTAAACCTCTAGGTACACATAGGATTCAAAGACACAACGATGATGACTTCGAGGTAGTAGTCAAAATTCTAGGGCACGAACCAAAGACATCGGCGCGAAAGACCCTTGAAGCTTTTTGGATAAATTCCAAAAACCCGCAAATGAACAAAAAGGGAGAGTGCCTTAACATAACCAACCATATGGCACCTTATCTCAGATTAATTTTCTAGCATGGGTCCCAGCTGACACCTATGCATAGTTTGATCTATTGACATGGGGGCGGGTTCATACGTCACCCTGGCGCTAACAACATAGGTAGTCCCTGGATTAGATGGTTAGGTGAGTGGTTTTCCCTGAATCGATTTTCGCTTACAATACCTTAGATTTTCAAATAATTTTTTTTTCTCTTTCCTTATTGTATAGTCATATAAATAAAGCTGCAACGAATAATACGTTCAGGCTCTGAAGAAGGCATATTTGCCGAAACGTCAGCCACAAGCAATCGAGAAAACCCATCGACCGGAAAGAAGAGCAATCGATTGGGAAAAGATACCAACCTCGTGAAGCTTTAAATAAAGATTAGTTTTCTAAGCTTTTCTTCTCATTTTCAAAGTTTTATATTATTAACATGCCGAGGTTTCAAGAAAGTCGGTCTTTCGAGTTGTTACAAAATCTGATCAACATCCCTTCTTTTCGCTTCTGAAAGTTGGAAGGAAATAAGAAGTGACCAAGATGAATGTTGACAAGAAAAAAGCAAAGTGGAAACTAAATGCAGTTTCACGATAACTGTATTAAAGGTGGCTAAATGACCAAAAAAATTGTGAGAAGTCTTCGAGTCACGGCTTAGGAAGAACTCCGGTACGAAAACACTATCTATCTGACGGTAAAGGTTTTGAGACGTATACTACTTGCCTGCGCTTGATGGAGGAGACTGGTAACTACCGTCTAAACCATCTGAAAACATTTACGGGTAAGCGGAAAATTGTCAGTGATAGAGATGATGATTGTATTGAAAAAACAAGCAGAGAACCTATTACCTCCAACCTATGTAATAATGAATGAAGCTCATGGAGTTGATTAATCCTGAGTGACGCGCCATGTATTTAATCATTGAAGCGGTGTTCCAATCAAACTCAGACGAAACGAAGGCGATTTTTTATAACGAAAGTGAGCAGTGTGGGCAATCGCCTTGAATCATCGGTTTTGAAAAAGACGAACACGTTGAAACGTTAGCCAAATGAACTTGCATTAAAAAGCTCACGCTACAAGCTTAATCGGCAATAAATCCCTAGAATTGGTACCACTTTGTCGACCCAGGAAGGATGGAAGGTTCGAGTAAACCTGACAAACGAAACCGAGGCAGCGAAACACGTGTGTGTGCGCAAAAACCTCTAAGAAGTGAGGAGAAATACTTTACAATCAATTGGCCACCTCTAATGCGTAACTTAAGAACTAGTACAACTCGAGTTATTGCAAGGCAATCCATAAATGAAAATCAGGAATTCTTAAGTTCATACATACACCGCATGGTACCATTCATATGAAAGACCGACGCCGAATTAAAACATCACCGCATTTCAGGTGATAAAATCCCTCGACACTGTAATGGTCGATGCATGAATGATGGTCACTACAATGTCGGGGGATTTCATCACCTGACATGCCGTGATTTGTTTGTGCGGTGTCGGTTACTTCATATTTAGGGGGTTTATGCCCTGTAAGGAATTCGCTGAACAAGAAAAAAAAGGCACCGTGCAACTGATGGGTGCAAGGCGGAAACACGTGTCTGACACTTTATAAGTGCCATAACAAAACCTCATGAATTGTCTCAAGATGTGTTATCAGATTATATATGTTGGCAGTTATGTTCAAGTTACCTTGTTCCCACGGACCATCACCAACACGTGTATACAGAGCTGTTAACATGTAATAATGGTTTTTAGTGGCTAATGTTCCAATGGAATTCAGTATCCTCTTCTGTTTAGCCGCTCCGAGGTGTTAGTAGTATGATTTATTGAATATCAGCGAAGCATATAACAATACAGTCAATAATGCAGCACGAATATTACAACAGTCGTGGTGGCTTACGTTTCGGCAAGGTTCGTCATCTTCAGAGCCTGGAAAGGTCAAATTGATTCGCAAGTTATTAAATCAAAGGCCTTCATAACCCTAGCAGAAAACGTAAGAGATAAATTTTTGGGTAGCATAGGAATAACTTCATTTCAAAAACACTCACCTTTTAGATGTTTTAGGTCATTCAACTAATCATTGAAGACCTGCCACTTGGAGTCTATGATAATGTGAGACTGTGCCTGGCTCAGGTCGGGAATATCAGCCTGAGGTATGTTGCTAGGTCACGCGTTATTATGAGGCATTCCTCTTTTCGGTTCATTTTTGGGCCTTTGCTATGTATCCAAAAGACTTCCAAAGTTTTGCGCGCGGATGTTTTCGATTCCTATGCAAGGACCATGAATTTGACGTAAAAATCTGCTCCTTCATGCTTCTGTTCCTTATGCGTGCCTAGTGGGGTTTTTGGGTCGCAGTTACGTAAAACTTTATTATTCCTGATACAGCGCTGTGAAGAGGCCTTATTAGAAGCCGAATGCATTTTCAAATTCACCGAGATTTCCATTAATGATCGATTTCTGCTAGTCTAAAGGAAGAGCTCTGCTCTTCCGAAACTACGCGCGAAAATACACGATAATGTGAAACACAATTCTGAAAATGTATTTTGGACCTCTCATGTGTGTTATGGGCACTTATACAGTGCAAGACACGTATTTCGACCTTCCAGCCTCGTCAATTGCACGGTGTCTTCGTTCAATCAGTTTCTCGGGAATCTACCCATTACATAGACGTGTCGACGACGAACCTTTTACACTCAAAGTCGAGTGAAACAATCACCGTGATATTCTTTCAGAGTGTTCGATTGTCGAATGCATGCGTTTGGCTGCCATGGAAGACTCAAATTACACTGTCAGATTATATTGTTCTTGAGCAAGCTATCAAAGTAATTGATTGCACTGATTGTGACATAAACAGAATTCTGTTTTTTTTTTTTTTTTACAGCGCTGTAAAAAGGCCTCTAAGAGAAGCAAGTACATTTTCGAAAAATCCGAGATATTCACTAATTCTGAAGAACATTTTCGAACTCTCCGAGATTTATACTAATTCTGAAGAAACCAATTTCGCAATTTACAACTTTTGCCATTAGCATTTCAGTACTTCTTCAGATTTGCAACTCCTTAGTTGGGTATTCTCCTTTACATAGTACAATTGAGTCAGTGGGAAGTATGACAGAAGGAGATTTGGAGTCATCTCCGACAAATAAACTCCTTACTATTCACTCTGATAGAAGCTGGCAAGAGCTCTTAGATATCTAGCCTAAAGGTCACTGTCAGCAACTACGTATGTATCCAAACCTTGACACAGCAATGTAATCAAGCCTCATCCATTAACTTCGGAGCAAAATTCGTTATCGTAAGAAGTGAAGCGATTACGAACACGCTGCTAAAACCCCATTCTATGCTGCCAAAATCTTGACGAATTGAGATGACCATCTGTTTTTTTTATGCACGCCCACTTGCATACGAGTCCTTTATAGAATAGGTGATCGTGTAAGCAAAAAGGATAAGGCACTATGATGTAAACAACAGACCCTTCTTCCTAGAACTTTCTCAGTCTTTTTCCTGAACATTTCCTAAACAGATTCCTAGATTTGTCCTTCTGCAAATACATTATAAACTTAAGAAACTGAACAAAGCTTGAAACCGAAAATTTAAGCGTATAATCAAGGTGACGGCGTCTGCTCTATCTGGTGCACGATTGACTAGAGACTTTTTTTCAATGAATACAGAATTTTTACCAGATTTTCAGTAGTCATTTGTTGGCTTAAATAACGGTGATTTCAATAACTACAGTATCTAACTGAGTCATAACACCGTTATTGCGTATTTTAATTCATCTTTCCCAAATAGATGATTTTCCAAATCATTGTGAAATGTTTTGCTACACTGAGGAAAGAGAGATCGTAGTTTTCAACAACAGTAAATCTCACTTCTAAATACACTTGTGCTGTTTCGTCTTATTAAGACTTTCTCAAAACTATTAATATTGAAGATAAGAAACAAGGGATCATTAACAGAAGAAACAACAAATGTAGGTACAATGGAGAAGAAAAAGCAAAGTAAAAGGTCATGGAGATTATACCAAACTATCTGATGTTTTCAGATGAGCATTTGCAGAAATGTGATCTAATTCAAACAAAAAGATCTAACTGCAGATTCGTGACTAATTGGAACAGAAGTGGCTCAACTCATAGGAAGAAACAATAAGCAACTAAAATCACAACATACTTCAAGAATGCTAAATAACGAGCGAAAGTTCGGATCTAAGGCAGAAAAAGAATCTGCGTTTCACGCATTCTGGAGGCGCGTGTTAAGCACGACACTTCCGAGGTTCCTCTTCTGCTAGCACTTAACTCCAGAAAGCCTGAGACGCGAACTCAGTTCTAGCCCAGGGTTTGAGATTTTGCGTACTCAACCAAGACTATAATTATAACATCATAACACTGCTATAAAAGCAATAAGATAATAAAGAATTTTTGCAGATTATACGGACAACTACTGGCTTGACTCATAAGCAATGGCCAACAGCGTTGGTAAAGAATTTATAAATGATACTGGGAGGACTACTTACTACAGTCTCTAAATAGAGCCTCTTTTAAGAAAGTTCGAGAAGCAGGCGGAGAAACAAATCAAAAACATCTCGTCGTTTGGAAGGCAGTGGAAAGTCAAAAGGCACCACAAATTTTTAAATGGTAGCAAAGCCATCACAAGAGGGAGTTAGAAGAATAAAGGATAAAGCTTTTGGCGATGACCAGTCCCTGAGAGATGCGTCATAGATTCGCCTTCATCGAGCAGCGTTTACTGGCGATGGCTTACCAATACATCTAGTCAGGGCTACTGTTCACAGACAGTCCGGAACCAATTCACCCACCCCAAAAGGGTTGGAGGCTTGGTGAGCCTTGACGTGGGGTTGAACCATCGACCATCGATTGTTTAAGTATATGTGCGTTGCAAAGGACCTCTTAACCAGTGCTGCACACGCTTTTCAGTATGGATTAGAGTCACGAAACCGATGAAACACATGAAACATCAAACTATGATACTGATCAACAGAAGAGATAGAATGTCTCGAACGAAAGCATTCTGCACATGTGGGTGATTTGCTAAAAGCTGAACAGAATTCACTGTGAAGGTGTCTCCACCCTGTTGACCAAGTCCTCCCACTATTTCCCGAGCATCTCAGTGAATATACTCGAAAGAAAATCTCTTCCTATCAAGAAAAGGCCTGCAAAAAATGAATTCACAAATCCATGACTTAAGTAGAGTTTTAAGCCTAGGGCCAAAGAAGCTGTAATCGTCCCTCCTCGGTATCTATAATGGGAGTCCTACTTGTGTATAAATCCTTACAAATCGGCCACTGCTTTTGATTTGACAATGAAAAACCTCTAAATCACTTGTCTAACAAGAAAACTACAAAGTTATGTTGGTTCTGTACAATTTATACAAAGAAAAACTGAAACTTAAGCAAAACAGTGCCACCTATTTACTTTTATGAAGGACACCGAGGTATTGAAATTCAAGGCAGTTGTATTTTGATAATTACTCAAAACAGAAATCTTCTTTGTCTCCGAGCACACACTTTTTGAAGAGAAGTTTGATTCTAACTCAAACATGGTCGTATTCTTCTCATAGAAAATGAAACTATTAGGCATTTTGTCTAAGAATTCTGCATATCATGTCCTCAGTCCTCCTCCTCCCTTATGCCTATGTTTGAAACTAAGCCTCAAGTCTATATTATTACGATAAGCTTTTCATAGTTTTAAAATACACTCACTACAATCTATACAATCTGTGATAATATCTACAACTAACTATCAGATCTATGCGACTATCAATACAACGGAAGAATAGGCTCGACGACCACGTGGGTTTTTTGCGTTTTGAACGACAAATAGCTGTTCCAGAAGAATGCCACCAATTGTACTACGATGATACGCATATTCAGAGGAATTAAGTAGAAATTGATGAGTTGAACTGCTGGCCAAACCTTAAAAAATTCAGTTTATTACTGAAAAAAAATTTATCCAACTCACCAGTAAAAATACTCGAGGACTTCCTTAAGGAAGAAAAACTTGAGAAAACGTTTGAAAAAAAACTCAACCCATTCGGGACAAAGAGCCAACCCTCTGCTTTACTGATACCAACTGCTGCATCTGACAATGACAGCGTCTAACAACGGGGTTTAACCCCATAGTTCCATTGTTAGGTGCAGCACGCTGGGGTTAGACGCCGTTGATAGATGCAATACGCGGGGAATTAGAGATGCAGAGGTTCGGGTCCATGGTCCCAAAAGACTTAGAACCCACAATTCTACGTAGAAAAATCTATCCTATAGTAGTCGGTATAATTATCAGGGAGCACAAAATGTAGTAATATTTGCAGAACCAACTTTCCTCTATTCTCAGCATTAGCATCCCATAAGCCGTAAGCCAAGCAAAAGACACTTGGCAATCAATCACTGTGAAGGAACACAACGTTGCACAATCTTATTACTTAACGCAGAGTTCAACTTCTTTGGTGCCGATTGCATCTAAAAGCGGGAGATGAGCAGACGAATGGAACGTGCTGCTGTTGAGGCTTGCGAGAGAGGTGAACGCACTTCTAACAGTCGCGGTGCCATACTAGACTTCTGGAAAGCTGCAAAAGAACTCTATCCTGATGAAACCTTATTTGGCTAACATTTAAATGCCTTCGTCTTCTTCAGAACCGGTGACTCGTGCCGGAACTTTGCTGAGAAATCATACGGTAAACCATTATTAATTAATAATCCAGAAATCAAAGTATAGTCGGTTTTCCACAATTATCACATTTTGTGCTATCAGATAAATGATTTAAAAATTGAAGCTCTCGGCCGTCGATGAATCCTTGAGGAATGAGCCATGCATTCGTCTTCAATTTTTAACTTCGTTTTGACGTAATTAGATGCATATCTGGCTTTTACAATGGTTCGCGGTAGCCTTCCGCTGTATCGAATCAGTACTGCTTATCCTCCCAGACAAGTCCGCGATCAGTCCGAAACTAATTTACCGACCACGGAAGGATGGATGGCTCGGTGACCCAGAGAGCGAGGTCGATCCATCGACCTTGTGTGTGACGCAGAACACCTCTAACCACTGCGTCACAAGCGCGTGCTATCTGATACTATTTGATAATGGTAGTACCTACTGCAAAATAGACTTCTACACACAAAAGTCAAACTCACCTTTAAGCTATTTTTATATATGGTCCACCAGTCATTCTTCATCTTTCTATAAGACTCTTTGAATGAAATACCTTCTAGTAAACGGAGATTAAGCAAAATCAACGCGTTGAACCATGGTGAAAAAAGAGTCTGAAAGAAAACCATCACTACTCATTTTTTCTCCGCTTTGAAAGAAAGTTCGGATAAAACGTATGACTCTGATACTAAAATATTTCCTCTACACGTCCATGTGCTTTTCGGCTCCCAGCGAAGTAATCCAGAGATTTAAGCTTTGTAATGATTACCGAAGGTGCAATGGAAAGTCTTTGCCCAATGAAAGAGATCGTTTCTTCATTTGTCTCCAGATAATAGAAAAGAACCGAGATTTCTTAGCTAACACAAGGTTGGATTCAAACTTTATTCGGCTAACTTTTAACGGCTTCGTCTTCTTCAGAGTTGACTGTCTGAACCAGTGGTCCTCAAAACCCACAAATGATACCGTATTTGTGGCTCCTGACTCGAGCAGTGTTTCACCGAATAAGAATCGACTCAAACAACACCGAAGATTCACAGCCAGGACGAACGACTGTGGACCATCGGCTCGGATCAATTGACTCTGAGGCAGACGAAGAGGAAGAAACGTTAGCCAGAGAAACCCTGTTACCAATCTCATACAAGCTAAAAATCTTTAGAAAATACATAGTCTATTCAGGCTGATGCTAGATAATGGCGTGTTTTTCCGATAAATTTATCAGAATCGCCAGAAAAAAACGCCTGTAATTACCTGATCGATAATCATACGTTTGAGAGGTACGATATTCGGGCTACCTTTCACTCTTTCCAGTGCTTTGAACCAAACATTGAGAGACGGTGCCTATAATCAATCGTCTATAGTACATGTTGAGAGATACAGAAGTGAGATTAGTGTCAAAAGAACAGGCGAAACACCCATAGGAACCACTGAGAACTATCACAAACGGAAAATGAAACGAATTAGAGCAGAGATGAACAGAGCGAGCTTCTGGATTCGATTATTAGGAACATTTTCTCTAAAAAAGTAACTCAGTTGCACCTGACATAACAGACAATTTAGAGGATATTTAAGGTAATTCCTGATAGCATCAAAAGATTACCATAGCGAAATGCACTCTAAATTTCCCAGTATCGACTACGTTATGAATCTCGGCATGAAGAGAGTAGAGCACGTATGGTACAATGCCTAATTGCTCCACGACACATCATCGACCAACCGATAAGCGATAGTTCTACCCCGCGCTCAAAGCTCATCTAACCCTCCATGCTTCAGGGCTTGACGAACTGGTACCTTACTTGATACATCGATAGGCCACCGCGAGTCACTGTGAAGATCAGAAATCCATTCAATCGCCTAAAACAACGCTGGATGAAGACGATAGCATGGCGCATCCCTCAAGGATTATTCAACGCTGGCGTGCTCTATATCAAGAATAATCCAGTGTTTCCCTTGTGATCAGAGGACGTCTCTCATAGTTAAATGTCTTGAGCACAATTCAATGCAGTAGAGATAGTCTGCGTTAGGACAGTATTGCCTTCTTCAAGCCTGGAAAAGCCAAATTGACTTGCAGTTCCTCAATCTCGATTTATCTGGAATTTTAGTGCGAATCGTCTTCACATTTTATTGCACGGGTCCCAGAACTTCTGCTACATCTAATTCGTCTCCTCGCACTAATCTTTCGATTGAGAATTTCGTCTTTTTCCTGAACGTCGTACAAAGCTGATCGGGCGTATCTCTCTGCATCTCGAGGATAGCCAGACTGCGGAGTTCGCTACTGAATACTGGAGAATGTTGGCGTAAAGAGGGGGATCAACAGGGCGCAGCTTAGCGCTGAGCATGGCAATCACTCCGCCACCACCATAGCCCATAAAATGATGCTTTAATAGTGCCGACACGGTAGACCAGTCATTTCGAGAATAAGAGTTATAAACAGACTGGACCGGTGTTTTATCACGTTCTTCTGCTCAGGTTACGAAAGGCGTTGAATGGATAGATTGCGAGTCAATTTGACCTTTCAAGGCTCTGAAGAAGGCGATACGACCGGAGCACCAGTCATTATATGAGTGTAGTGAACTCTCCTTGAGAATGTTCACAGTATTTTCGAGGTTAGTACATCAGTGGCTACATACGTTTCGCTGGTATCGCGCGCTTCATCAGGGACACACGCTTAACACTCAAGCCTACTTTATAGCAGAATATAGAGACGTTTTTAGTGATAGCACGTGACGCAGTGTTATCACCACATTTTTCAGTCGCCTTCACTGGTTTCTGATGGCCTGCTATAAAGTAGGCTTCAGAGTGGATCGTGTGGCTCTGATGAAGCGGGTAGTACCGTAAAAACGCACGTAGGCTACAAACGTACCAATTTCAAAAAGGCTTTGAATATTCCTAAGAGGATCGAGTGGTGAGCAGAAACACGATCTCGGGCGGGAATTGAACCCTCGTTTCATCCTATCCGAGGACGTGTGCTCTACCACTACACCACTGAGGCACATTTGCCCGACCACTCATTCTTCAACATCTCAATGTTAGCTATCAGCCTCAAACCTTTGACAGGTTTGGTCGGGTATGCAATTTCGCTTAATTAACCCAGTTGAGCTGACAGCTATTCTAATTGCTAATACTCGAAATTGATAGTATTTTTTTAAATGCATTTCGCACTGTTATGATGTTTTCTATATTCCTGAGAGAATTGAGCGGTGAGCAAAAAACACGACCTCAGATGGGAATCGAACCCACGTTTCATCCTATCCGGGGACGCGTGCTCTACCACTACACCACTGAGGCACGTTTGCCCGACCACTCATTCATTCATTCCCAAAGACTATATCGAACGTTCAAAGCGAGGTTTGAAAACAATCAACTGGGAGAATGTGTTGGATTGCACCCAATGAATTCTATTCTTAACAACCTCGTATCAGTTGGTACAGGAAATACTGAAAAATGAAAGCTCCGAAGCAATATTGGAAGATAAAGAACTATTCCCTCGGAGTTGGTCAATCCCTAAGGGATGCGTCATGCATTCGATTCCATTCGCAGCATCATAGAGCTGATTAGATGCATATTTAGCTTAACAACGACTCGTGATGGCCTAGCCACGTATCAAATCAGTGCTGCCTATCCTCCCAGGCAAGTCTGACACCAAACCAGCTAGCCCGGAGGAATGGAAGGTTAGCGAGTCTCCGGCATGAGATCGAACCATCAACCACGCGTGAGTCGCAGAGCACCTCTGACCGCAGCATCACATGCGCTCGAAACGATATCACTACTGCCGTCTTCGTTTTAGTAATAGTTGGGAGTGAAGCGACTGAGAAAGACATACAATAAAGAACGACGCGAGTATAACAAATCGACTAGTCCTCATCGTATCGTATGATTTCAAGCCTCGCTTCTCGAACACTGTTTGACAAAACGCATCACCACCACCGGCAATCACTCCTCAAAATGAAAAATAACTAGTCAACTTTAGAAAAAAAGTTGATATAAATTTATTTCAGGACTTATGGAGCTATTTGCTCAAGTGAGATAATAATTTCCGTTATCGGTAGGACTTTTTTGAAGGAACCACTTTTGCTGAACAAAGACTTTCCATTAGACTATCAGCGACCATTTGAAAGTTCAAAGGCAAAATAAAATTGTGCTCCACGCGCTATCGCGAGGTTTACTGTAATTTGAAAGGTTTGGGAAACAGTTCTAAGAAAATGCTTGTAAAACATTTATTTATGCACCTATTACACCCGAACAAAGACAAACTAATATACCTTTATTTCGAGTGCTTTATCAAAGCGACGCTCAAAATTCAATAGATCCTTCCATCATTATTTGAGCCAACTTGAAATTTTCACTTGACATTAAGTGTAAAACGTTCGTCTTCGATAACTCTCAGTAGGGAAAGCTGGGCTCCCGAGAGAACTGACTATAAAAAGATCGAAAGACGACGGGTTCTGCCCGATTGACGGGTCTGTAAGGACAAAACTGATAGTCAAAGTACTCCTCTTCAACTTCAAGCCTTCCCGCCACTTCTCCGGCAAAAGATCGATTCCGCGAGCATAAAATTCCGGATTCTTGCTGTTGAAGAGAAATGATTGACCAAACTGTGCAATTCAATATCGGTACCGAACTCCTTGTCGCGCAACCAGCGCTCTATTGAACGAAAAAAATTATAGTCGCTTGGAGCCAAATCCGGACTGTATGAAGGGCGCTCAAGATCGACTCCAACTGTGCCTTCGCCCCGAGCCAGATTGATGCGTTCACTTGCCACCGTTGCATTTGAACCCAACAGCCATTCGTGCACCATCTACAACCTAATTTGCTCGCCTCCTAACTACGTCTCAAAATAAGTAGGTATTTTATATACCAATCAACGCGGGAGAAAACGGGCTTTCAAATGAGCCCGAAGACACAAAAAATGGCTGACACCAAAAAAAGTTACAAGCATTTTCTCAGAACTTTTTCCCAAACCTAATATTTAGAAATTTTTCCTCCGCTTCGTGAATATTTCTGAGTTTTTGTAATGGAGTTGTAGGAGAATGTTTATCGGTCTAGTGCCTAGGCTTTTCATTTTCTCCGAACACTGCCAAATAAACCCGCCACAAAGCTAAACCCTAAATCTAAGATTAAGCACGAAAAGCATATGAACGTGTAGAGGAAATCTTCAATCATCAGAGTCATGTGTTTTGTCTGAATATCTTATCAAAGCGGAGAAAAATCCTAAAATCAACCACAAAAAGCACCGAACATGTGAATCGCGCCTGCGCGGTCTATCGATCGCATCACCGTCCACCTCCTAGCTGACTTACTCCCCCTACTACAGTGCAGTAAAACGGTCTCTTGTGGAAATAGGCACATCGTTGGAAATGTCAAAACTTTAACTTTCGTTTCGAGTGTTAAAACCACAGTTCAAATTTCAATATGCCTTGCAATCAATTTTGAGCCACTCATGTCAGTGGTCTGTCAAACAGGGCTGACTTATAGAGCCCGATACACTTTTTCGATCTGATATGAATATACTAGACACGAGCAATCGAGTGTACAACACTCTGTGTTTGGTGAGTTTTTCACTGGACATAGAGTGTAGAGCGTTCGTCGTCGCTAACTCTTAGTGTGGGGACTGGAGCATCCACTCAAGATTGGCAAAAGACGAGAAACGGTAACTGCCCAACTGAACGTGTATCAGGCTCTATAAGTCAGCCCTGTTTGACGGACCACTGACATGAGTGGCTCTAAATGACTGCAAGGCATGCCAAAACTTACGCTATCGAATGTTTACTGAAAGTCTAATGGAAGAGCTTTCTAGTACAAAATAAAAGCCCGACAACGCGCCACGCGTGTGAAACGTGATTCTACTCTGGATGCCACAGCACTGTAAAATGGCCTTTTTAAGAAAAAAGTACATTTCTGAAATCTTCGAGATTTAGGCTTTCGAATGATCACTGATATTCTGATAGAAATTCATTGTTCAGCAAAAAATTCTCCCTCGAAAAAATCCCTTCCCGATAATGGAAATGATCGCAGAACAGCACTCATACCTGACGCGATCACTTGTGTGAGAAGTGGCTGTTTCTTCAGAGAACTTTGAAATAATCGGATCAGCATTCCGATCCTGAAAAACCACAGATATTTAGCAGAATCTAACAACGATCACTCGGCTGTAAGAAAAAGTCGAACTGAAATTTCTTTTGGAAAAAAAAGTCATTAGAAAAAAAAAATTCGCTCGCATTTGAGAAAAAAAAAACCACATTTAGTAAGTTATAAGCAGCCATTGGCTCATTTAATCACCGTTATACTGGCAAGGATCGCTTTTCAGTGTCCTAATCGATCGGTTTTTTTTTCTTCGAAAAAATAAAAAAAATCGAAAAAAAGCCACTCGGAGCGAAACCTGCCCCGCAAGCAACAGATTATGATAGTTACATAGAGAAAAGAAAGAAGAAGAAAAAAGAGGGGAGAAAGTAGAAGAGAAAAAACGAAAAGGAAAGATGGAGAGGAGGGAGAGCAAAGAAAAAGAGCGAGAGATCAGGGGAAAGGAGAGGAGAAAAGAGAAAAAGCAAACAAACAACCAAGCCCCGTGCAGATCAATAAAGCGGTGCGAGGACGTGAATCGTTACTAGTTTAGTATTAAGGTAAATCATCGAGAGGAGTTACCCCCACCTCACCCTTCCCCGGAATATAGGATGAAGGCACTATGAGGCTTCAACCAAAAGCTCTGACCCCTCTTCCGTCCCCCCTTCTCTCCTCCTTCCCTTCCCCCCCGACAAGTCATTGCATCGCTTAAATCGTACAAAAGTAAATCTCAGTATTGAAATGGAACTGATCTAGAGACGAATAAACGGAACAACTGGACCACTATGATTCTGAACGACTTGAGCAGGTAACGAGGATCGATAGCTCCCAAAAACAACGGGACCATTACACTTCTAAGCAGCCTGAACGGTCCAGATGGATCGATAGCTATGAAAAACGATGGGACCACAACAATTCCTGGTTGGTTAAACGGACCAGGAGGACCGACAACTTTGAAAAACGATGGAACTATTCCAGTTGTGGACAGCGTGAATGGTTCAGGAGGGTCGATAGCTTCGAAAAACAACGGGACCATTACAGTTCTAAACAGCCTGAAAGGTTCCGGATGATCGATAACTTCGAAAGACAATGGGACCAACAAATATGAAAAGGTTAAATCGATCAGGAGGGCTAATACTTCAAAAACTAGGGGACCACTGCAATTACGTGCGACGGGAAGCGAGCCAGGAGATCGATGGCTTAAAAGGCAATGAGACCACTATAATTCCGAAAAGGTTGAAGGGGCCAGGTGAATCGATAGCTTGGAAAACGATGGGACCACTACAATACCTGGTTGGTTAAACGGGCCACGAGGATCGACAACATTGAAAAACGATGGAATTCTTCCAGTTGTGGACGGCGTGGATGGTCCAGGAGGGTCGATAGCTTCGAAAAACAACGGCACCATTACAGTTCTAAAAAGTCTGAACGGTCCCGCATGATCGATAACTTCGAAAGACAATGGGACCAATAAATCTGTAAAGGTTAATTCGGTTAGGAGGGCTAATACTTCGAGAACTAAGGGATCACTGCAATTACGAGCGACGGGAAGCAGGCCAGGAGGTTCGATGGCTTAGAAAGGCAATGAGACCACTACAATTCCTGATATGTTAAAGGAGGCAGGTGGATCGATAACTTCGAAGATTGAAGGGACCATTACAAATCTGAACGGGTTTAAATTGGTCATAAGGGCTTATAGCTTCAAAAACTATCGGACCATTGTAATTACGAGCGAGATAAGCGGCAAGTGGGCCAGAGGGTCGATAGCTTCGAGAAACAACGGGGACCGTTACAGTTCTAGACAGCCTGAATGGTCCAGAAAGATCGATAATCCCGAAAGACAATGGGATCGTTACAAATCTGAACGGGTTAATTCGGTCAGGCGGGCTAATAACTTTGAAAACTACGGGACAATTGCAATTACAAGCGGGTTAGGCGGGAAGTGGGCCAGACAAATCGATAGCCCAAAAATCGATGGGACCATTATCAAGTAAAACGAGTTAAGAGGGTCAGAGGGCTGATGATCTGTGAAAACAACGGGAGCACTACAGGTTGAACGGATGAGGGCTTGAGAGAATGATGATCTCGAAAACTTGAGCATTCACAAAAGGACTGGAAACATAGCGGTGACCTCGATAGTGTAGTGGTAGCGCAAGCGATCTCGGTTTAGGTGGAATACGGGTTCAACTTCTGCCCAGCACTCTACAGGCGGTAGTTGGTTGATTGTCGCAGGCGGCGCGCGATTTTCATGATGTACTAAGGATTTTTCCCTTGTTTCGGACAAAATATCAAATTCATTATAATGTTTGGAAGCTACAATATTTTCTCTACACGCTCATATAATTTCTATTTGGCTTCAGAATTGCCGAGATTTGGGCTATGAATCGAGCACTAGTATAATATGAAGCCGTCCACACTATCCAACCCGTTCAAACGAAGCAACCCGACTGCGAAATGAAATTTCATTTTCGCTGCTACAGCGCATTGAATGGGCCTTTTCAAGAACAAAAGCACAGCATTCAGATCGCTTAAATTTAAGCTTTCGAATGATACTTCAGATTTCAGTAAAAACTTTGTCCAACAAAAAAGACCTCTCAGAAGTTAAGGGTCAAGAATGACCCATACCGTCCGCAGAGGCTAAAGTCGCATGTTTTACATATCACTCAACGTCGGTGGATATTCAACTGTAACATCATAACACTTACAGCGATGGTTACTTTTCGGCTACGAGGTAGCAAATGGTATTCGACCTCATTCGTTGTGCAGGAATTTTTCGTAGGGGTGTTAGCAAGCATTCGGAAGCTTGAATCTCTAGAGCCGAACGTGACCGGTTTCCCCTTAGAGACTTCTCCTAATGAAAGAGTACAGCATTCCAACGAAGGAGTCTAGTCCAGCGATATAAGCGAGACAAAAAAATGAAACATGATTTTATTTTGGATTTTACAGCGCTATAAAAGGGTGATCTGAAAAAACCGGTCACGGACGGCTACAGCCAGAGATTCAGGCTTCTGAATGATTCTTCTTAATGATTACTGAAACTCCTATGAAAGATTCTTGTACATCAAATGAGGTCGAATATTCGTTTGTTCTCTAATTACCGAAGAGTACCTAGGGGTAAGATAGAATCCCTGTATATTACAAACATTAGAGTCCCAGTTGACGCAAACGTTTTTGCACACTTTACATCATTGGGTTTATTGTAAGATCATAACAGTGCAACAGGCGGCCCAAATAAAATGATTTCTGATAATTACAAACACTACAAGAGTAGCTATAGCTCATAGATTTTGTCGTGAAACAGCAAATTTCTACGTTAAAAGATAACTCAAACAGATACGAAGAAATAGAAAAAAAATGGGACCGTCGTGATTTCAAACGGATCAAACAGGTCGTGGAAATCATGGGACCATTGGTTCAGAATGGGTTGAACGGACCACAAAGATTGTTACCTCAAGAGACGACAGAATCACTGCGATTCTGAACGAGTTATGAGGACCAGGAAGTGACAACTACAAAGAACAGTGAAACCATAACATTTCCGGACAGGTTGAAAGGCCAGAGAGACCGATAAGTTCGGAAAACGATGGGACCATTACAACTTGAAACAAGTTAGGCGGATCAGGAGGATCGATACCTTTGCGGAACTTGAGCGTTCAAAGACCTATTTCATGATGTTTTTCAATCGTGATGTTTACATATCATACGGGCGACGTCGCGCCGTTAAAAAGGCGCCGCTAGCGTTTTTGTTTTGGCATCCATCGCTACATTTGCACATTGTTCTCTACAGTGTGACGACTACTGCAATCGGATTGTGTTGTTGTTCGAGAACGGAGGCCGTCACGAGATCGCCAACTATCGCTCATTCTGCTATCACCCAGTCTGTCGTCAATAAAATCTTACCTGGAGTAATTGCAAACAAGATTGATAGAACAGTAGAGAACAACATCCATGCCAATAAGCAGGGTTCTGATAACGATTTAGTACTATGAACCATATTCAGACGATAACAAGACTCACTGAAGTTTATTGAGAGTACAAGAAGCCGTTCTGTTCCATCTTATCGATTTGAGAAGACCTTCGATAGTTGAGACAAAAGCAGTCAAAGGAGCTCTGGAAAGCCACGGTGTCCTAACTCAGTACATAACGATTCTCCGTGAGTTATATAGAGATTTCACAAGCGAGCGAAACATCACACCCTTCTTTAACGATAATAAGCAAAGGAGTTCGACTAGGCGATACCATGTCCCCACAATTATACGCTGTCGGCCTCCAGTTATCATCAAAACACTAGAATGGCACCATGAGAATGGCATTCGACGGTCGACAATCACACAATTTCGCTTTGTTGATGACACTCCTACGTTCACATGAAACAAAGCATCAGCCAGGCGGAGCGATTATAAACCGATTTTGATAACGTTTGTGAAAATATTGGTCTCGGACTAACTGTCACAAAAAGAGTTAATGAGAAAGAAATAGGCATTGAATGGCCCATTGACGCTCCATGTAATATACGCACCCCAAACGCTCCAGTCATGTCCATCTAGGTATAGAAGTAAATATGATGAACGACTTAGCCCCAGAGCTGAGCAGTAGAAAGTAAAGGACTTGCGGGACGTTCAAGAACATCGAGTATGTAGTGAAGAGTACACAAGGAACACCCGACTCCGTGCCCACCTTTTCGACTTGACGATTATCCCTGCCCTAACCTATGCATCACAAACTTGGTCGCTACGTAATCAGGATGAAAGAGTACTTGACGTAATTGAAAACGCAGCCAAAAGGTTGATGCTAGAAGTATCTTGCAAGTGAGAAAAAGGATTCTAAATTTTAACCTGCGTTAACGATCGAAAATCAAAGACGCCGCTTTACACGCTAGGCTATCGAAGACAAGCTGGGTCGTATATGTAGTGCGATTCAACAGCAACCCAAGGACGAGATCCATTGTCTTTTAGATTCCTCGAAATGTAAAACGCATCACAGAAGGACCACCGACCCAATGGCCTGATTTCTTCAAGAAAGACCTAGAGGAGAGCTATGACGCTCAACGAAACCTTTTATCGAGAAGGACCCATAGGGCGATTGGGCCACTTTTGCACGTGAAAAGGAAGAATGGACTGCTCGATTCTCTCGCTGATTAACGGGAGGACAAGTGATCCAGATGTCTTATAACGACATACTTCGCAATATTCTATTTTAATGCGCATGTGCACAAAGCGACGAAATAGCCTTTCTTTTACGGTGTCTTGAGACTGATTTGAGCTATAAATTATCCGATATCAATCAGAAACCCGCTAATTGTGGAGTGATTATCTCGGATACTAGAGGAATTCAGCATCATAGAACGCTAGAGGTGCGCAAATCAGTCTGGTTTGCTTCAGACACGAACACCGTCAGTTTTTCACAGCATCACTATTTGGAACATGCTACGTTGTTTTGATAACAGATACAGACAGCTAGCTTGTCTTCAACGGAATAAACATGCAGTTTCTTTGTCAGATTCGTTTTAATGTCGCCTTCTGCTTGTCATATATCCGATAACAGGCGTGCTGCTCACTTGAGGTAGAAGGATCAATCCACAGAAAGGATATACACGACAACAATTAGATCTGAGGTCTTAAATAGCAGAATGCGAAAGGTGACGTAGGAGTAGGTTCTTTAAACGAGGCAAAAGCAAGCTGCTTTGTTAACAGCCTGATTATGCCATGATGGTCGTGGCCGAGTGGTTGTGATGCTCGTCGCGGTGCGGCGCGGATTGATCGCTAGAAACAGTAACAGCAACGTAAAATAAAATGTCACAGCCAGGCTATCTCGAGAATGTGAGGAGACGTGAACTTGCTAAACCAGTATTCTACGACGTTCAACAAGTAGACGAAAAGCGTATTAAATGCTAACAGCACAGGGACCCTCAGAGTGAAGGAAAAGCAGTGAGACGCATCAAATAAAGTGCTGAAATGTTAATTATTGTCATAGAACTCTGCACAGCCTTTGCTGTGCTTGATTTTTGTCACTATAAAAAGCTGGTTTGTGTCATTAAAGGCTGATTATGATAGAAAAAAACTTCACTTAGGCTATTTTTGGTCGAAAACATACTAAAATACGAATAAATTATTTGTTAAATACGTTACTTAACATTGTAATGCAATGTGGCCAATAAGATTTAATAGTTTACCGAGATCAGTGTGCTCGACAGGGTGAACTTTATAGAGGTGTAAAAGAGACTATGTTCTAATGTAATAGGTTGAGGAGAAAGTTTCCGAAATTTGCCCATAACTTTAACATGTTCGCATGTTTTATATGCGATTTTCACATGGTTTGAAAGCTAGTTTTCTTGCGCATCGATTGATATATAACTCTTCTATACTTTCGCAAGATGGAACTGAACCGCAAACAGAAACGACTGTTGATGATTCACGAGTATAAAGTGGGCACAAATGCCGCTGACACTGTTCGTCGAATCAATGAGGCATGGGGCGAAGGACCTGTTGGAAAGACAGCTGTCTACGATCACTTCAAGGAGTTCAAGGCAGGAAATGAGAGTCTGTCTGACAAGCCACGATCGGGACGTTCACGAGAAGTCGGCCCCCAAGCAGTTCTTGACCGAATCGAAGAGTGCCCATCGCTGAGTTCACGAATGTTGGGCGATGAGTTTGATTGTGATCAGAAGACAATTTTGACGATTCTCCACGTAGCAGGACTTTGATCGCTGAAATCAAAATGGGTCCCACATGATTTGACTGTGGACCAGCAAACGACCCGATTTGAGATCTGTCTTGAACTGTCTGAGCGTTACCGTCGAGGCAACTTGGATCTGCAGCACATTGTGATATGCGACGAGAAATGGGTGTCATTCGAGAATTAGAAGGAGACTACTTTGACTATTGAATTGTCTTTTGTTCGAACTCAATTGATGCATAAATAAAATTTTTATAAGCAAATTCCGGAAACTTTCCCCTCAACCTATTAAGTATACAGAGACGTCGCGCAGTTTGGGACAAAACGTCCTACATGGTCCTCAGCGCGTTAATGTTCATTTTTCATAGCGTCGCCTCGCTCATCTTAAGCTATGTTTGTATACAAGTATCATGATCAAATGCGACAAACCACACAGTGTTGATGATCTCGTTCATTACACGGGCGGCCGAGCCACTCTGGTTGGGCCCGTGCCGCACTCAACAAGCCAGTCCATTACCTCGGAGTGTGGATTATAACACTGAACTTGTCCCGGACAGGTTCACTTCTTCCATCAAAACTACGAACGCCTCTACAATAAGTCATGGCTCGACGAAAAACCCTTGAGCAGTAGTCGAAGCTATAAAGTAAACGTTTTGAGAACCTTTTTGATGGTGGATGCAGGAACACGAGCCGACTACAAGTTGTGTTCGGATCTGTACAGTGTGAAACATGGGATGTCGGGCGATGTATTGAAAAATTGTTTCTTTTCAATTTTTGACAGCAAAATGGTGCAACAAAAGCAATAAAATACAGGTGATTGGAAGGCGATGGCGTAATGCCATTGTTGCGAATTCCATCGGCATACAGGTGCAAGGACTGAGGACCGCACGTGAAATTGAATCCCAGTTTCCGTGTTACACCGCAATGAAATGTTCTTTTGGAAAACGAAAAACGCTATAAATTTGTCTAAATTGTGCTACCGGATAATTGTTATATGAAATAAAATTTCGTTTTTCTTGTTAAGGCGTGATATAAAGGCCTTTCAAAAAACAAAGCACACCTTTCGAATTTTCCAAATTCGAGCTATCAAATGATTATTAAATTGTCGAGAAGGAAGGAAAAATAAATTTTTTCTAGTGTGGTTGCTGAAAGGAGAAGTACCGTTATAATGCGCAATGGTAAACGTTCTCTTCCTACACTTACTCCAGTTGCATACTGCAATTACCTCCACATAGATCTCTATCAGAGGTGCTCAGTTGTAATAGATATGCTTTCAAGCCGCGTTTTCGATAGACAGGAGATGCAAATGCACAACTAAGGGTGAAACTTGTTTGCTTCTTTACAGGGATGTGGTGTTCCTGCTAAAAAACGAAGGATTCCAAGATAATCTTTGTCGTACTTTTGTGAATTTCACATAAAAGGTCGCCCATTTCTGAAGTTTTCATTCAAACAGGTACACTATGGTGAGCGTTGCAAATTGAAGTTCATTCTGGCTGAATTCCCCAGAAATGAGTGCATTTGGCAACAACAGTAGTTACAGAGGCTTGCTCACTTTTCACAGCAATAATAAACTTTGTAGGAGATTGATCACGATCATATCGTTCCAGTGTGCAAATCCATACTAAATGAGAAGAAACACATCAAGATTCTAAAAATATCTCTTGGAAGGCTTCTTCCAATTCCTTGCCATCTCTAAACGGCAAAGCATTTCACCCGACACCACACACCAAGACGCTTGACGCTTGAAAAAAAAAACAGAGAATGACATAATAACGAGAGACTTCGTTCTATTCTATTGTTTTGTAAGACCTCACTCAATACAGTATAATCTGATGACATATTCTAAATTTTTCAAAAGGCCTTTTATGGCACTTATGGTTTCCTAGACAAAAAATCGCACATATGCTCACATCAAGAGATAATAACAATGACTGAACGACGTTTTGTCGACATACTTGTTGTATTTTGCAATTCTCCTGCTGCTTGATGGCTACTTTGACTTGGCCATTCTAGTGATGGATTTGAATGGCGTAAGTGTTTCAAATTTTACAGCATTTCGGATGTCTTTTATATCGATTTCGCTTTTCTCACAATAATCCTAAAAACGGGCAAAGCCATGAGGCAAGTTGTTTCAGCATGGCTGCAAGGAATGAGCATAAGCGATCACCCTAGACAGCAAATAATCAACTTGATCAACCGTATCCGCTCGCGAGTTGCGTTGGGAGAAGTCCAGGCCAAGAACCATTTTCCACCTGCGTCTGACATGAATGCAATGGAAAAAAAATTGAAAAGAAAGAAAACTTGTCTACATTTTAGCTTTTCATCATTAGGTCAGCATGATTTAAACGGTTAGCAACTTTCGTATCGCACCAACGAAGCAACCGATTATGTTTTAGTGAGCGAATTTATTACGAATACTGAATGTTGCAGAGACGGGATGGCAATGTGGAACGATAGCAGAGACTACACTCCCACCGCCCCTAGTAAATTGTTTCTTCAAATTTCATGCTTTTTCTGAAGTTTTCCTACTCACAAATGCTTTTATTTTCAAACCTGGTTCTTCTGGCTTCATACTCACTCATTCTAATGAATCAGCCGTCCTATATTGGGCATATTTGAGAAGCGCCAACTGGCCAGCGCAAGCTCTACGGCTAACGTAAGTTGCTTCGTATGAGTGTTTTAGGATATATGAGTGTGCATGAGTGTGAGTGTATGTACCAGCAAGATGTTATCGACTTGTTAAAGACGTATTGTCATGAAGACAAAAAATTGTCTCAATGTGACAAAAGATTTACTTTCTCATTCGCTGCTTAAAATACAAACTCATTCCTAATTTATAAGATCTAGGAAGCTATACGTATGTAGCTTACCAAAGGACTCTTCAAAGATAATGAGCATTGAGACACAACTACTTCGCATCTGTTTAAGTTGCGTCCAGAACGAAATGTTCTCCCACGTAAACAAATGTGTGTCAGAAGAATATTATTGTGCTCAGTATCTGGAGAAGCGCCTTTGAGGAAGAATAGTAAACGAATCAATAGCTACTTGTAATGACGTCCGGCGTGGTATCAAAGAAAATCTGAAAAGAAAGTTTGACTGCCTTCAATCAAAATCAAAACGTGGAAGCGTCGATTTTCACGACAATATCGATAAATCTGAAAATCACGGCGCATCTAGAGAGATCAAGAGTTACGGCATAACATTTCGAGAGGATGCGCGTTCATTATTAGAATTGGGTCCAAGTTTTGCACCTAGTCAACCCATTCTAAATAACCCTGCGCAGGATCGTATACAGTCCTACAAGAGCTTCAGAATCAACTGCTCTACAAGGCTTGATTAGAAGGGTTAGGTAACGAAAAACAAACAGGGGCACTACCACCCATTCCCTTCCCGCAAGCTTTTTTTCGAGGAAGAAAAACCAAGTAGCGAACTCAACCCTATTTTTCGCGTTTTTTCAAACGAAGTTCTGCAAATACTCAACCACTTCCGGCATAGAAAAACAAGTTCCAATCTGACACACAAACAAAAACAAGGTTTGTCCTAAATCGAGTAGCTCGTAGGATCAAATCTATCCGTTATCTTTAGTGATAAACCCATCTACCCAATACTCAAATGTTCCTAGATCACCTACGTTGCGCGCAACCAAACAACTCGCACGTAATGGGGTCATTTGATGTTACCTCACTATCTACAAACGTATCAAATGGCTCTGCAATGCAAGCCATTTTCGAACTTCTATAAGACAGAAAATGAACAAAAGTAAATATATGTGGCTTCTCAGTTCAACAACTAATTACACTGCTAAAACAATGCCTCAGTTGTTCGACCTTTCGGTGGTCGGGTAAACACTTCACACAGCTCAGGAGATCAGCCATGGGCCGACGTTTGGCACCTAGTCTTGCTATCGCTTTATGTATAAGATGGAAGCTCCAGTTCCCGTTCACCGTCCATTGCTCTACTGCTGGTATATGGACGATTCCTTCATTGTCTGTTCCACACAAAGAGTAAATGGACAAATATTTTGAAGTCTTGAACGGACAGTCAGAGCATATAAAATTTAGCGAGAAAATCCAAACGGGAGAAGGCTTCCATTCTTAAACATCCAAGTTAAGCTTTTGGATAGTGGCTATAGTACAAAATGGTATCGCCAAATAACAAAATATCTTGGTCAATCACCTTTCCTCTCATCCTTCACACATGAAAAATCGCTAATCAAAAACATGTTTCGAATGGCTTAAAATGTGTGCACAGGAGAAGAGGAAAGAAACGAATCGTTACAGTTGGCCCGAAAAATTGCCATTTCCAACGGCTACAAAGCATTTGCCACTCAATAGTCAAAAAGTGAAATCAGATCTCGAAAAAACAATATTCCGCACCTGATTAGAGTTCCCTTTAATCTGCATCTATATCAAACGAAATTAGCAGCGCGCTTAAAAGGTGCCTAAAAAGATGCGGTCTTGAAAATTCCGTGGAAGTCATTGAAATTCCACCTCCCACCCTGCACCATCAGCTAATTCGCAATAGACTTTACGATCGATTGGCAACACCAAAAACTGCATGATTTGCTCTAATGGAAAGGAGAGGGATTGTAGGAGATCGGGCACAATTTATTTGCCAACATGTAAGACGTGCAAGGAAGAATTAAAATAGGTAGACCACTTTTCATCCTCATAAAAGAACATCTATAGTAAATTTAAAATAGGTAAAACAAAACATTTAGGTTTACATAGGGCATAAAAACACAGCAACAAAGATTTTGATGTGACTGTCACAATCCTAGTGCAGAAATCAGAAACATCCACGCGCAAATCTGAGGTAGTTTGATCAAAATGTGCAGATGTTAAGGAAGTGGTTCTTCACTTACCGTTTCACAAAGCATCAGCAGTGTAATCTGTAGCATTTGCGAGGTCTGAAGCATTTTGAGAGATATGCGTGTCCAATAGATGTGCAAATGGTACAACTTCACACCCAATGGCTTGCCACCTCGTCGTGGCGAGGAGGCGTTCCTGGCTGTCTCAACGTTAGAGCGCGTGGTCAATTTCCTTGGTAGAATTCTTTATGCCGAAGCAGAGTTTGACATATCCATTCTGAGCATTGAAATAGGAACAACTTTTGACAGCACAATGTAGAGATGTTTGAGGATTCTGACAGCAGAACTTATATCAACTCGAACAAAGTTGCAAAAGCCATTCTGCAGTAACCACCTGTAGGTATAATCGAAGCTGATTCTCGATAGATTTGCCTCAACGTGATAGGTTAAACGCTCGTGCAGTTTTGATATTTTTGAATACGATTGTTGCAATGAAATTTCATGTTTGAGCATTGTTCAATTGCGCATTTTTTGTGAATTCTGGTATACAAATTGCTCTTACTTGCTTTAGGGTGGAGCTGCCTTGGGAACAAATTCGCTTGCTACTCATGCAGATGGTGCGTAGGGAGAAGTGAAGCGTCGAGTAAGATTAATGGAGCTTGAGGCGATGATACGGCTGTGGAAAGGATGGCTGGGAAATGGCTCGCGAGCTCAAATACTGAAGATAAAATCAGTCGCGTTCGGACCGTCCGCAGGAAGTTGATCGTCAAGCTGTCCTTGACATGGTAGAAGAGCTTCTTCAATGACATGGCGAATGCTTGCCGAAGAGTTCGGCTGTTGCTTCAAGACCATCGTCAACATTCTGCACGAACTGGGTGAGGTCTGGAAGAAGTCAAAATGTTTGTCTCATAAATCAACCGAAACCCAGAAGGAGGAGCGCGCTGATGTTTTTCAGCGAGCCGCTAATTTTCTCCTACGCGCCATTCGTGCATGAGCAGCAGGTGAATATGTTTTCAAGACAGCTTCATCTTGAAGCAAGTATGAGCAAGTTGTACACCAAAATGTTCACATGAATATACGCAATTGAGCGACACCAAAAATGTGCAATTTCATCGCAAAAATGATATTAAAAAGCCAAAACGGAACGGACTTTTTGCACAACCTTGTACATTATTTTAGAATTGCTGCGATCATATTAAGCTATCACAAATCAATCAGTATTCTCATTTGACCTCTTTAGCGATGGCATGATGTTTTAATATACCCAGTGGTGAAAAGTGATGTGAAAAACTGCGTTAGTTGGAATCCAAACCCATATTTCACCTTATCCGGGGCGTGTGCCGAACCATTGCACTACTGACTCTCGTTTTTGGCACCATTATTTATACGCTAATAGTTTTTGCACATCACTCTTCAGCAGCACAATAAACTGTTACATTTTCCTAGAATTAAGAGATCCTTTCATTGTTATTTGGGCCAACTTGTCATGTGGTCTGGTAAGGGCTCTTGTACAGCCCGATACAGTGTTTCGTCCTTACAGACTCGTCAGTCGGGTAGAACCCGTCGTCTCTCGATATTTTTATAGTCAGCTCTCTTGGGAGCTCTGCTTCCTTACATAGAGTTATCGAATACGAACGTTTTACACTCATTCAAACAAAATGTTCACCTAACACAGAGCGTTTTTGCACTCGATCGCTCTTTGGCTGGTATTTTAATCACATATGATTAAAATATGATCAAATATGATTAAATCATATATGATTAAAATATCAGCCATGAGCAATCACGTGTGCAAACGCTCTGTGTTAAGTGAAAATTTCGCTTGACAGAGAGTGTAAAACGTTCGTCTTCGATAACTCAATGTAAGGGAGCAGAGCTCCCAAGAGAACGAACTTTTCACTTTATGTCAGACTTCCCAAGCCGCTCATTTCCTCCTGCTCAACTCTGGAGCTAGGTCGTTCATTATGTTGATTTCACGACCTAGATAGAAGTAACTGGAGCATTCGGAGATTTTCGTTCCGTTCAACGTGAATGGGGCATTCGAACCCATCCGTTCCTCGTGAACATCGTTTTCGTTAGATTCAGTTGAAGACCAATCTTTCCACAGGCGTTATCGAAATCGGTCAACATTCGTTCCGCTTGGGTGATATTTGGGGATATGAGGACGTAACATCAGCAAACCGAAGATGGTTTAATTGTCGACCGTCAATTTTCACTCCCATATCATCCCATTCTAATGTTCGCATGACGTTTTGTAGGGTGACAGTGGATAGTTTTGGCAAAATTGTATCGCCTTGTTCTTGCTCAAATGCTTAGAGGTACGCAGTGGGACAATCTGTGAATTCGACACTACGGATGGTCCCACAGTACAGTTTCAAAAAGATTTTACTTTCAAAGCTACAAGTCAAAGCCTCTCACTCTTCACAGCAATTATCGTCGACTCCGCAGTGTTCTCTGTATGGGAGTGATCGTCGGAAAAGATGTGACCCAGGGTCCTACGCTACTCTTTGATGAAGACAGTGTGTGTTGCCCCGCATCTCGCAAATGAAAAAAATGATTCAAAGTTATGGATTACGTCAACGATCTAAAATTAGAGATTTTATCGTTAACGTCAGACTATGAGATGACCACCTTCACGTTGGATGTACGCGACCGTAAACTGTGCTAGGCAGGTAAACCCGAAGCCAGCGATATTACAGAACTCAATGCAAAATTCGCAGCTGTCGTAACGTCTATAGAAAAGCATCACTATGAGAGGAGGAGGAAAAGAAAAAAGGAAAATGGGTTAAGATTTGCGCAACATTTGAAAACTTGCCGGTTAAGTCTTGAAGTGAATTTTATTCCTAGGTTCATAAAGCGAAAACACTTTTGCCAAAGATGAACCAAGTAATTCTTTTAATTGTTAAAAAATCTATGCCTCTTCTTAAAAAATTAGCATTTGACGTGTTTCAATAACGGAAAACTTGGTACTTTTTTTGGCCTTTGCGAAATCAACGGCGGTCGCGTGTGTGTGTGTGTATGTGGAGTTGGAATTATTAGCCATTTGAAGTGTTCTAAAACGTCATAATGTCGCACAAAAACATCTCATAGTTTCTCGAACAAGATTTATGACATTGATGAGCTCTGTATAAGGGCGCTCTACTTTCATTCCGCACCATAAAAGTTGCGCTGTTATTATTCTGACAAACTCCGTCTAACCTTGCATGACGGATTCATTCACTTGCTGTCGTAAAACAAAGTGTAATGATCATGTTAATCTTCAAATGTAGTGAATGAACAGAGCCCTCTGAGTTCCATGCATTTGACCGGCGTACGTTGCAAGGCACTCCATTGTAATAGATATTTTTGTGACTCTGTGTACCACTTTCTAGCACTTTATTTGTCCCTCATAACAGTGTTTTTTTCACTGTGCGGATCCCAGTACTTCTAGCATTCAATTTGTTTTCGTTTTCTTCCTGAACGGCGTCGAAAATAGTCGAACGAGTCTAAGTGCAATCCCGAGGATAGCTTTGCTGTGGTGTTCCATTGGACGTTGTTGTTGACTGCCGGAAAAAAGCGGGAAGATGGAGCTTGGCTCCACGAGCGCCGTGACCAATGTCAGAACCACTCGGCCACGGCGTCCCCTTTCCAACTCTATTCGATCTAAATATAAAGTAAAAATATATAATATAAATAATAGAATATAATCTAAAAGTTATGATAGATTATTCTAGGGTGCATAAAGGTATCGAGAACATAGTTATAGTAGCACATGCACAAGAACAAATAGAATCTATCCTATTTTTGAGCTGCACAACCAATGGTCCAGAGTGCTCCCCATGTAATGTGCAAAATAAGCGACCTTTTTTTCCAGTCAGCAGCCTGATTTTTTGTATGTCGACGATCAATGAATTTTTGAAAAACAAATGAAGAACATTACACTTACAGATACACTGATTATCATTTAACATTACCAAAACACTTATTATAAAGACGTGGGTGTTTGTGCCACGACTTGCTGAGAAAATGGTAAAGCGAACTTTAGTGACGTTCATAACCATTTTGTTATCGTTAACTTCGCGTGCTAATATCATGTCAAGAGGACTGGTGATGCCTTTGAGTTCACTTGCCCATCCTGAAAATGTCTATGATAGTAAATCGAAAAGGAGAAATGAATTGTAAGAGTCCACACCTTGCTGCGAAAGTGGCGCTGCCTCATCACTCACAGTCTAAAAAACGAAGAAATTTTTAAGTAAAGCTCCATTCGTTTCGAGTATGCGAATGCATGCTATGAAGTCAGGACTCTCACGTCTCTTAGCTGGTAGCGGTGGTCGTTTGTCGGACGTCTTCACGTGATCGTAAATAAAGCAAGAAGCTTGGGAGTGCAGTCAGGTTTTGTGAAGAATTGCTGTGAATTGAACATGAGGTTGTGAAAATTACGATAGTTCAAATACCGAAGCCACATACCATCAAAAACATATTTGCAGCCAATATTGAATTCACTCTCACACACTTTCCGTTCTCTAATAGTCCTCTTGCATGTAGCAATAGCAATACATTGTCCTGAGGTCAGTCGGAAGACCGATGCACCAATTTTATAGCAGAACTAGTTCAGAAGGTGTTTAGTGCGGTAAACGCAATTGAGATTGTTTTGGTCCACTGGCTTTCGGTGCTACGCTTGATGTACCGAATTGAAGTGATTTGGTTGACTAATTGGCTAGTTGCGAGTGATGATCGGTTTTGGCCACGTACGGCCTCCATGGACGGTTTTAGCACGGGTAATGAATAGTTTATCAAGAACAGCTAATATGCCATAAACCAACAATACATTCCAATCAAACGAACAATGAACAAAAAGTTTGCAGAAAACAAATAATCTCAAACTTGGCTCATTGAATTCAAAATTTGGACGAACAATGAGAAAAAAAGGCACATTTAGACTGGTGCAATGGAAACCTTCTGACAAAGGAGTTGCTAAAACTACACTTTTCACTATGATGAACAATCCCGTCGATCATTATATTGAGAGGCAATACGGGTCGTTAGTAGATTTCATCTGGCAGACAAACAGCTAATTACTAAATAAATTCCGCAGTTTCTGTTATTAACAATTCTTTTACAGTTAAAAACAACCAGTTGAAGTTTGAATCAGGCCAACAATGAGAAGATGATGCATTGTACACATTCGCTTTCTAATGACACGAGCACAACCAAAACTAGAGATGAAGTTGAAGGGGATAAGAGAAAAATTCTATGCTAACATTTAATTTTACCAAATGTACAATAAAGATATATAGGAAAGTGAGTTTGGAAGTGCGTGACAGCACAAGCACCAGAAACGGCTGAAACGAATGAAGGAAAACAATAGGAATATTTTAGAAACGCTTGGGACTTTCTCTGTCTAGATACCTCAGCTCATATACTAGTTATAATCAAATGAAAATCCCCAATTTGTACTCAGTGAAGTATAATAATATGCTGCCCTACTCGGTTACATGGCTTTCAGGCAACATGGAACTCAATGATATATAGGAAATATGGAAAAAGAAGGGAAAACGGTTGGGGAAGAGGAGGAGACGGCACAGTGGTATCTGGCCTAAAATCCGCTCATCCGCCGAGAGCTATTGCCATGTTACTGGCATATTATTCTCTGCGGGACTATATCGTCTTTCTCGCCCTTCCGTTCTCTAACGGGACCGCGTCCTATAAGTTTGCCTAAACAAGGACTTAAGCTATATTGATGCTGACTGAGTGATGTAACTCGAAAAATAGCAACCAACGTTTGTGGTCTATCGATCGCGCTGTCGATTTAACAGCCAGCGTACCTGTCTATCTATAAGTAGATTAGGGAATCGATGGCTCACATGCGAGTTTGATGATAGACACGTTATGAATGACACATGCAAGAATTTAATGAACTCACCGAGCCGTTATCGTGCGAAAGGAGCGTAAGCTTTTGATGATTGTCCTTGAATCTTCTCTCGCTTATGCTCTCCCGACCGCATGAGATTCGTGTTATAACCGAAATGAAGAGTACACAAGACTCTCAAATTTGAAACACTTTCTTGTCGCACTTCTTCAATATCACATGATATACTCACAAATGTTCTGTGCCTTCCATATGATCCCGTGAGGTTTATTGCGGTTTCATTTGTGGCACCACAGTAGATCGTGAACGATTTCATGTTGAATTCTAAAATCATGAAGGATTTGGCATGTTTTGAGCCGTTGAGGCCTAAGTCCTATAAGTCCTATACAGGCGCCTGTTTCGTCCTAGCTGGACTTATCAGTAGAATCGTCATCGGTTCATCCAATCCCTTAAGGCTAAATAATCCTTTATGAAATAATCGATCCTGAGTAATAGATGATGGATTTACCTGACATTGTAGAGACTGGCAGTCGCGGTTGTGGTTTCTATAATGAACTATACCTCTCCAATCGACCTCTCTTTTATAAACCCCGCTCAAAAAGATAACAGTTTGATAAGGATTTAACATGTTTTGAGTTGTAAAGGTTTCAGGCACCTGTATAGCACTTAGACCTCAACGCTCAAAACATGTTAAATCCTTATCAGATTATTTTTGTTTCAAGCGAGGTTTATAAAAGATCGGTCGAATGGAGAATATAATCATGAGGGCTCAATCTTGTGAAGGCGTTCCAAATAAGCAATCATCGTTTTAGTTATAGAGCAAGAAAAACTCACCGCAATCTCAGCTTTCTGCCCATCTCCACTGGGCAGCATAGAATGAAGAGAGGCGCAGATCCAGGACCTGATAATGTCACTGCCGATTTCCCTAGAGCTGATGGCCGCAATGTGCTTGCACTTCTCGCAAGACCTACGACATCATATCATCATAAGAGGAAATACCAGCCCAGTGGAGGAGATCTCGCTTAGTCATCCTTTTTTAGAAAGGTGACAATAGCGATCTTTGTGACTATATCCCAATATGCTTGTTGAGTGCACTATATAGGGTCTTCACGAAGATTGTCCCTCTGCCCATATCGAAGGTCTTGGGTGAGGCACCCCCAGTGAACAAGCAGTATTCCATAAGGAATTCTCATGGGTGGACGACATCTAAACCGTGTCACAAGTCACTGAAGTTTGTCGGGAATGCCGGCCTTTTGTTCTAACCTCTGTCGGCTATGAGAAAGCGTTTGACAGTGTCAAAGCGAATGCAGTCTTATCAGCGCTCGTCGACCAAGGTGTAGACTCACCCTGCATACGAGCATTACGATACTGCTATCGAAATTGTCGCACGAAAATGCGGCTCTTCTATCGATTCCTCACTATATCCATAAAAAAGAGGTTAAATAAAGTGGCATTATTTTGCCAAAGGTGTTTATCGCCGCACTGCAGTGGATGATGAAGTAGCTCGATTGGGACCAAAAAGCCACTTGAATTGATGACTAATTCCTATCAAATATTCGTTTTGAGGAAGACATCGTCATCTTTTTGAAAAGTGCCAGTGAAGTAGAGACGATGCAGGAACTCAACGAAACGTCCATGGTGCGAAGGTGAGCAAGTCGAATTGGATGATTCTTTAATCATGGAGACTAGCTCGTGCGTGTACTTTGGAGTTCAGTGAACATGTCGAATAAGATGGAGGAAATTAGATAGAAGAAGAAAGCAGCATGAGTCGCATTCGGACCTCTCAAAAACGCTATCCACTGAATGATGAACCCTAAACTCCGTGCTCACCCTTTCAATTCGACAGTTCCTCCATCGCTCTGTTATGCAACATAGACGTGGGCTGTACTATACTCACGTCGAAAAGTCTGCGCACCACTCATAGGGTGCTTAAGCTAGATCTTCTGAAAGTTGACAGGCACTCACAATGTCTAGCCGGTCTGCACAGCTCCAGTCTTGGAAACGTTTTATGAATCAAATGGGATTTTTTAAAATCTCTTCAGAGATGGTATGATGTATAGATAAACCCAGTGATGTAGAGTGATGTGCAAAACTTTCGCGTCAGCCGGGAGTTAAACTCACATCTCACTCCATCCAGGAGCGCGTGCTCTCACCCGTTGCATTACTGACGCCCATTTTGCACACCACTATTTCTACGCTATAACGCGTACACTTGTCAGCCGCCAACCGTCAATGGCCTGGCCCTGTGCACATCACTCTACACCACTGGGTATATCTGTACATCATACCACCGTTAAAAGCAGTTAATGTAAAGAATTTCATATGGTCATCAATAACCAATATCTGCCAGCTTGGCTGGGTTCAATGTCGATACCTACTACCCGGGTCAGGCCGTTTACGGTTGGCGGCTGACAGATAGATGCGCTGTAGAGTAGCAAACGTGGTGTGCAAAATGGGCGTCAGCAGTGCAACGGGTTAGAGCATGCGCTCCCGGATAGAGTGAGATGTGTGTTCAATTCTCAGCTGACGCGAAAGTTTTGCACATCATTCCACATCACTAAACGTTTTTATTATATCTTGTTGTAAATTAGTAAATGTACTTATAGATGTTGGTTGTATTAAAGCTTCATATTTTATACTAATTCAGGGAAGGTAAAATGGTTCTCAGATTAAGAAGACCGCCTCATATGTGTACATTGTAAACATCGAGAATGTCACCATGCTTGAAGTAAACCACCGCTATGGACGACAACTGCGTGAGAAAGAAATCTATGGAAACTGTGGTGGGGCTCTCATTGTCAGTGAAGATGGGCCATCTAAGACTCCAAGCAGGTAATTGAATATAATCTGACAAAATATTTCAAGCCTTTCATGACGTCTGTTGTGGGCTCAATATTTTGGTGATGTTCTGTTATTATTCTCACCATGTGCGCGCAGTGTAATATACTTGCCGTCGAAACCTATATATTTAAGCGGTATATCTCTTTAGGAGCTTGGTTTAAACAAAGGCACCTTGCTACTGACGAGGTTGGAAAATCCAAACACGTCCTAACACTCTATAAGTGCCATAACAGACCTCTTTATAGACTTAAAATCTGTTGTCAGATTGTTATCAATAAGTGAGGCCTTAGAAAAGAGATAAATAGTATTTAGGTTTATTCTTGTCTTGTGTTTCGGTTGCTGGGACAAAGCAGACTGAGTGATATACGGAAACCCTCCGATAATTCTTGAGTAAGATACTGATTGCGGGCCGTGATTTGAGAAAAAATTGCATTTGATAAGAAATTATCGTTGACGGGAATAAGGATAGTACACTCCATGTGCTCAAACCGATTTCTTACAGTAATAGGAACATCCTTGTAACTCAAACGCGATAAAACAAATGGAGAATATTTCGCAGTTCAGTTCAGGTTGGGTCGCCATAACAAACATATTATGCTTATTCACTCAGTTTACAAACGATGTGAACAGCTGAACTTTTCAGTGCTCACTTCAAGTAAGGAAACCTGGTTTTCGATGAAACTATGAGGTATCTTCTCATATCAATAGAGGGCATGTCGTAACAAATTGAACCAGTACCCAAAGATATTTTTTGTGAATGGGGCGCACGGAACACCGTTTGTGCTTTCACCCTTTCTACTCGGATCTTCGTACGATTAGCTATCGAACGATTACACCTAGTGCTGTGAAAAGAAAACTTAGCATTCTACTGTTAACAGAAAGAACAATACAGTGTTCATGTGATTGTTTTTTTGGTAAACCACGAACTTGTACACTGTTCAAGTGGTACGTTATGAATCCGAAAAAAACGAAAGTACTCTGTTTTTTCTGCTATCTTTGTTCACTTCCATACCTCCCAATGTGCAGCTTCAAAAAAGTCCTTCGAATTCAAGATAGTGAGCAAATCTGATCTGATTTTTCAGTTTTGATGATTGTGCGCTCCTACTTTTCTTACTTTTGTGACTGTCACTTCACTTACTCGACAAGCGGATTAGAACACTATTCAATGAATACTAGCGTAAACAGAATGAGATAACGAAAAGTAGGCTTGTTCAAGAAGGAAGTTAAATATCCAGTCCTCATGTGATGCCTTCTCGTTGGTGTATCATGTATAAAGCAAATATTATTTACTATCTGTAGTCTACGGTGAACACGTGAATTCTTCATTAGTATTAGATTTGATAGCTTATACATGTTGCAACGGAAAGCACCAGGTCTTTGAGTGGATACTGTGAAATTGGATTCGAATTTACATATAAGACTTCGATAATAAAAACGCGAGCTATCCCACAAGGAAGAACTCATCACGAGGCAAACTACATCATAGATTGAAAACAAAAGCTCTGATGTAGAGTTATTTTATGAAACATAGTTTTAAGTGTAAATGCTGAGATAAGGAAAATTGTATCAGTGATCAGAGTCACTCGATAGCTGCCGTGATCAAATTCATGCTCAAAAATTATGCTACGAGATGCAAAATAAGTCCAAATGGTGAGATAGGAAGGAATTCATATTAGCTAGCAACCAGTCGGTAGCTCCCACGATTGAAATTCGCTGTATGTCAATAGTCAGCCTTGCTATGAGATGGCTGCGGAAATTAGATTTTTCCAGAATTTAATGTCAGCAGCGGTAACTCTGATTCCTTTCAAGCTCACCTAAATATTACCACAAGAGTCGGAGTGCAGCTGACCTATTCGCGACCAAGCAGAAATCACAGTGTTCGTATGATCGGTGATTTAACCTTTTGGGACCAGTTGCGAAGCCCATCAAACCGTTGTAAGGTACTTTCTTCATTCTAAACATAAAAATAGAAAAAAGATTTTAGGAACTTAGTCTGCCTCGTCAAAATTAATATTTGATTACTAAATCAATATCTTTTTCGACATCAAATTATTTTTTGTCTGGCACGTGGGGAGGTGAGCCGACTAAAGAGGCGCTTTAATGACAGTGGTGTAGTTTTCTATTGGAGTTCAGATTGCTGTCGTCAGTAGACAGGTTTCGCAATCATTAAAGTACAATATGGCTCAAGAAACTACAATAAGGCTATCGGTGGTAGAAACAACGCCATGTTTTTTAAGGAAAAATGAAACATTCAGATGTTTGTTACAAACAGATACTTCACGCAGGACAGAAATCTAAATTTTACGAAGTAATTGTACATTGCAAATCCTTGTTGGAAGTGTTTGCCTGCACTGCAAAACGTTATAAATTGTATGTTGCTAATTAATCATATTATCTGTAGTGCTGTAAAGTTGCTGATCGTATAAGTTGCATGTAATCGAATAAGCAAGATGAAGATAAGCCAGGTGAGTTTTATGAATGAAACTAGATTTGTAGACAACTGGGCGCTCATCCACTACGGTAAGCCTTACTGAGACGAGATGCTGCACAGCAGTCGGTCTATCCATAAAGGTACCCGTGTCATTGAACAATTTTTAGATTCGTTGTAGGTGATTAAATGTTTATAAAAACCTTACATTGGCTCGCGGTGGCTTACCGATGTTCAAGTTACTGGCTTATCCCCCAGAAGTCTGATACCAATCTATTGACCCTGAAGAGATGGACGAATTGGTGAGTTAAGAGTGCGGAACCGACTCTCGACCACGTGTGCGACGCGGAGCACACCTACCATTGCGCCACACGTGCTTTTCAGAACTGGACATAAATTCAATGAGCTAGACAGTCACACTGTGATTGATTGGTTGTGAATATGTTAATCGCTATCGAATGAATCGAAAACAAAAGAAGTTGACCTTTTCGCAGTGATAGAGCGACACGTGGTGCTGCATCACACTCGTAGGGTAAAGCAGCATCTTCTCACAACTGGTACACCACAACTAAAGAATAGTAAGAGTAAAAATACTAGTATTTCTTTTCATTTAATTGCTTCTAACGGTGGTATGATGTTATAATACGCACTGATGAAGAATGATTTGCAAATTCAGTCACAAAATGAAGAATTATTACATTGTTTCGTTGCGTACCTTGAAAAACTCCTTGTACAAATCGTAAAACTTAGAGCAGTTGATTGTTAACTCACAGTCTCTTCATTTCAGATTCAAATTCTTTGTCTGAATCAGCAAAAAAAGTGGAGAGCTTGATTTCAAAAGTCCTCAAAACTTGACCGGAAGTGGATTAGAGTAATCATTGTGGTTTTGAGAGTTTATAATAGTGTGGTACCTACCGGTCAGCTTGCGCGATTCAGAAGGAACCATCTGCATCAGTCTGAACGCCTCGACGTCTTTACCTAACTTTCCTTGCATTGAAGGCAGCGATGTCGACCTCGTAAGAGCGTTCGCATGAATTGCGTTTGGGTTCGTGGTGCTGGACATCGTTGAAGTTTTTATATAAGCCCTAATGAAGAGCTAATAAAAAGTAGAAGGATGACCCATAGATGCTACCCTTGTAAGAAGCCGCTTTTGAGTTTTTTTAATGTAGATGTTTATGTCGTCAGCTCTAATTGTGATCTCCTCTCTTGCTCAATGCTCTCAAATCAAATGGCGGATGAATTGATTTTGAAAACTGAAAAATTTCCAAGATAGTACGCATATTGTAGTACCCACCAACTATTTGGTTTCGCTTGAGCTTCTAAACGTCTGAAGTAGTCGTCGAAAGCATTGATGTCAAAAATATACTGCTTTGCTGCTATCTTAAATCTTTGAAGCTTTCAATACAAATTATCTGAATTATGGCGACCGCGGCTGACAGACGTGAAAAAGTGCTTCAACTCTGAATGGAGAGAAAACATAAGAAATACCTTAGTAATGTGAAGCACTGATAGTAGGTGCTTGAAGACATCGCTTGCTGCAAACATCCTCACACAACGACACTTGCAAATTGCCTTTACAAAAATAATAACGTAATTCATGACATCGTACACAACCCTGCAAAGAACGTTGCTCAACCCTCATGGGAACGCCTTACATTTCTCGAAAATTACGCGTACTTCCTTGGTTTTTTTGGCGGACGGATGTCTCCACGACACTTTTTTACTAATCATTCGATAGCTTGAATTTCAGCAATTTTCAGCAATGCACTTAATTTCTAAGGGAATCTATCTAGTGTGCTAAAGCAGGAACGTTATAATTACGTTTCACCTTTGATTTGCTTTACTTGCTGTTCTGGCGTTCAAACTTGGTTTTTCAACGAACTTTCAGCAGTTATTAGGTTAAAAGAACATTCCGGGGCAATTGTGAGAATTGAAGATTTTTGCATAAATTTTGAACGAGAACGATAACAACTATTCTTCAAACAAAACCCATCGTTTTCTACGACTTTGTGTCATCGTTCAGCTAGATTCCCAATCTGGTGGATCTCCCATTCCTTCGACTTCGAAACAAAGAACTCTTGACATGCTCTTCAACTTCACCGAACATTTAACCTTTTTGAACGTCCTAAACGAGGCTTGTAAACGTCTGGCTAATACCTCTTTATTAAGGATTATAAAACGTTCTGCATTTTCCCAGCACCACAAGTCCTAAGCGAATGTAAATCAAGAGTTGTTGCGAAGCCGACGTCACTACCTTCAAATCAGATACGACAATGTAAAGATATAGTATCCCCTTGGTAACGCAGGCCGGTTCCTCTGAATCGCGGAAGCTGACTAGTAGGTGCCATAATAATTTAAATCCTTTACAAACACCGTGAATTTTTACTTTTCTTTAAGGCAAGTTCTCCATACTTTTCACTCATTTGAGTAAAAACTCCGAATCTGGAATGAAGTGGCTACGAAAATAAGAAAAACGCTCAAAATGCACAAAGTTCCTACAATACAAAGATCAGGTAGTGGAGGCACACAAAGTAAAATATCGTAGTTCTTCTCTTCTTGTGAATGTGATTGCAAAAACTGGTTTTATGACCGATTTTGTCCTTTTATTGATGTACCAGCTGTCACATAGTGCTGCATTGTCTAGCAGAGTGATTCAGATCACCTTCAGCTCACTCACTGTAGGAAGGTCTGCTTTTTCTGATTTCGGTCAAGTTGTCGATGTAACGCATTCGCAACCGAACAATCACAGCGTGGCTGATTGGCACATCGACATCAATTTTGATTGATAAGAAATAAGAAAAGCACCTAGACAAGTTTAGCGGGCTTCAAGATATGATTTTCAAGCAGCAATCATCATTAGATAAACAAACTTTCACTGTCTGTATGTCTCGAATGTAACACTGCATTTGTTTCAACTTTTGTAGAAGGTTCTCAGAAGTGCTTGAACGGGATCCAAGTTACTGCTATTGACATTGGATTATGGGAATCTCAGCTCCGTTGAATGTTACAGCATGGATTACCACTATCCTACTTAGAATTAACATACAGAACTTAAAGATTGGTTGGTAAGTAATACAAACTTTTCCTTCTTACATCATCAATTGCACTCATTTCACATGTGTAGAATCAGTCATCATATCGCGTGGTTTTGATTTATTTTATAGTATCAGTTCTTCACTGTGTTGAATTCTCCTCCGTATTGTTATCATAATATTTTTATACCATATTTCTTTGCATATCACATACCTATATTTTAAATTGATTAAACAGTATCCACAATGATTGAATGCTTTTTTAACACATATGTGATACCTATCGATACTGACGGAAGATTCACGCGATCATTATGAAGTGATAATGATATTAATTTATACAGCATATTAAAAACAACAAGAGGATCACATAATCACCAGACACTTAACTATCTTCACAAATCACTTTTGGATTTTGAAAAATTTACTAGTACTAATTACGAGCAAAGTTCGGAACCTGAAGCGGCTTCGCACTCGCAATTACCCTATCAAATGAATCACCAAATTTTCCACTTCACCATCAGAGCCTTCGATTTGACTTCCTCGCAGCCGTGATTTAACCTTTAGGGTAAAGCGTCGCGTTTCTGCGCGAATTTGCATTGGCCGCGTAACATGAAAATAGAAGAAATTACTTGATAGATAGTTTCCAGGAATTATCATTACTAAATAATAGATTATGGAAAAAGGTTTCTTCAGATAGATAATTATAGTGAAGTAACTCTCTTGCGTCCAAAATTTTCTGTTTCATCAGAAACACCACATCTTTCCGGAGTAGAACGTATTTCCGGGTGTTATAATACATTTTTTTTTTCGAATTCATGTGTGTTTTTACTTTCATTCGACAGCTTGGTATATGCGATTCTACGATTAAGTCCGATATCTGGAAAGACCTTCATAGTACGTTCTGTTAACTGAACAAAAGCTATATCATGGGTTCAGCGTCCTTCTTTTCAATTTCACAGCCTATTTTCACTATTATATACCAAAATATTAACTTGAAGCAAGCTTTTTTGCTACGAAAATATCGCATTTTATTGGAGGGACTTCCGTGTACGTATTTCAAAAATCAGCCGCAACGTGTCTTGTAATTATTATGAATCTTTAGGTCTTAACATAAAGACCACATTCCTGGAAAAATACGCATCTCCAAATTCTCGCATTTCTTTACACGATACTGTAAACCTTTATTCCGAAAAACACAGGTCCTACAATGTACAATTTCGAAACTGCGTCTAGGGATAGAGTTCGCTTTCCTAGATTCAAGGAGTTTAATGAACAGATAAGTGCTGGTCTCCTTTCCTTAGCGCACCACTGCTTTCGGCAGTTCTAAAACTCAAACTTGGGTAATTTATCCTCATGAACACCAAACATTATGAAAACAACGAATAATGGCAACGATAACGGTGAAAATGGAGAGGAGCAATGTGTGTGGAAGTGACACTGAGCGATAGGTGATAACACGGCAATATGTGAGGATGTGGTAATGAGCAATGTGTTGAAACACTCAATGAGCGATATGTGAGGATGTTGTAGTGATTAAGACGGTAAACGTGAACTGTGCGGAACGCGTCAGATACAGTAATGTGTGGAGACGTCAATAAGAAAGCACGGTGAGGAGCCATGAGCGCGGAGCACTCTCAAGATCACGACAACACTGCCGTAAAGTTACTCAACTGGGAAAAAAAGGTATACGTGCTGATGATAACTCTTTCCAAATCGTTGTTTCGCTGACGACATTGTCATCTTACAAAAGCTACCAGCGAAGCAGAAATGACGTTAAGTGAGCTCAACCAAGCATGAAAAATATCGAACTGCACATAAGTCGGACAAACACCTAGTTGAAGATAAATTACTTGTGTACGAGCAAATATTACAACAGAGATCAGCCCGTGTGTATATCATAGCGGTCCATAAACAACATGGAGGTATTGAACAGAAGAAGGAGATCAGCACAGTCTACATCCGAGCCTCACCGCTCGAGCTAGGGGATTAAAAAGTCGCGCTCACTTTTTCCAATTACTAGCCCTCCGAGCGGTCGGTTATGCAGCAGAGACGTGATATGTTGATCAACAATTTCAGGATTACTACGCATTACTCCAAGTGAGATCAAACGATGCTTTTGAGATGAATTTGGCACACACAACATCTAGCGGAAACAAAGCTTGGTCTTTCAAATCTGTCTAATCTCCAAGAACCAGAAGAGCTTATACTGATTGCGAAACAAAGATGGTGTTCTTGCGGTGCAGCGGAGAATGTCACCTTGGGAGTACAGCCGACTAAGCAGATTTTTTGGACGCACTCAACTTGAGTGATTGAAGTCTTGTGTGATAACATAATACCAATACAAGGATGATGACGGAATAATAACGACATTACGATAAAGAACTGTCAAATACATGAGCAGTAATACAACAAAGAAACTTTACCGAAATCAGAGGTGCAGACATTGAAAGCGAAAACGACAGTCGAGTGAGAAGAGTTTTCCATAGAACACATCTTGACTATCAAAAACAAGGAGCAAGAGGTAACATAGAGAACTAGCGCGGTAGATTAGAGAAGTACTATAAAGATCAACCGTGGTGAATAATAATGAATGAATATGACCTCTGTTGCGACGTAGGATCCTAAGATACAACTGAGCTTAGGGTTGTCATTGGGTTGCCTCAATATTACCTCCGCATTCCGACACTTCTATTGATTCATTTCCTATCTACCCAAAGAAATCCATGAATGAACAAATATTATCAACTTGATCAATGATGTACAACCATTTGTTGGGCAAAGACTGATTGTCTTCCTCATGGAAAAAACGAGGCTGGCAATCAAAGAAGTTGATGAGGTTTCTTTCGAGCTAATTGTTTCAAGACGTGGAAGAGATAATAAGTCGATGGAGAAACATTAAAGCTACACGGTAGATATGATACCGTGGACTAGTCATGCCTCTCCAAAGTGTGACAAGCCGATTTTACAAGGTGATTTTAAGCGTTATTCTGAAGGGAGGCGACAATAAGTCGTTTCGGACGCTTCTATCGCACTGCTTCGGCCGTTGAATAGCTGAATAAATTCTGATTTTGTAAAATCGCAGCAAAAGGATGGTCTGTGGTCGTTTGTCGCCTTTGCTACTCTTTAGATATTATGCTGTAGTTATTGTTCCATCACTATTTATACGGTTAATAATTTCACAATCAACACGCCGTACCGAAAGGCGGCAGGAATTGTCCATGCTGTTCGATGGGGTGAACTGTTTTGCATTTACAACCAAAAACCTTCATTTTACGCAACTGATGTGTTGATAACTGTAAATCAGATATTTACATATAGAAATAGCCATTATTAGTTCCAACTTCCGGAACATTCTCACTGCATCATCCCCATATGTGCCACGGTTCAAGTTTGTATAGTACTTCATGTGACTTGCTTTTCATGATGAGATTCATAATCAGTCAGTCAGTAGGTGCTAAAATTATCTACCAATCCATGATAAACATTTCAATGATTTAAAAAAATTTAATACATCCTATACAGGCGGCTTGAAGTAGGGTGCGTAACAGAAAACGCAAAAAAAAAAAACGAGCTACACCTTTTTCAATAAGTTCCTTCCGAAGCTTTTTTTTTTTGCGATACTATTCTGTACTCAGACGACAACTTTACCACTACCAACACATATTGTGACAACTGTAGTATAGAGCTATGTTCTGTACCTTTGCGAATAGTTGACTGACAAGTGCTAACATTTTCTGGCAAATCTCGTGCTTCAGAATTCAAAAATTTCACGTGCTTAGAAGAGGATTCATCTTGTCATAACAGTACAAAGTGTTTTCAAATTTCATTGTAGTACGCTTCAAATTCTTAGAATACACAATGTGATTTGAATACAAAAACCTCAAAAAACCATCTAATGTCTTGCTATTAAGGAAATATTTTGTATCAGCAGTACGTCCAAATCTGCTCCAAAGATATAATTCTCAAGAGATTGGAGTACCGTTTGTGGATAACTCAAGCGTAGTCTTCATACGCACAGACGCTTCTGAAAGTGGATCTGATCTACTGAAGTTCATAGATAGATGAAGTATCAGTTCAGCAGCGGACTTACTGTACGCACCTCTAGCATTCCGTTCGATAAAATCCAGCAACTTAAACAACAAGTCTCTATCCTTTGTCGAAAATGTCTTACCCTGTGTATATACCTGAAAATGCACATCTGAAAGGCTTCATTGTGATTTTATATCACAAGCTAAATGCGTGAATTTTAAGTATCATACCTTACGAATGTGCCGTTTGCTAAGGCAATGACTGAATAAGTCAAATCCTCGCAAACTCTTCTTACAGAGATCACATCTCGTCTGCTGTAAAAGCTCTAAGAAATTTGCCAAAACAGCATTGATTCCAACATTAGGTACCCGATAAAGGTTTGGCCCTTGAATTTTAAATAAACAAGTCTCACGAGATTCTTCATCTTGTGGCTATTTTAGCAGTGTCATGATTTCATAAGTACATATCCGAAAATGCTGAGTGGCATGCAAACATTCGCATCCACTGGGAAATAAACCTACGTTTCACTCGTACAGGGGTGCACGCTAGCATTACATCATCCATGCCTCACGCTCTGCTACTACTCTTTGTTCGATGGATCTATCGAAGCTGTGCGCAAACCAATCGTTAACGAGTTTGATGTGGTAAACACGTACCGGCCCTGAACCCTCTGATACAACTGCTGATTGATTTATAGGTTCTTTTCTGTTAGAAGCAAACAAGTGAAGAAGCGGCCCCTTTGCAAAAGACTTCTCATGAGAGTGTTACTAATCGTTCGAAGCTCAAATCTTAGGCTACTGCTCTATGAGCTCGTTTTTCAAAACGCAATTTTACATCCCTGTAGCAGAAAAGAAAACATTTTTGTTCCACAAATGCATATTTCTCGCAGGACAAAATTCTTTCCTCAAATTGTGAGAAGCATTCGATAGCGTAAGTTTTGACAATGTCAAAGCTTCAAGCTGTGTTTGAAGTTTCAAATGACCGTTTCAATGCAGGTTAGCAGATACGATATGAGGTCGTTCCATAGTTTTGGCACTAAAGCAATAATCACCAAATTAATTACCAAAAGTAATTAAATTGCTTGAGTTCGACATTTCAGTTGCATTTATTTCAGTTGGTGATCAATCCCTGAGGGATGCGCCATGCATTTGTCTTCAATTTTTAGCTTCATTGAAGTGAATTGACGTGACTGGATACATCTCTAGTCTTTTACAACGATCGCGGTGGCCTCCCGTTCTATCGAATCAGTCCTGCTTATCTCCACGACAAGTTTGGTACCATTCCCGAAACAGGATGGATAGATGGCTTGGTGAGCCATGAGCGTGTGATCGAACCATCAACCTTGTATGCGACGCAAGCACCTATAATCACTGCGCCACATGCCCCCTAATGTCAATTAAGAATTTTGAATCTTCAACAAACATACTCATAACTCCAGCTCGTCCCTGAAAGCGAAAATTTTGCGTACCACTTAGTACCCCCGCACATGTATACACAAGGTGATCGTTACAGAAATCAAGTTATTCACATTGACATCAATTTGTTAAAAAGATGCTTACTGCCACTCAATGACGTGACAGGCTGCTCATGGAGATCAAAAATTATTTTTTGTCAGGTTTGCGTATCGAGCACTAGAGTGATCACACCTGGCGATGAATTTCATGGTTAGTGAAATATTTTCGCAATTTGACACTTTCCAGAATCTTAGAATAGATGTTACACTATCCCACTAATTTATATTTGATTCTTATGTGACGTTCTTCCATATCTATATGAGTCTACACTAAGTAGTAAAAGAAAACAAAAAACCACAAATTTTCAACGCAGGAACGGCATCAGCTGGCATCACTAATACACTGGAAAACACCACCGTGTCTTGCCGTTTGTTCAGTTGCATCGTGATTCGAAATATGGTCCTCGAAACAAAAATTCAGAAGTGATATTTGCTGCGAGCTAGAGGTGAATCAATATCCCTCCTGATAGGACGAAGGAAATTTCATCTGCGGGCAAAAGTTTGCAAACTTCTGTAATATTCACTGTAATCAATAAGATTTATGGTGACTAAGACAGGCTGATTCAAACTTTACGATGACCATTATCTCCACGCCAGAGACGCCTTGGGGGTCACGCTACTGCAAAAATGTTGAACAAGCTAATTTTGAATAGGAATGCACCACGGTACTTATATGTCAGAAGGTGATATAATGGATATCCGACCTCTTTCGCTTTCCAAATGTTTCATAGGTGAGCTAATAATCATTCGGAAGCCCAAATCTCTAGCTAGAGCGGTAAGTGGTCGGTTTTCCAAAACACCGCTTTATAAAGCTGTAAAATCCTAAATAAAAGTACGTTTCACACGATCACGTGTTTTTCTTAGAATCTCGCTTCTACTTCAATGAACAAAACTCCTTCACTAGCGTGCAGTACTCTTTCGATAGCACAGATCTCAAAAAACTCAAAAATGTGCTTCCTTATTGAAAAAAATTTTATAGCGCTGTAGGCGAAGGAAAACATTTGTGCTTTACACGTCGCCGGACAGAACGCTTTCTTTGAACTAGAAGTAATCAGTCGATAGCGCAAGATTTAACGGTTCCAGCACTCCTCTCATTTTCCAAAAAAAAAAAAAAAACCGTTTCTCGCAAGTGCAGCAAAGAGAATAAAAACTGATTCTCATACGCGAGCATGTGCTGTTTGGCTAATCTGCGGGCTGGGACGGAAGCGATCGACGGATGGCCTGATGCGTTGAACATGTAGGGTGCAACTTGTTTTCAATTAATAATTTTTTCTATGAACTCCAGAGAAAACGATTGATTCACATGCTACGAGATTTACTCTATACGTTCATATGCTTTTCGTACTTCCAGCGGATTATGCGGGTGTGAAAATGAGAACGCGCGAAGGGTGTGAAACATAATATTCAGAATGCTACAGTGTTATAAAAAGGCTTTTTCGAAAACCGGCTACGAACGGCTAAAGCCAGATGTTCGAGCTTTTGAATGATAACTAACACTCCTATGAAAAACTCTTGTTTAGCGAATGAGGTTGAATATTCATTTACCGCCGCCTAACAATAAGTACCGGCACGACATTGATAACGAACACGCAGCTGTTTGATAGCAGGCATGACTGACGTAAAAAACTTGAAGTTGTGCAGTTTATCGAATTTTTAGAAATAAAACTTTCAAACAAATCTGAAGTGAAAGATTTTGAAATAATTATCGATAGTATTAGAATGAGAAGATGGAGGTTTTCCATCAGAATTCTCAAACCCCCAAAACGTCATGTGCGTCATTCATATGAAAACTACTCAATTGAACCAATGGATTGCCCTCATAAAACAAGGAGGACTGCATTTCAGAGCATTTCACATTTGAGAGAAAATACGTTGGATGGATAAGGTTTCTATCTCAAGTCTCAAAATCCAGTGACTATATAGTAGCTAAGGCGCCAGAATTCCTTGGACTCGTTTTATTATAGCCAAGTTTAGAGATGAGAATGTCAAACTTTTCTTAGCTAACAAGATTCTGCCAAAATGATCAGCTATATCTCACGTCGGGACTCGACAACAAAGAACAACGCCCAGCAAGAACGAAACAGTAGGCTATTATGAAGATTTAAAAACTTTCGCAGTTAATTTCGCAGTACTAGTATCACTGAAGGCATTGGTGAAACGAAGAAAAGTTACGATATACTGAAGAATACCGGGAAAGAAGCAGTGACTGAGCGGCAATTATTGCAGCAGAGTAAGGATAGGAACTCGATGGATGGCGATGTACTCTCTTAGATTCGTGCACGTGTATTACTGCAGCGACAACTGTGACATAAGAAAACCACTGGCCATTGCTTATTTCTTTCTCTTAGCCATTTATAACACAAAGAAATTCTTGGAACTTCTATTCGTAAGATAACAAAACTTGTTTAGACCCAGAAGTCGACCACCTCCGACGTAGCGAGGAGCACAATGAGACAGGTGGAAAAAGTGCCAACATCTGCCACTTAGCACATGAGCACAAACTAACTAGGCGTCTAAGTATAAGATTTTACCCCATTCAACACTTTATATAACTTTCTATTCAACTGTTTTCATGATTTTTCCGCGAATTCAGTATAATCTGATCGTATGTTTTGAGCCTTTGAAAGGTCTGGTACGGAAATTCTAGTGCTACACGTACGCTTCGCCATCCCAGCATGCCTTACCAGTAGAACATACGTTGCGGTTCAACTGTTTCCCCTACAACAAACAGCAGCAGCGTCGAAACGTATAAATAAATTATCGCACATCAAGTAAGATCATCACTTGACATGCGGTGATTTACAGCCGACTGTTTTGATTTGAAAATTGGAAGGCTTGGATTATATTATTAGACTCAATTTTTCTAGATTATATTTCACAAGTTATTAGCCTTCACTCTCTTTTAGAATCTATTTTTCATATCTCAGCTTTACACTCAGTTACTGAACTCCCACCTGTGAACGCAGTATTATCCATTGACTGAATTCAGTAACTGTTCCTCTTTCCTATTTCAAGTCTATCTAAGAAATTTAGACCATCTAGATAACATACATAAGTCACATATCACTAGAAAGAAGAAAGATAAGAATAGGGATTTGCACAAATGCAGAAATCATGCATACCTCTACATCGAAAAACTTTTTGAATTGAACTTTGACCAGTTTGGCTCCGAAGTTCTGTATCACTTTATGGAATCTTTTTGAGCATTTTGCGACATCACTTCCTAGAAATTCATTGCAGGATATTCCCAATTACACATGGTAATTGTTATTACTGTCACAATTAGAAAGCTTGAAATAGAAAACTACTCAAACACACACCATCAAGTATTTCTGGAATGCTCCAATGTTCAAGAGAAAAAGGTTCAAGAAATGGGCAATCCGTTAGGGCGGCTGTGACACGAACATTTGCTTCCTGACATATGACTATTGTTTCGAAGTCATCTTAGAACTATAATATAGGCTAAGTATACCTGATTTTCATGTTCTTCAAAGGAATTAGTCACGCCACTCTGTGTAATCAGCTGACCTGGAAAAAAATATCAGTGGTATTTTTCCTTTATCCACATTCCGTTCAATTCCCTGCAAAAACACGTTCCTTGAGATTTTTTCTAGTCTTTTAGTGGTCATTCGACAGCCCAAATCTTGAGAATTGTAGCAAAAAAATTCAAATTATGTCTCACACTCGGACATCTTTTTGTTAGCAAAGCTTCTTCATTAAACTTTTACCAGTCACTCAATAACTTAAAACTCGAAAAATTCAATGGTCAATGTTCTTAGAAAACTTTTATTGAACTGTATAAAGAAAACTATTATGTTTCAAATTCAAATAGATCATTCGATAGGTTAAATCTCGCTGATTCCAGTGGATATTCGGTTTTTAAAAAGGACTCCTTGCCAGTTGCAGCAGCCAGAAAGAAATTTGGGTTCTGTACTTCGCGTGCATTTTTCTGTTATGTGGAGGGGATTTCGTAACATGGGCATGAAGTCACCGCGTTTTTGTAATATTGCGAACTGATAGCGTAAATTGAGATAATTTCAAAGCTAAATGAATAGATACTTTCTCCCGTTGTTTTGTGAGGTTAGAATTATATGTCTCATTTCACATTGGCAAATAAAATCGTTGACAAATCTAAGCCAGAGCTTGAACAGCTCAAGTCTATAGACGAAAAGCATATGAACGTGTAGACGAAACGTTGAGGTATCAAAGTCATATGTATTATCTCGAGTTTTTCATAGAAAACAAAAAAAGCCTGAATTAAATAACAAAAATAGCGCGCCACATGTGAATTGTGTTGCACGCCGGATAATCCCGATATTCTTTCGGCTGCCACAACGGATTACCAAGTTTCTTTTTTTCAACAAACAGGAACACCATTAAAATAGTCGATTTGAGCTAACAAATCACTGCTAAAAGTCTAAAGGAAAAATTTTGTTCAGTGTACCGAATGTGAACCATAGTTTTATCTGCCATGACACTTATACAGTGTTACACGTACGTTTCGGCCCTTCAACCTCATAAGTAGCACGGTGTCCATCGGTTCAGCCAGTTCCTTGTACGGGAAATACTCCTTACATATAAAGGGATCGACGTCGAACTACTTATATTTGCCGCAAGACGAAGAGATTACTCGACATGCAGTGTCTTTTACAGTCGATTGCTTGTAGCTGATGGACTAGATAATGCCTTTATATTCAGCTGTTTCTCGAACCTTAATTGAGACAATATAAATCTGGCAATATATTTCAAGGCTTTCATGAGGTCTGTTATGGCACTTATAAAGTGTAGAGACGTGTTTCGGCCTTTCAGCCTCATTAGTAGCACGGTGCCTCTCGTTTGATCGAATCCCTTGTAGGGTATATACCCGTTACATATAAAGCAGTCGACGGACGATGTTATACTGCACATGCGCCAAGTGACAAAATCACCCGACACTGCAATGACTAATAGTTGATTGCTCGTGGTTGGAAACTTTGACAAAACCTTTGAATTCAACTGTTTTTCTAAATCTGCTCAAAACAATATTATCTGATATCATATTCTCAGCTTTCTATTGTGAATTGGCTGTCAATCACTGCAATGTCAGGCGATCTTGTCTCTTCACACACGTGCAGTGTAACATCGTCGTCGATTTCTTCATATTTAGACAGTACATAATCTTTTGAGGAATTGACTGGAAGGAAAGGCACCGCTCTGTTGATGAGACTAAAAGGCCGAAGCACGTGTCTAGCATATATGAGCGCCATAACAGACCTTATAAAAGGCTTAAAATATGTCACCAGTCTATATCGTTTCAAACAAGGTTTCAAAAACATCGAATATAGAGGGCAATTTTATTTCTTCTGCTACAACAGTGAGAACCTCTTTTTAAAAAGCAAGCACATCATTAAAACTCTCGAAATTTACGCTATAGAATACTAAAATCTTATAAAAAGCAGAGACCAGGCTTCCTCCAAGGAATAAAACAGGGTGCGGATGACCGAAATAATTCTATCAGTTTCAAAAATCTAATCAAACTTTCGTTCAATTGAAACCAATCCCTGGAAAGAAAGTTCAATGAAGGACCACCAGCAGTGGAGATCCTGCTTGCTCTAATACCACTTTCGGACCACGTTGATTTTTGCCGGAGCCTGTGGCCACCATGTGGAAAGCTTCACTCAAATATTGTGGCAAAACTTTTCATTGATCGCATGAATTCATGCGTATATTCTCAATACGTCTAGCTACAGCCTGAGTCAGCGCTAATCGCCGACCAACCGATAATGATTCAAAATTAATGGAAAGCTTTGGGTTAATGTGACGTGAATTTGTTCTTTAGACATTTACACTATTTACGTCAGTGAATACGTGAAGAAAACTCAACGCTATGTGAAACAACAGCACAAGGATGCTGAGACATGAAGAAAGCTAAGAGCCTGAGATTCACTTCCAATCCGGGACTACCGCTTCCGTTGGATCCCGAGTTTTTTTTTTCATATTTCAGCATAACACCATTGTATTTCACACTCTAACTTGCTATGAAAAAAGTATGGGCAATAAATACAAAACCATTCTTCGCAAGTCCATCAATGAAATAAAATAATGTATTATTAGTCAATACGTTTGAAATCACCTTTACCGGTCTGTTCAATAAAATCCAGTATCCCAAACAGCAAATCTCTATCGTTTGTCGAAAATGTCTTGCCGTTTTCATATACCTGAAAATTTGCATTGGAAGAGTTTCTAGTGGTAAGACCCCACAAATTGTATGCGTGAATTTGAAAAATCTCACATTCTTTTTATGCTTACTGCTGAGAGAATGCGTAAGTACGGCTATCCCTTGTAACTTTTTGCTACAATGAACACATTCCGCACGCTAAATAAAATTTATTTAATTTTAATGTTTTACCCATAAGCGGCAGTCGCAAAAATGAGTGAAACGCTAAGAAATGCCATTGTATCTCAGTAAACGAAAATTCACATCGCTCATTTGCTTTCTCTTCAGGAACATGAGTATAGCAACAAAAAAAAAGTGAAAGAGATGTCAGTAGTGAGTTTCATTTAGATTACGAATTGTTCTAAGTAAAAGAAAAAAAACTTTAATCTGCGGTCAAACGCTTGCAGATTACTGCCATTTTTACTGCAATTATTAAAAAACTTAATTAGCTAAGATACAGGGTGCGAGAAAAATTCGGATAATTTTACGGATTGCTATTTTTAGCACTGATATGCTTACTTGAAATAATTTTAATAATTTTATTGTGCATTCTCTTGGATTCGCACACTAATGTATTACTGCATCGATGAATACGACAAAATTCGATGCCAAGGATACTGAGACATGAGTAGAAAGAACTCTGGTAAGTTTCCTATAAGCGTTCCCCCCTATGTGGAGCCCACCGCTATCCATTTCACCATCCGAAGGCGCTGCTTCTTCCTTTGTACTAGCACGATTCAACACAGAGAAGTTTAAAGATATCATATTCGTAGAGTATAAAACTAGCTTCAACCCACAAGTCCCGTCGTGGTCATTTTCTGATTGCGTAGAAGTGCTCTACGACGTCACTTGATATGTTCGCTATAACGGAAGACAACAGATTTTCCAAATGCAGCTCAATCCACAGCCTGTAGTGAACGCTTCTAAAAGTAGCGATAAGGCCGTTAAAGCGAGTGAGAGAAGTGCCCAAATTGACGCGTAGCACAAATGACCACGAAATGTGTTATCATTTGAGTATGGAAAACATTTTATTCCATTAAAAATTGTTTTCACATATTTGGAGGGTTACCATACTCTGATGAAACACTTTCTCTGCAAGCTACGATCAAAAATTTGTCGTCATAAATGAAACCGCGCATCAACAAACATCATGGAAGGAGCTTGTTTGAATGTTTTGTCATCAATTTTTGAAGAATGAAAGAAACGTTTCCCACCGAGGCACACTTCTTCGAATGTTTGTAATTTTTTTGTAAGCTCTCAGCTTTTACGTTCTACCTAAGAGCGTGTCTACTGCAGTATATTTCACTGATTGTTTTTCTTACCTCATTAAAGTTTATCTAGAGAATTCGAACAACGTCTGCAACGTACTGGAATTACATACCACTAGAAACAATAAAGATAAGACTGAGGAAATGCACAGATCATACGCACCTCTATAGTTACAAACTTTTTGAGTTGCGTTTCGACCAATTTGCCTCCGAAATTCTCAATCACATTACGGAGTCTTTTTGAGCACTTTGCAACATCACTCTCTACAAAATTTCTACAGAATGTTTTAGTTATTGCATATGAGAGAATTATTATTGTCATGAATAATAAGCTTGATATAGAAAAATATTCAAACAGACCATCTAGTCTTTTTAGACTGTGACGATCCTCAATAAAAAGTGCTTCAAGAAATGGACAACTTGGTAGGGCAGCCGTGACATGAACATCTGCTTCCTGACAGATCTTTACTGACTCGATGTCAACTTAGAACTATAGTACAGATTCAGTGTACCTGATTTCCACGTACATCAGACGGGTTGGTTTTACTGTTCTGTGTAATCACTTGATCTGGAATAAAGTCAGTCTCTTGAATCGATCAATTTTTTATAGACCTAGCTCAAATAAATATAATCTGGTATGGATATAAGATGTTTTGAGCCATGCCTAAATGCTGTACAGGCGCCTGTTTCGTCCTACCGTTTCCTAAGAAAGATCAAAACATGTTATATCCTTGTAAGTATCACTAGTAGAACAGTAGTTTTTAACATATATTACTTAGATACCTCTTTCGGCTACGCGTAAATTTCGCCAAGCAGGTGGCGCAGTCAAGCGGCTAGGCTAACGGAGCGCTCTCAATGACAATGACGTAGTTTTCAATTGAAACTTAGACTTTTACCATCGCTAGAAGGGACTCTGACGCCAATAAACGGTAAAAATGAGTGATGGTACTTCAGCAAGGCTATCGCTATAAGGAACAACACCATTGCTTTGAAGATACAATAAAAAAATGCTCGTAAAAAGAACGACGCTGCACACTGCGACGAAATTTATATTACAGAATGCAATTGTGTAATGCAGATCATTTTCAAAAGAGTTTGTGCACATTGTTGCGAAAAGTTGTCATAAATCATATGCTGCTGATAATACATTCTTTGTAAGATTGTAAAACTGATAATCGTAGATTTGTAAATACAGTCAAATGATGATAATAAGAATAGCCAGATAAGCTCATAAACAAAAGCCAATTTCTATCAATGCGCTCACCCATTACAGTAACCTGAGACGCGACGCGACGCAGCATTTGCTGCATCGCAGTAGAGACCGTAAGGGAATAGTTATCTCTCAGCTCTATGTTATTTGTGACTATACGGAAAAAATGAACGCCCAACAAAGTAGCACAAAGTAGTCTGGTTGGTGATTATATGAAATCTGCATATCTCGACGGTTCGTCTTAAGGAGTTGCGCGGACCGCAACACAATTTTCATTCGTTTCTTCTTCTCGCAAAAGTTCTTAATTGTGGTGGTTTTATTGGAGCATGGTGGCTGATGGAAGTCTCCTACCGTAACCTATAAAATATTGGCGGCTGTGATCAAATCTGCTCAAGAACCCATTCGCCCAACGTAGATGGACATCTTCGGGTACGGGTGTATTTTTATGGAGGATATTCTACAACTGCTTTCGTCCTTCTTACTATCAGGCTGGAAAGAAAGTCCAGGGCTTTTAAAAATTTATACACAAATTCCAAACATAAACAATAATACCTATCCTTCACGAATAAGGTCATCGTTTCCTACGACTTTCTGCCATCGGCTCACCAAGTTTCGGATCTTGTCAAAGTATTATTCCTTCGACTTTGAATTAAAAAATTTGTAACATGTCTCTTCAGATTCTTTAAACAATTCAAATCGACGACCTTTCGAAAAGTACTGCATTGATCTCAAAAGGCCAAAGTCGGATTGAGCGTATAAAAATAGAAGATAATGGTAAGGAGAAGCTTTGAGTTAACGCAAAACGATGTCATTCCTTGGATATCTATGGACCATCTATTTTATTAAATATATCAATAGAACTAGATACATAATGGAATACTACCCAAATATGCTAGGATATTATCAGAACTCTGAGCCTCATGTGAACATCGAAACCGGAATTACTATTCCGTTGAACTACGGTTTTTGATTATACCTCAGCATCATCATGAGTGTATTTCACTTTACGCCCACGAAAAGAAAAAAATCAAGCAATGGATACAAGGCTAGCCATTATAAGTCCGCCAATACGGAAATAAAATATTATTTCATCATTCGACTTTTATAAAACCACCTTTAGCAGTCCTTTCGATAAAGTCCAGTATTTCAAACAGCAAATCTCTATCCTTTGTAGAAAATGTTTTGCCTTGTTGATATACCTAAACTTGAGATTCGGAAGACTTTGTTGTGATATCTCATCAATTACAAAAGTGGATCCCACGACCATCTACTGACCTTAATGTAGAATAAAACAAACTTTCCTTCGATGGACAGGAGCGAGGTTGTTTATGGACTGTGACCTACTAAATCGCATGCTATCGCAGTCTATGTGGTCGCATATGGACTGGGCGCTTTATATTGTCTGGTGCTATTTCAATCATGGTTAGCGGGTTGTCCAATCCTGCACTTCTGAAGCAGTGTTGATAGCTGTGCTTGCCGGAAATAAAGCACAGGGTAAACGGAATGTTACTTTCGTTAGACCTATCGTGTGAGGGCGTCGCTTTTCCTTTAAATTTAGCTTGAGAAGCTTCCATCGCTTCGTAGCCATTAGAAATAGTTATTTTTCGTGGCACACTGATTTTTTAATCCTTGTCTTTGGCTAAAGTCTTTCTCATTTTGTTTTTGTTCCCGATCGAACGCTGCTCAAAAAGCAACTGGACAATTTGCTAACAATGACTGAAATGCCCCCTAACACCCAAAGCGACAAGTGATCCGTGTTCGACTACATGACGGACTCTCTAAAGAGAAAACCACGTGATTTGCATTAACAATGAAACGGTGGTTTTGTAGGATCTGGTAGGGGGTGCAGGAGAGAAAGAGTACATTGGTGAAACGAGTAGACACCCTGCAATCCTATCTAAAAAACACGTAGATGGAAAACGCAAATCAAGCAAAATACTCCACCGAGCACGCTTAGGGAGCAAAAGCATAAAGAAGATTTTGATTCGTAAGTCACTATCCTCACACGGGAATCCAAGACATCTGCGCAAAATTTCTTGAACCTCTTAAATAAATACTAAAAATCCAAAAAATAAACCACAAGGAGGAGTGTCTCGTAATGATGCGTGACTGCACCATACCTCAGGCTTAATTTTCTGACGTGAACCAGGTGCGTCTTTATTACATGCAAGACTGTGCGGTTTCCCTCTAATGAATAATTGGAAGACATAAAAATAATTAAGTGATAATGATCTGTAAGGAGCTAATTATAGTGAGAACTAAGGAAAAAATCCAAAAATTGTTCACGGCGTGTATCTGTGCTGAATTAAGAAAATATTCGACTGAGTGAAATGTAAATTAACTTAAATGTTCCTGACGCTAAAGAAGGCGATACGCTAAAACGTCAGCCATTGTGTCACTGAACTGGATGTCATTGCTCTGTGTTGACTTGTACTCAAATAACTGCTAATAACAACCTAGCTCCTGCTCATCAAGAAAAACATTGAGTTACATGGACGAATTTCAAAGAACTCACATTATGGATGTGCATTTCCCTGAGCGAATGTTTGAGTAAAGCGAAGTTGCGTAACTTTTTGTTACAATAAACACAGTCCGTCGGCTGAAAAGGAACTACTAGATCTGCATACTTCAAACATGAGAACGGCAACTGTGAACATGAGTAATACATAAAAATACACCCTTGTACCGTGTTAGACAAAATCCTGTTTGTTCAGTGTCCTTGATTGAAATGTGAGGCTCGTAGAAAAAAGTAAGGAGATATCTGCCGTGATCTCCAGTTATCATAAATCATCTTTGCAGCTTATGTTGCAGGCAAACGTTCAAAAACCTTTATAATTTCATTATGAGAGCGGAAATGTTTACGCCTCGTGTCAGACCTATAGAGCTCATGGTTTCGCGAATATGTTCAACAAGTCAAATTTTGCTCAGAGAAACTCGACTCTGCCCTTAACACGTCATTGTGTTAATTTGGAGAGAAGGTTCTGACACTTGCAAAAATTAAAAATTTATACTTGAATTTAAAACAAAAACAACAATGAATCTTCATCACGATAAAAATCCATCGCTTTCTACGACTTTTGCCATTGGTTCGCCAAGTTTCGAATCTGGTCAAAGTCGCTATCACTTCGTCTTCGAATCGAAGGATTTTTGACATGCTTCTTCAACTTCATCAAACGATTCAAATCGGTGACCCTTCGAAAAGTGTTGCATAAAGGCACGTCTTCGAGGTCAACATTTCCGGAACTGAGAAACGTTGAAACCAGCGTGTAGCAGCAGATTTGCTTGCTGTGCCTCCCTTCAATTCCTTGATTTCATCGACTGCAGCTCGCTGTGAGAGACCCTTTCACCCATAATGAGATAATAAATGCGAACTTCGATCATATCGATGGACATGGCAGAGGTTTGTAACAAAGTGTAAATATAAACGAATAACATTTAGGCTTTCTTTGGGAAAATCTAACATAAGAAACTATACTATTCCCATAGTAGGCATGGAAGTAATCTGATGTTTGTTAAATTGCCTCAGAACTTTCCAACCCTGTAGAATAATTCGACAACCTATGAGCTCATGCTTGCCTTTACTCATTCAAATCTGCCTATTATAAGTACAAGCGCTTCAAATCCTTGAAGTAATAAAATGATCCAAAATCGTACCCTCACGATAAGTGAGATATTTTAGAAGTTTTTTTTATTTCACTAGAATATAGGATTCAATTTATTCTGTCATTTTAATCAGCGGTTGACCAACCACGGAAGAGCCTGCAGAAAATCCCGTTCACAAGCTAATAAAATTTCCTTAGACCCACAAATCCAATCATGACTTTTTACAGCTTCCGAGAACAAGCGCTTTCCGACGTACATTTACATACTCGTTATAAGGAAGACAATCAATACGCAAACCGTAGCTCAATCTGTGTTCGACCACTTCTAAATGTAGCAAGAAGGACAGCGAAGCAAGTGGAAAAAGTGAATTTCAAGCGTAACATAGAAGAGCATGATTTAATCGATCAAGTATAGAAAATATTTTGCCACATCCAAAATTCAAACATGGTAACTTAGCTCTTTAGCTGGCGTTGGTGTAGTCGTTGTTTGATGTTGTTGATAGATCGCTGTGCGGATTGCTGGCTGACATTTCGGCAACACCGCCTTCTTCGGAGCTTGTACGTGCATAGTTTTCGATATTCGTGTGAGCCGGTAAGATGGATCGATGCGTAAGCACCGCCCTTTGGGTCAAGTTAGAAATTAAGCGCATGTAAGTTGCCAAGCCTCATGTTACAGTGACGCATTCATCTTTACGGTTCATTACTGAATTTTTAGCGTTTATCCAAAACGCTTCATGGGATTTGCGAGTTGACGTTTTGGGTTCTCGCGCCAGGGTCGTGATCGTTACATCAAAATCATTATTGTTGTGCTTTTGCTCCCTTTGTAGGCCTAGAAGTTTGCTTCAATCGGTGTTAGCCCTTCCTTCTAGATGCTCTTTTAAGCGCAGATGAAGTGGTCTACCCGTTTCCCCAACATATTCCTCCATGCATTACATGTTATTGAGAATATTGCGCGGGAACCCATGCAATCCTCCTTCCTCCCGTTGGGCAGATTTCGCATTGCTGTGAGTGACACAGCCGATCATAAAGGCGGTTGCGGACCAATTGACAGCGCAGGGTTGGGTGGGAGTTCGATTACTGTTACCAGATTTTTCAAGACCACTTCTTTTTAGTCACCTCTTGTTAGTGCAAATAACTTCGTTTCTTAAAAACGATCTTATTCAGGTGCGGGATTTGTTTTTGTTTTGGTTTTGGGGCGTGACCCTATCAGTTGAAGCGACCCTAGTGGCTGGTACATTGTAATCATAGCCGTTGGATATAGCTATTTGTCGTGCTAAGTTTAGCGATTCTTTTCTCTCCTCTCCTCCAGTGCACACTTTGCTAGCCGTATGGTACATATTTTTGATGAGTGCTTTCTTCATGTGTGATGGGTGAGAGGAGAGATGGTGGACTAGTATTTTTTTAATACTTGGCTTACGGTACCATCTTAATGTATGCCACTTTCTAAGAGCTTAGGTGTTCAAAAATGATAGCCAATCCCTTTGTTTCCCGCGTAAATTCAATAAACTCTGACTACCCATTTGAGACCTCGCAACATTTGTCATTTCATCCTGTGTTGAAAACACAATGAAACAGTCGTCTATCCATCGGCAGTTAAGTGGAGGCCCGCGAGCTAGAAGTGGAGCTTCTACTTTATACATAATGGCGATGGCTAGATTTGGTGTTAGGCGCTGATCCATAGCTAACCTCCTTATTTGTGAAAAATATTTCCCTAACCACTTAAGGACTGAGCAGCCAAAACACTGTTTTCATAGGGCCATTACCTGCTAAATTGAACTGCCAAACACACTGATTTTTGTTCGTTTTCCATGAGCAACTCAAGAATGGCTTGCCTTGCAAAGTCGTTTGATACATTGTTATAAAGTGAGATGACATCACACAACTACACTACATGCGAGTTGTTCAGCTGCGCGCATCGTAGGTGGTCTAGGAAGATTTTTATGTTGGGTAAATGGGTTGGGACGAACTTAAGGACCCACTAAACTTAGCACGACAAATAGCTATACCCAACGGCTATGATTACGATGTACCAGCCACTAGAGTCGGTTCAACTGATAGGGTCAGGCCCCAAAACCAAAACAAAAACAAGACCTCGCACCTTAATAAGATCGCTTCTAAGTTGCCTTTTATATTAGTTAGTTGCGCTAATAAAAGGTGCCTAAAAAGAAGTGGTCTTGAAAATCTCGGTAACAGTAATCGAACTCCCACCTCCAGCTCTGCGCCGTCAACTGGTCCGCAACCGCCATTATAATCGGCTGTGTCACTCAGAGCATTGCGAAATCTGCCTCAACGGGATGGAGGGGGACTGCATGGGTTCCGGTACAACATATCAATAACATGTAATGCATGCGGGGAGGAATAGATTGGGGAAACAGGTAGACCACTTCATCTGTGCATAAAAGAACATTCAGACGGAAAAGCTCATACCGATTGAAGCAAACCTTTAGGCTTACATAAAGAGCAAAAGTACAACAATATTGATTTTGATGTAACGATTACGACCTTGGCGCGGGAACTCAAAACATCAATGCGCAAATTCTTTGAAGGGTTTTGGATAAACGCTAAAAATCCAAGAATGAACCGTAAAGGCGAATGCGTCATTGTAATACGAGACCCGGCACTTTATATACGCCTAATTTTCTGACTTGATCCATCGATCCTATTACCGACTCTTACAAATATCGAAAACAGTGCACGTCGCGGCTCCGAAGAAGGCGGTGTCGCCGAAACGTCAGCCAGCAATCCGTACAACGATCTATCAACAACAACAAACAACGACAACACCTACGTCATCTTCGAACCTTCTGCCAGCTAAAGAGCTAGTCACCATGACTGATGATTAACTTTGATGTCGAGGTTAATAGAAAGTCGATCTCTCAATTTTCCATTCAAAAATGTTTTGGAAACTAACGAAGGTAAAACCACACTTGATCACATCTCCGTATAGAATGTTATCATATCATAAACGCGTCATACGTTACCATGAATGAAATTGCTTCGTTAACAAATACCGAAAAAGAAATAATGGCTCAAATGATTTGTTATCAGTCTTACGAAAGTGAGGTGAATGTTTCCACTGTAGCAGACTTTTACAAACGTTTTTGAGATTTATTTCGTACATTCTTGAATTTTTCGTCCTACCCAACGGCTCAGTCTTATCATTGTGACCAGCTCCATTAACTGTTCATTTTCCCTTGTTGAAATTTATTTATAAAATGAGCAGTGTCATTATGCAGATAAATTACATATCATAGAAAACAAGAAAAAGAAGAATTGCACAGGCCATGCGTACCTCAATAGCAACAAACTTTTTGAATACATCTCTGACCAGGTGGTTTCCGAAGTTCCTTATCACATCACGGAATCTTTTTGAGCACCATCTGACTTCATCCTCTAAAAGTCGGTACAGAATAATTGAAATTATACATGACAAATATTATCATTGTCATAAATAGTGAGCCTGAATTAGAAAGAACTCAGACAGACCTTCTAGTCTATCTAGACTATCACATTGCTTAACAGGAAGTGCTGTAACAAATGGACAACTCGGTAGGGCAGCTTCGACATGGACATCTGATTCCTAACAGATTTTCAATGCTCGATGTCATCTTAGAACCATCAAATAGTTTATTGTACCTGATTTCCATTTTTATCTAAGGTATTGGTTTCGCCATTCTCTGTAATCACTTGATCTAAAATAATTATCAATGCTAGTGGTCAAATAATATTCATTCAAAAGAAAATAAACTGCAAATGAATGATCGGCGAAGAACCATTAGTGGTCTAGTTTTCTACTTTGAAATCTCTTTCTGTAGCACGTCGATTTTCGCTTGGCAGGCGCGCTTAAATGATAATGTTGTAGCTTTCTAATAAAATTTAGACTTCTAACATCACTAGAAATTTCATCACTAGTAAATGGCATAACATGAATAAAGAAACTTCAGTAAGGCTATTGGCAGTATAAACAACACCAACGCTCTCAATGAACAATAGCATCAATGTCTCTTTTGTCACATATAGTAATGTACACTGCTTAGAAATTGATATGCTATGATGCAGTTGTACTTCGTGAACATTTTCGAAAGTGTTTGTGTATGTTGATGTGAGAAATTGTTACAAACTGTAAACTGCTAATAAAGACACATTCTTTATAGAGTGTTGTAAAACTACTAAAGGCAAATGCTGCATAATTTTGGTTCTTGTGAAGGTTGTATGGTCCCCTCAATTTTCGAAGCGTTTTTATTGATTTCTTCAAATAAGAAATCACGAGAGCATGGTTGAGTTCAGGCTCAAAAAATTGATAGAACCACAACTCTTCACTAGCGTCGATTGATCAAATAAGCTAAATAAGAATGAGTTTGAATAATATCATCAAATAAGTAACAGAACTGCATGACAACGCGCACCCACTACCGCAAGCCACAATGAGGCGATACACGCAGCGGCAAATGGTGGTAAACGTACGGCCCACACTTACTCAAAGGAAACTCAGTCCAAGGTTACTTTTGAAACACGCAAAAATTAAAGGCATAATTCGGGTCAGACGGCGACAAATTTTTAAGCGGAATTGACAGACTGCACAAGAACTTTAAAAGGGAGTGTTAGTAAAGATAAGAAAGCGTCAATGTCTGGCTACAGTCCCACGTCGCCGCTTTTCTATAACACCTTTTTATTACGCGGTAAAATTCAATATAAGATTAGGTTTCACACGACAACGTGTTTTTCTATCGTGTGTCTATTAGATATCGCTAGACAAAACTCCTTCTTTAGAGAAATTTTGAAATGATATAATTTTAATAATTTGTAATGAAATAACTTGATTTTGGAATGCAATGAGCTACCGCAAAGTTATGTCTCGATGGACATCTTCTCCTTGACCGACTACCTCACATTGTAAAGTCGACTCTCTACATTGTGGAGAAACTGGGCTGGGCCACGGTACCACATCCATCGCATAGCCCTTACATTAGTCCATCGGACTATCATCTCTTCCGCGTTCTTAAGCAGCAATTGTGGGCCAAAAATTTAGAAACTACATTCAGCTCGAAGTGATCTCACTAACTTCTTTTCAAGTCAGGCTCATTCTTTCTGGGTGAAAGGCATTCAATCTTGACCAGCAAACGGTTGCATATCACTGATCATAATGCTTGATATATTTATTGATAAACTGATTTCTTTGAACAAATACTGATCGAATAACCAAAACAGTTGAAATGTGAAGAAATTACGGCACAACCCAATATCTTATCGCACATTTCCATGAGAAATAATGGGCTATAAACTGGAAGCTATCGATGACAAGTCATTTCATAGAGAAATAAGATTTTGTTTCAATGCTTAACTATTCGAAATTACCTTTGGCGGTCCCTTCAATAAAATCCAGTATTCGGAACGGCAAATCTCTATTCTCTGTTAAAAACGTCTTGCCATGTTGACATATTTGAAAATTCACAACAGGAAGGCTTTCTTGTACTATAATTTCGCAAATTGTGGGCGTACATTTTAAAAACCCCACATTATGCATATGCTGTTCACTGAGGGAATGTTCAAGTGCAGCTAAGCCCTGCAACTTTTCGCTACATTGGAAACATTTCGTCGGCTGAAAACAGCTACTGAATCTACAAATTTTCAACTTTCCGTAAGAAATCCTTTCTAAATGAAATTATAAGTCTCGAAATAAAAAAGCAAAAGAGATGCCTGCCGTGAGCTCTAGTAAGTCTGAAATTTCTCTTGGTAGAACAAATGAACTTTTATGCCGCAGAAAGACGTTTGCATATCACTATAGCTTCTATTGCAATCAATAAGAACCATTATGCGATGAGATGAGACAGCCAGAAAGTAACCTATCAAGCGCAACAAAAAACTTTCTACGGTCAATTTTGCACTACGGACATCATTGCGTAGCTATTGGCGAAAAAAGGAATTTGAGGTTTACGAGGAAAGAAACGTGGAATAGTAAAGAGTGTCGAGTTCAACAGATAGGTGGCCTCGCGAAGTGATGCAAGATTCACCAGCAAGATATTTCCGCCTGGCACAAGAAGCAATATCTCTCCGGCAAAAGATTATTTTAACCCGACAACGAATATGCCCTCACTGACGCTGTACAAAACACCTAATTGTTCCAAACTTCATGAACCGAAAACGACTCAACGAAATCTTCGCTGTATCAGAAGAGAACCACCGAGTCCTTGATATCCACATGGAACTGATATGAGTTTGTCTGAGAAGCAAGTAAAACAAGTTTTTCGTTCAAGTGAAGAAGTGCGCGATGATGGAATACCATTGAGCTCAATATTCGGATGACAGCCTCAAGAGAAGAATATTGGGCTCACAAAAAGACGACACCGCCGAAACGTCAGCTATTTGAACTGAATGTATTAAGTTTGTTAACTAATTTTGAGCCATGCATGTGGCCTGCTTGGGGCGCTAATACAGTGCAAAACACATGTATCCTATTCGTAAGGGAGTCCTCTCCCAAAACCGATTGACTCAGACGAAAGGCGATGTACGACTGACGAGGTTGCAAGGCCGAAAACACGTGTATCGCACTATATAGGTGCCCCTATGAGACCACATGTATGTATCAAAATAATTAGCACGCATATTGAAATTTGAACATGGTCTTAAGAAAACACTCGAAACGAAAAGAATGTATTATATCACTCCCTTCAAAGAGAATTGATGTGTTACCGTTTCATTTGAAAAAGTCTACCAAAACCTAATAATGGACAATGGATTCATATGGACATGCTTCCGAGACAAGCATATTCAAAATTATTTTAAGCATGGTCATACTTCGCTGAGAAACTGCTCATATAAACCACAATTAAGAATTTGTCCTCAAATCAGAAACATTCTTTACATAGCCATAAATAAAACTATGTCGTCAGGAAACAACGAGAAAAGTAGCCCATTCGAAAGTACAGTGGAATTTGAAAGAATCAGACAATGTATGTATTATAGTATAACTTCTTGAATGTTTTGAAGATGGCGAGAAAAAAAAAATGGGAGAAGTGGATAGGAGAAGGAAGCAGGTCGTGGCCGAGTTGCTTGATGAAGGCCATCAGAAAGTAATGGCTGCTTTAAAGTCTCATTCAATTTTTTATTGTAGGCAATCAATAACACCTTTGCTCGAGTACCGACACTGCATAGATTCGTCTCGACCCGCGTTCTAGGACATCATGGAATAAGGTAAATTGAAGCAGCAATCGAAGAAACGCTTGAAATGTTCGAAGACCTTCGAATAAATAGTAATAATCTTGGAACTCGTTTCGTAACTTTTACGTCAAATTATTAGAACACTTACCTACGAGTGTACTGCTATACATTATGACAAATAACTAGCTTTTTCCTCGTAATTCTCTAGGAAATCTAAGCATCTTGAATGTCGTACATAAATTACATCACACCAAAAGTAAAAAAGACAAGAGGATTTGCAACGAACCTGCTTACCTCTAAGGTTATAAACTTTTCAAATGCAGTTTGCACTTCCGTGTTCGTGAAGTTCTTCACCACATTCACCTGTATCACCACTATCACTTGTCGCCACGTTGATCGTCGAGTGACTCGAGCGGGTACCGGCAACACTTCCATTTTTCCCTATCACGTGCAAGAGTAGCCCAGTGGGTTCTCCTCGCTCTAGGGATTCGCTGAACATCATATCTTCTATACCTTTCGCGAAGAAAATCGGACTATCGGGTGGGTGGTCCTCCTGTAGAGCGCTTGATATCTCGAGAAATCAATCGGTAAGGCTCTCGCCCATCGGTTGTCGTTGAAGCGTATCACGTGTCCGGCCTACATTATTTTCGATATCCTACCTTGTAAAACGGCGTCTCTGATTTTCAATCGTTGACGTAGGTCGGAACTTCGAATCCTTTCTCTCATTTGAGAGATTCGGGATACTCCTAGTATCGACCTTTCGACTGCGCGTTCAATAACGCCAAGTGATCTTTCATCCTGCTTACGTAGCCACCAGGTTTCTCCTGCTACGTTAGGTCAGCGATAATCGTCGAGTCGAAAAGGTGGGCACGGAGTCGGATGTTCTTTGTCCTCTTCACTACATCTTCAATGCTCTTAAAAGTTCCCCAAACCGCTCGTTTCCTCCTCCTCAACTCTGGGGCTAGGTCGTTCATCATGTTGATTTCACGACCTAGGTAGACGTAACTGGAGCATTCGGAAATTGTCGTTCCGCTGAGCGTGAATGGGGAATTAGAAACCCATCCGTTCCTCATGAATATCGTTTTCATTAGATTTAGTCGAAGACCAATCTTTCCATAGGCGTTATCAAAATCGGTCAACATTCGTTTCTCTTGGTTGATGCTTGGTATTATGAGGACGATATCATCACAGCGAAGATGTTAATTGCCGACCGTCAATTTTCACTCCCATATCGTCCCATTCTAATGTTTGCATAATGTTCCGGAGGGTGGCAGTAAATAATTTTGGCAAAATTATTGTAGAATGAGATATTATGGTCGTGAAATCTTTATATGGCTTACGAAGGACCATTATGTATCGAGTAGGGACGCCCTAGCTATCCAGAGCCTCCATAACCGCTTTTGTTTCCACTGAATCAAAGGCTTTCTTCAGATCGATGAAAGTGAGACAGAGTGGTTGTGCGTACTCGTGAAAATACGATGAGTCCTGTAATTGTACGGATACGGTCAATGGTACTAAATCCTCCACAGAACACTGCTTGTTCGCATAGCTGCCCTCCGTCCAGTGTTCTGCCAATCCTGTTTAGGATGACTCGAATGAAGATTTTATGGAGAATGGACAGCAAGCAGGACTGTGCAATAATTGCGCGAAGCTCCCTTTTTTAACAACAACACGGTCCTGCTAGTTTTCCATTGAATGGGAACATTGCATTCTGACAGGTAGCGAGTGAAGAGCCGAGCCAGGGTGTTGATGAGAATTGGCGGTAGGTTGTTCAGGTGTTCTGGTCTGATCCTGTCTGGACCCAGGTGTTTTTAGTTCTTCACTTACGATATAGTATGTCGGATTTCGGAAGAGAAGACCGGTGAAACGACAGATTCGTGCTGTTTCATGTTAAATGACGGTAAGAAGGACATGGCTAGCGAAGAGATTCGAGTTACTGGTGAATGATTTTCTCCATTGTCCTTCTGAAAGCTGTAAGTGTCCCGTCAGGGTATCGGAGTGCAATCATCTTGGTCCCATAGTTGGCAAAGCCTCGCTGGGCTTCGCGAATGCTCTTTCCAGCTTCTGCCATAATGCTGCTCCTCTCTCTTTGAGGTCTTCTTTTATCGTTTCTCTGCAGCGTTTTGCAAGTTCGGACTTAAGGTTTCGGTTGCCTGCGGCTCGTGCGATTCCACGTTGACGTATCAGCTCGAGTGTCTGCGGAGACAAGCGCCTCTTCGTGACTATAGGATTCTGGGCTTCATAGCGCCAACGTGAAGATATTCAACGAGCCGGTCGTATTCTTCGTCGACGCTCTCGACAGCGGTATCTTCTCAAGAGCCGGCTAATGATTTGAATACATCCTAGTTAATGGTAGTTCTAGGACTTCTTTGTTTGAATTTAGCGGCTTTCTCTCCTCTCCTCGAAAAAACGGAACGTTGCGCGAAGGAGGCGATGGTCTGATCCCGTATATAACTTAGAAACAACAGCGACATCGATGGCAAAACTTTCGATTTACTATGATGTGATCTATTTTGTTATGGTACTCTCCATGGGGAGACTCCCACGTCCATCGCTGAGAAAGAGGCTCTTGGAATTGCGAGTTACCATGGATGGTTTGGGTCGTCATGATAAACTCAGCCTCTCACCTTGTTCATTCCATTCTAATCCGTGGATCTCAATGTGTCCTTCTTGAAACGTTCTCCTACGTCCAATTTTCGCGTCAAAATCTCCAACATATTGAACGCTTCGACTTCGTCTTCGTCATAACTTGATGTTTGTGCGTAAGCAGCGAAGATGGTCAAAGCTGGCAATGAAATAGATGTTCCAACCGTAATCGTCCGATACCCGTTGTTAGTTGCTCAGATGAATCAATGTTCACGGTCAAATTCGATTGACGAGGACGCTAACGCCGCCGACGCCTCTGTTGTCGCATGTTCCAAGAAACAGTTCTTCTCCGTGTCATAAACAGTGTGAAAAGGATGGCGTCTTCTCGTCTTAGGCAGGCCAATGACGTCGTATCTTATCCTTCTTGCTTGAATCAACAGATCTTCTGTAGCGGATTCGTGAGCAAGTGTTCTTGCATTGTAGGTACAGATCGTCGTTTTAGTCCGTTTCGATTTTCACAGCCTAGTTCGGACGCTGAGATTTTAGTAGCCTCTCCATACTCGTCCTACCTGGTGCTGCCGTACCAAGGGCTTTTGCCGGGTCAGAGGAATGAGGCCCATATTTGTTACTGTTTTTAGCATTCTTGATCCCAAACGTATAGCTTACCAAGCTCTGAACATGCGATATGGGTACTCACGAGTAGCTTGCCAGTCTCTCTCAGAGGCGGAAGGAGTTTATTTGTTGGAGGCGACTCCTAACCGCCTCCCACGTGCTTCCCAGCCGCTTGCTTGCAGGCTTTTGGCCGACTTGACTCGTAGAAATAGATTATTGTCAAATCGGCGCTGGAGAAGCAGGGAGCTCGTCCCCTTGATCTACCTGCATCTCTGGAAAGCACACGGTCTCTTTTGGTTCGCTTTGAGTTCCCCTATTTACTACCTGAGGACGTGCCACGTGTCCTCGCGACTAACCGGGCGGGATGCCTCAAAAAGGGAGATTCATCACATTACAGAATTTTTGTGAGCACTTTTCAGCATCACTCTTTATAAATCTCTATCACCAATATATTAGTAATTATATTGGATGATCCCATAAAAGCTTTCGAACTTGGACAATTTTGTTGATTCAATTAGCACTTTTCTAACACTTTATTTGATCCGTCATCACATCATTTTTTTTTACTGTGCGGATCCCAGAACTTCTAGCACTCAATTCTTTTCTCGTCTTCTTCTTTAAGGGCGTAGAATACTGGTCGAACGAGTCTCTAAGCAATCTCAAGGAAAGCCTTGCTGTGACGTTCCATAAAACGTTGTTGATGTCTGCCGGGGAGAAGTGGAGGGGATAGGGTGGAACTGGGCTCCACGCGCGCTGTGATCAACATCACAACCACTCGGCCACGGGGACCTCGTTAATTAAATTGCTATTGAAAAATCAACTTGCCAACATTATAATCACCATTACGACCAATGATATGCCTTCATTGACTGGACAAGGATTGTATCCCTCCTCCCCAGTAAGAATGGGGCTGGTGTTCAAAGAAGTCGATGAGGTCACTTCTGATCTGGTTGCAGCCTTTGAATTTTACTCGCACAATGCTCGTTTAGAGCGCGGAACAGATGGTAATTCGATGGAGCATTATCAAGGCTGATGAATGTGGTCTTGCGGTGCACCCCAGTCTCTCGAAAATGTGATAAGTCGATATTCCGATGTGAGGTGCTCTGTCAAAGCACGAAATGTCTATCGAGGACATCACTTTGCGGTAGACCATTCCATTTAGCCGGTGACCATGTGGGTCCTTTTGGCGCTCACCGCGCGATGTGACATCCTACTGAGCTACTGTAATGACGGCGTCGTGCCTCGTGGAATGCCACACATGCATGCACAGACATGCAGACACCGCCTGCTTGACTGTGACGCAGTGACGACGTGGTACCGCCTCCCTGTCAGCGCTGCTATCAAAAGTTAGGTTTTGACTAATGGTAATAGGGCCATATCCAAGTGCCTGCTTTGCTGCATTCTCCAGTATACCTCAGCCTTTTTAGCATTAAATCGATCTGAAGTAAAGAAGATGGACAAATCAATAGTGAGGAAGAAATTTTGGGACAACCCAATACATGACAAATGTTACTATTGGCATAATTAGTAAATTTGAGATAGAAAATTTTTCAAACAGACCATCGAGCCTATCTGGACTGTCACAGTGCTCGACAGGAAAAGCTTCAAAGAATGAGCAACTCGGCATGGCAGATGGATTATGAACGTTTGCTTCCTGACAGAATTATATTGCTTTGGTGTTATCTTAGCCATAGTATAGGCTAATTGTACCTGATTTCCGTATTCATCAAAGGGGTTAGTTTCACCATTCCGTGCGATCAGTTCATCTGAAATAAGTGTCACAACTAGTAATCCAACCACACTGCCATTCAGTCAAAGATGTAAATCTGCAGAAAAAGACTTAATATAAGATTATCAGTAGTAGAGTTTTCTACCTGCTTAGTATGAAAAGCTCCCAGCTCGAAGCTGCTTTTGATTATATGGCAACAATGAACATCCCACAGAAGAACACCAAGTAGCACTACTGGTGCGGACTTTTGATGATCGATAAAATTCGAAGAGCTGAACAGTGGGACACCTAATAAGTAGAGTAGCCTCGTAATAACTCATTTGAGAGATCACGTGTGGGGAAAATCGTCGCAGAGGTTGATTGTAGAGAAACTTTCTCGCATCTACAGGTTCGACGTGATCTTTTTTCAACATCTTAGACGTGTTTTGAAAACGAATTTTCAAGTTAACGTAAAGTAACTACGTCTTCGGAGGTGATGGCCGACGGCTTAGGGATGCAGATCATCAAGGAGCAATTTGTTGGTTCGACCCCCTCTCCCACATTCTCTTGCGATCAATTAAGGAGCGCAGTTGTTGGGACTTCTCCGGGATTGCAACGAGAATCGCCTCGATCGGCATCCTACGACATTCATAGAGTAAACGAGATTCTTAAGCAGCAGCTGACGCAGGAAGTAAAACGTTTGAAGACCTTTATGGAGGATGAATGTGGGAAACGAATCGAATGAAGGAAGTGTCGGGATTTACGCAGTGAAATGTGATGACGAGTTGTGTAAATAGAATAGATTAGAACCGGTTTTTATCTGTTATTCGGGAAACAAATTAGAAACGACCCTCTTCGCTGAACAAGATCTTATTATAAGAGTGTTGATAATCATTTGATAGCTTAAATCTCTCGCTACTGCACTACGTGACGTGTTCTGAAAAGGCCCTTTTATTACGCTGTAGCATCCAAGATAAAGTGATTTATCACACCGGCCGCAGCATTTTTCTATATTTTTTTGGAAACACGAAGAGAGTGTGAACGTGTAGAGGGAATCTTGTAGTATCACAGTCATACATTTCGTTTGAAGTTCCTTTTAAGCGAAGAAAAAAGCTCAAATTAAATGACAAAAACTGCAGTTCACATGTGATCCGCACCGGCGCGATCAATAGATCGATGCGCCGCGTATGTAAAACTCAATCTTATATTCCTTACTACACGGCAGTGGATCGACCTTTCCAGATACAAGCAAGTTCTGGAGTTGTCGAAAATTACGCGGGCGAATGGTTGTTTATAATGAGGAAAGAGTTCTGCTCTGCGAGAAATACACATGCGTGAAGGACAAGTTTCTTTACTCTGCTACAACGTTTATAAAAAGCTTTTTCGAAAAAAACACGGCGTAGTGCAGTATCCAGAGATTTAAGCTTTCGATTGATTACTAAAAGTGCGATGGAAAGTCTTTGCCGAAAGGGTCGCTTCTTCGTTTGGCTCGGGATAACGGAAAAAGAACCTAAAAACCTACATTTTTCGGTTTTTTGCAAGCCATCTATTGGAGCAAACACTTCAGCAGAACTAGATGCAGTGTGAGATAGCATCACAAAAGTGCTAAGGTATAAGCAAAGCACGGATTCCCAAGTGAACATTGAACCCGGGTTACTCTTTGCGTTGCATCCAGGCCTTTGCTCATATCCCTCAGCACCTTCGTGTTTGTATTTCACATCGTACCTTGCCATGAGAAAGAAACATGCAGTAAATGAGGATCTACAAAGTTAATTTACGGTTTTACAAGGACGAAACACGTGTCTCGGGCTGTACAAGAGCCCTTACCAAACCACATGACATGTAGGCTCAAATAATAATGAAAGGATCTATTGAAATTTGAGCGTGGTCTTAATAAAGCACCTGAAGGAAAGGTATATATAATTTACAGTGTTTAAAAGCATAAACAAAGCATATGTAAGGCGAAAAATAAGTCAAGTTGACCTTTGTTTTAATGTTTTGAGGATGGGATGAGAAAACTGATAGTTGATAACTTATAGGGATGGGTTGACCGTACAAAAGAGGAAAAGGAAACAGAAAATACTGTCGCAATATTGAATAGAACCATGAAAAACGTTCAGCTTTCGGAAAAACTACTTTTGTCCATCATCAAATTCATGAAAGTGATCAATGAGAATTCGACATTCGATTGCCTATACTCGCAAATGTTTTGGATACACAAACTATCAACTTAATAGCTACAGACTAACGTAACCCTTCTATTAGAACCTGAAGTAAAGCGAGCACGAACTTCAAAGCAACAATTCAAACCTTGGTAGACCAAAACTTCTGAAAATTAGTTCAACAACCGGCGTCTTGGTGGCGTCACCTACTCCAACGCCTGGGAAGATAAGGTTATCTACAACTCAGTCGGCTCAACACTATCACTTCAACAAAAGTACTGAAATATGTTCTGACCCATGCACGTGGTCTGTTATGGGCACTCGTACAGCATATGCCATGTATGGGGTTTGGGTTCCCCCTGAGACGATTGACTAAGCACGAAAGGCCTACCCGACTGACGAGGTTGTCAAGGCCGAAACACGTGTATCGGGTTGTACAAGTGCTCATTAGCGACCAAATGCATGGCTCAAAAAATAATTAACAGGAATCCGAGGTTTCAGTTTATGAGGAGAAACAGGCAAATTGTGATCAACAATAGCAGGACAAAAACAATTGGAATTTCGGGCATAGACAGCGCGAAAACGGTGTTAAACAACTGTTTACTGAAAACTAACCGAGTGTTGTGCGGACGTCCAAATAGTCCTTCGTGTACAAAGATGGTCAACGACTGCTTTAGATAACCTTGTAAGTACCAGTAGTGCATTTGAACGTCTACAAATGGTCCTCTGAAACAAGTCGATAATCAACATATTTATTTATTTATTTATTTGCACGACCCATCATCACAATTTTTTTTGTGCGGATCCCAGCACTTCTAGCCTCCAATTCGTTTTTCGTCCTCTTCTTGAATGACGTAGATTACTGGCCGAGCATGTCTCCTTGCAATCTCTAGGATAGCCTGGCTGTGGCGCTCCATAGGGCGTTCTTGGTGACTGCCGGAGAAGGTTCGAAGGTGGACTCGGCTCCACGGTCACCTCGACGAGCATCACAACCACTAGGCCACGGCGTCCTCCATTAGACCAATGAGGACTACAAGACACCGATCATCAACCTTAGCAAGAGAAAAGGTGAAGAGCTTAAAACTTCTAGTATCATTCACTGACATAAGGGACGACACACGGATCCCCATGAACATCCCAGATAGGGATCGCGTTGTCCTCAAGTGAGGGCACTCCGGCGCAGCAGTAGATCGACATGGATAGGAATATAGGACACCTGCTACTATTTGAAGTCAACTGAAGTCACTAAGATCAAAACTAGCAAGGTGCTGTTTTGCGACATGACGAAAAGCTACCATGAAATTATTCGAAAGCAGTGGTCGCCTAGGGGTGTAACGGTCCACACGATCCTTCTGAAAGGGCGAGACACAGGTTCGACACTCGTCCAAAGTTTCAGATTTTGTTCATCACTCAAAATTTTTTTGACGTCCTGAGTGACTTCTTTAGTAGTGTTTTCTAACAGCGCTATGATGTCACTGACATACATCTAGAGGTGCTCAGCGATATACAAAAGATTCGATACCAGACAGGAGATGATTTCGCGTTTCGCCCATACCGGAGGATCGTGCTAAAGTCGTTGCAAAATCGTCGCTGACAGCTAAGATTATTTATATCGAAGAAAGAGTGGTAGCAGAGCACTGGCATCGGTAGCGTAGTGGTAGCGCACGCCCCATAAAAAGGTGAGACGCGGGTTTGGCTGCGTTTCAAAGTGCCACGTGGTGTACAAAACACTCGGCATCAGGCCAGACTTGAATTTGCGCTTCGCCCATATCGCGGAGCATGCTAGATCCATTGGACGTTTTTTTGCAGATAGCTACGATAATTCATATCGCAGAAAGAGTGGTAGCACTGCACTAGCATCGGAGGTGTACGGTAGTACGCGCACTTTAAAAAGGTGAGACATGGGTTCGGCTCTCGTCTGAGTAATATGCGAAACTCCGATATCAGGCCGGATTTGAATTTCCCATACCGGGGGCGTGCTAGACCCGTTGAAGATTAACGGTGGTAGTAAAACACTGGCATCGGTGCTGAAGTGGTAGCACGTGCCTTTGAAAGAGTGAGACGCGGATCGCCTGAGGTCCCAAGTTCTGCATGGCTCTCAGCGCCAATGAATACATAGATTAAGATTTTTAAAAACTTTTGTAGACTATTTAAAAACATTTTATATCCAACTGTTTTTGGAACCTGGCTCAAATTAATACATCCTGTCAGCATATTTCAAGCCTTTCATGGGATCTGCTATAGCACTTGTGGTGCTAGAAGTACGCGCGCCCTTCTAACCCCATCAGTATCACGGTGCCTTTCAGTGCAACCAATCCCCTGTGAGGCAATATTTCCGCTAAGTATTGAGAAACGGCTCAATTTCTCTTAAAGCTCCCCAATACGCCATCGAGTCCAAAATTTTAATTTACGTGATATACAGACTGTCCTAGTGAAGGAGAATAGTAGTATATCACCAATACTCGAAGCTCTCTGGAAGGATTGAGAAAATCAGAAATCCACTCGAACTTTTGTGGACTGCAGTTGATCAATTTTCTCAAGCGGAACGCGATTTTGGTCATTTGATAGAAATTTTTCCCCGTCTAAGAAAAAACCTGGTTCTTTTCCATTTGATAGCATGGATTTGAGCATACCCACACACTGAACAAGAAGATAAGGAGTGTCAGCAGACATTTAAAAGCTTAAATCTTAAACTAGCGCTGTGCGTGGCCGGTTCTTTGAAATTACTCTTTTATAACGCTTAAAAATCAAAATATAATCATGTTTTACATCGGCTGCGCAGTTCAACTATTACTTCGCTGAAAGCACGAAAAACCATGGATGTTTAGACAAAATTTTCCACTATCAGAGTCAAACGTTGCATACGGAGTTTCTTCCATAGTGGAGAAAAAACCCCAATCAAATACACCTCACTTAGGCGCCATCGAACGAAGTCCGCGCCAACTCCCACTGTCCCCACTCCACCGACCGTGAATTAGCCAAAAAACACTTTCTCGCTATATAATCACTTATTTTCCCTCATGCATTGCAAAGAAGCGGCCTTTCCAGGAGAGAAGCTCAGCGTTGGAATCGGTAAATTTACGGTATCGAACGATTACTAATGATCTGCAGAAAAAGCTTTGGCGCGTGTGAAACATAATTTTATTTTGGATTTTTCAGCGTCATAGAAGGATTTTTTCAAAAAGTCGGCCAAGTACTGAGCTAGCTTGAGATTTAGGCTTTCAAATGATTACTAATACTTTTTATGAAACTTCCTGCCTAGCGTTGGGGGTAGCTTGAAAATCTGTGGCACCGAACAAAAAACTTCCAAAACCTCTGGATTATTGTACTACCCTCATCCCACATAGCTTTCTCTATACTTTCGTGTTCTTTTCGGGCATTTGTAACTCCTATGTGTGAGGAAAATTCTGAGAGTGGAACGTAATCTTCATTTCACTCCTAAAGCGCACTACGAAGACCTTCTCAAAACCAAAGTTAGCATAGGAATCATCGAGATTAGTGCTATCCGATGAATGTTAGTACAGTCTGATTAGAAGCTGTCCACAGAGCGTAACCTTGGGAACAAAGCACTCCGCGTGTAAAACGTGGTTTTATTTCCGCTGCTACAGAACAAAAAACCAAGCACAGTGTTCAGATCGCCGAGATTTAAGCCCGAACAAGCACTGGAATTCTAGCACAGAAGTTCTGCCTCGTGAGAAAGACCTCCGAAAATCGAGAAGTTGAAAATGACCCTCACCGTGTGCAAAGGGTTAATCGGGTCTGGCCGCCGCTCATCACATCTCTTTTTTCTTTCCACCCATAAGGTCAAATCTTCGAGAACTACTCTGCTTTTTGGATACGTAAGCTTCAAAAATACACTCACTCTCGTAACGGACCAATTTGTAGATGTTCTGCCAGTTTACCAAGATACTTGAGCTTCTTTCTAGCTCATTCAACCAATTCCTCTGAAGACGTTGATCCATTGGGCTTCTGATTCGCACGATGACCTCATTAGCTCACGAAGACATTGTTTCAAACAATATGCCTTCGAGGAATTTCTGACTTGATGCTAAATATCCCATCAAACAGTCCTCTTTATAACTGAGCAGAAACCAAGAATTCGCTGAAGGGCGAAGGCCGAGTGGTTAGTGATGTTCAATACGGGTTGATCCCAACTACCCAACACTCTCCGCCAATCAATCAACAGAAGCCTAGCAGAACACTACCGTCTGGCTATTCTCGAGACTACAAAGAGACGTGCTCAACCAGTATTCTACAACGTTCGTAAAGAAGATCAAAGCCTCAAGTAAGGGGACAAATAGAACGCTAGAGATATTGGAATCCTCATGGTGAAGAAAACTGTGATGCGGGTCAATAAAGTGATGTAGCGCAAATGCCGAGGCCGAAGGTGGTCGGTCCTCAAAGTATTCCATCTAAAGTTTAAATTCAATTCCCCGGCTCCTTAAATCTGAATAACGTCGAGTGTTAACACTTTAAGGACCATATGATACGTTTTGTACCAAATCGCACGACGTCAAATCTCACTCAGCCACTCTAGTGGCCGCGTTGCGTCTCGTGGTAAAGCAAGCAGAGAGCCAAACATGCATGTGCAGACATGCAGACGCCGCCTGCCTACCTGCAGCACAAGCAACAGCACGAAGCCATCTACCTATCAACGGTGACCCTCAGGGGTTAGCGAGATAACCAGTTTAATAGGGAATCGGAAATTAAAAAAGTATGAAAAAACCGCAACTTGTCCATTATGACGCGACAAATGGAAAATCGATCTCATTCGCTGGACAGGAATTTTCACAAGAGTGTTAGTGATCATTCGAAAGCTCAGAGTTCCGGCTAGATCCCCAAGCGGCCGGTTTTCGAAAAGGCCTTTTCTCAACGTTGTTAGAGAAGGAAATTCCCTGCGTTTCAGACGCGCATATTTCTTGCCGGACAGAGCTCTTTCTCTCTCTATTAGTAATCATTTGATAGCGCAATCGTTGCTGATTCCAGCGCTGTGCTTATAGCCCGAAAAGACCATTTACCTGCAATTCAACGGCGAAAATAAGTTGAAAGCACATACGCGAGCAAAGGGGTCTTTGGCCATTCACGTGCCGGTGATTGGAGCAGCCACGTGAACTGCTGACGCGATACTTCTTACATGTTCCTATACTCGAACATCGATGACCATCGCACCTGCAGTCACGTGGCCGCCTCACCCAACGGCACGTGAATTGGCCAAAGACCTCTTTGTTCGCGCATGAGAATCTAACTTAATTCCTCGTTGGCACTACAGGAAACGGTCTTTTCAGGACATAAGCGCAGCGTTGGAATCAGCAACGATTACGTTATCAAATGATTACCAATAGTCGGAAGAAAGGGCCTGTATGGCGAGAAATATGCGCGTCTGAAACACAGTGAATTTTCTATACTCCTAAGAGAATTGAGTGGCAAGCAAAACACGAGCTCAGGCGGGAATCGAACCCACGTTTCATCCTATCCGGGGACGCGTGCTCTACCACTACACCACTGAGGCACATTTGCCCGACCACTCATTCTTCAACATCTCAATGTTAGCTATCAGCCACCAACCTTTGACAGGTTTGGGTCGGGTATGCGATTTCGCTTTATAAACCCAGTTGAGCTGACAGCTATTCTAATTACTAATACTCGAAATTGATAGTATTTTTAGTGCATTTCGCACCGTTATGATCTTTTCTATACTCCTAAGAGGATTGAGTGGCAAGCAAAAACAAGTCGCGTCCCCGGATAGGATGAAACGTGGGTTCGATTCCCGCCTGAGGTCATGTTTTTGCTTGCCACTCAATTCTCTTGGGAGTATAGAAAAGATCATAACGGTGCGAAATGCACTAAAAATACTATCAACTTCGAGTATTAGCAGTGAATATTCTTCGCTAACATCGCTTGAAAAGAGCGTTTTTGAAAACCGGAGGACGTAGGGCTGAAGCCAGAAATCTAAGCTAGCAACTTACTAACACTCCTATGGAAAGTTCCTGTCCAGCGAATGAAATAGCTCCTTCACTTGCCGCCTACAAGTACCGCAAAATCTCACCTAAGGCAATCTTGTTCGTCGATGTAAGTGAAGAAGAGCGGCATGACTGTACTGCTAGGTCGAAGTTTCGATCCTGAACAAACAACAAATGATAGCAATATCAGCATAACGACGTCAGTAAGAAGAAGAACAGCTTGAGAACAACAACAGTGAGGAAGAAGAGTGTCATAGAGGGTGGTAGGCCTCGGTGGCGCAGTGGATAGCACGCGCGCCTTGCACGGTAGAAACGCGGGTTCGATTTCCGTTTGACGTCCAAAGTTTCGCATATCATCTAGCATCACCATCTATATAGCTATAACATCATTACACTACCTTAGATAGAAAAGATAAAGCCCCCACTGTTACTAAGCTCCTGAGGGATGCGCCATGCATTGGTCTCCATTCGTAACATCGGTTGACATGACTGAATGCGTATGCTGCTTTTGAAAATGACTCACAGTGGCCTCTCGATGTAACAACTCAGTGCCGCTTATCCTCTCAGACAACTGCGCTCTAACCACTGCGCCACATGCCTACTATAAAAGCAGCGAAGCAAAAAAACTCCTGTAGATGAACAGAATCAATCGATGACGTGATCGAGGAAGAGCCATCTATACGATGGTTCGAGTTCTCCGCTATAAAAGTACAAGATAGTGGCTTTTTTTTCTCTTCTAAGGAGTAGAACCTTTCTACGAAGGGGATATAGATTGCCTTGAGGTAGGAGATTCCACAACTCTTCAGCAAAACATGAGCGCCGGTAGTGCAGTGGTTAGCGACGCGCCATCGGAAAGAGTGGAATGAGGGTTCGATACCCGCGTTTGAGGTTCAAAACTTTCGATATGAATAAACATTATCAGTTATATTTATATTTCTAAGCATACAACTGCTGGAAGCGGTAAAATCAAGGTCCCTGTAGGTCAAAAAACTAATCAATCAATAGCCAGTGCACTGGTCAGAGAGTTCGGCAATAGAAGAACCACACATTTTCATTCGTTTCAAGTGTTTTCTTAGGACAAAGGATGAAGATAAAGCCCTCGGAGTTGATCAATCCCGGAGGGATGCGCCATGCATTCGTCTTCAATTTTTAACTCCGTTTGAGGTGATTGAATGCATATCCGGCCTTTACAATGATTCGCGGTGACCTACCGCTTAACCGAACCAGTGGTGCTTATCCTCCAAAACGGTTCTAATACTAGTCTGGTACCAATTTACCAACCCCGGAGGGATGGATGGCTTGGTGAGCCATGAGCGCTCGATCGAACCAGTGAGCTCGTGTGCGACACAGGACGCAGGGCACCTCTTACCACTGCGCCAATGCGCTCTTGTTTTCTTGAGACCACGCTTAAATTTCAATAAGCCAGATATAACTGGTTTTTGAACCACGCATGTGATCTCTCAGATAGTCTGACTTATAGAGCCCGATACACGTGGCTTATGAGACTGTCAAAGTCGAAACACGTGCATCGGGTTTTATAACTCAGCCCTGTATAATGGACCATATGCGTGGCTCAAAAAAAAATGAGCTGACACAATTTCTGCTCGAACAGTTTTTTTTCTAATTTTTACTTTTCATCAAAAAAAAAATTCCATGAAATCTGCAAATATGTCACAGGAAAATCAATATTTTATAAAGTGTCCCCCTCCCCCACCCACATGTTTAAGTGCTGATCATTTCCCGAATGGGAAAATTTAAATTTAATAAATATATCATATTAATATATATCAACGTTTTATTATATTACATTATACTTTATTGTACTTAGTATATTTATTATTTTTATTATTTTTTTACCATTTCTATTATATTTTTATTATTAATATTTTACTAAATTATATCAATATATACTTATATTTTATTCTTTTCATCCAAACGAATTTATTACCTCTAAGTGTCTATATGAGCCCTCAAAATTTAACTTCATCATATTTGCCTGGAGTAGAATTTTTTGGTTTTTAAATTTCAAGTTTTCAACTCTAACTTTTGTTTTTTTTTTTGTTCTTTGTAAATTGAGAATTTTTCGAAATATTGAAAAGAGAGAAGAAGAGGAGGAAAGAAAAGAGGAAATAATAAATAGGGAATCAAGAAAAGTAAAGAATAAGTTGGAGGGAACCCATCGAAATGATCCGGAACTTTCAAGTTTCCGCCCGTTCGCAGTTTGACGCGCGCGCGAGCGCGAAGGCAACTAATTTTCAGCCGCGCCGCGTGGGACGCATGTAGGTCACAACGGGCACCGTGATGAACAACTCGGCACTAATCAGTAAAGGATAGAGCTCTCGGTGTTGATCAACCTCTAAGCGATGCGCCGTGCATCCGACCTCATCAAGCATCATTTGAAGTGATTTCAATGCATATCTGACCTTTATGCTGACTGGCGGTAGACTAGCGATGTATCAATTCATTTAGTTTATCTTCCCAGACAAGTCTGGTACCAATTCGTTGAACTCGAAGGGATGGACGGTTAGGTGAACTTGGGCGTAGGATCGAACCATCGACCACGTATGCATGACGAGGCACCTCTAAACACTGCACTACACGCGTCAATTTACTACTGATCAATACTGGGTTCTTTTCGGTTGTAAGAGGACAAATAAAAAATCGACCTTATTCGCTGGACAGGGACTTTTCATAGGGGCGTTAGCGACCGCTGGAAAGCCGAGATTTCTGGCTACACCCTCACGTCACTGGCATTCCAATCACCCTTTTGTAATGCTATAAAATCCGAAATAAAACTAGTCACAGACGCACATAGTTCTCGCCAAACAGCCTCTTTTTGTGGACCATTAGTTTTAACAATTCTATGAAAAGTTCCTGTCCAGCGAATGAGGTCGGCTTTTCATTTGCTCCCTATAACCGAAAGAACCAATACTCTCTTGATTGTTTAACCTAAACCGAAGTTGACGTTGGTAGATGATAATTCGTTCTAAAGTCGCTGTCGAAAGAGATTTTTCAATTGAGCTTCACCGCACTGAATTCTACTCAAAATTACAACGCGAACAACTGCATAGAGAAGAATAAGCTCTGAGGACCATAGATTTGGATCTAGCGGGCTTTGAGGAAGACGAAAGCGTTGAAACTAAACGAAGAAGGTAGTCGGTAGTTGCTGATAGCAACTGATACGCTTAAGACTCAACTGAGAAAAAGAGAGAATGAGGGCCGCGATAGCGCAGTGCATAACACGTCAGTCTCGCATACGGTAATCGAGGGCTTGCATCGATCCCGAGTCGAATTCTAGGTTTTACCCACATCTCAGCATTCTTATGGTTGTAATTCTCATCGTAGCTGGTCATCAAGAAAGATTAGGCAGTAAGTGAAAGTTTGAAAAACATTAAAATGTTGACTAGTCATGACAAGGTCAAAGGAGTGCTGGTTCTCCGTAGTAATTTTTCAAAGCGTGAAACTGAGAAGCTGTGAGCGTGATAGTAGTATGGAAAAGACTTTGTTCACTCTATGGTATCAGTGATATGCACGATACTGTCTACTATATGTTGGTCCAGCATGCAAACACTGTACTTTCAGAATTTCGAAGCTTTCGGCAATTTATGCACAATCCATTCATAGCGCATAGTGCAGAGGTTAGACGTGCTCTGTGGCACACACATGGTCAGTGGTTCGATACCGAGCCTAGGGCTCACCAAACCTTCCCTACCTTTGGGGTCGGCGATCTGGTAGCAGACTTGTCTCGGACATTGGCAGCACTGACTGGATAGATCGGTAGGCCAGCGAAAGTCACTGTAAAGGCCAGATATGCATATGACAACTAACGATGTTTATTGAAGTCGAATGTACAGTCCATACCTTAATGACTGATCAACGCCGAGAGTTCTGTTTTTCCAATCTTCATCATTTCTTAACAGAGCGATTGGAAATCAAAGAATGGTCGATTACTACTCAAATTCTGGTTAGTGAAATCATTTGGAAAACGGTTTGTCACATAGTCACATGCGAATTCCGGACAAATCATCAGTTTGAATCTCCTTTTGACAAGCTTTCAATTGACTACTATTAGATATGCAAAAAAGCCCTATGTGGCCGAATAAATTGAGGAAAAGCACGCAGTACGCGTATTGGAATCAAGATACGTGGTCCGTAGAATTCGTCAGCGCACTATCGATAACAGTGCGTATGATCGCAAAGAGGGCTAACTACATTCGTTATCTGCATAGCCGCACGGGGAACTTGGATGGGCCGGAAGTGCGAGAGATCGAACTACATATCGATTTTGTCTACAATGATTCTATGGAGTCATCCTTTTGATCAACTGTTTTTGAACCTTTATATATACATTCAATATTGTGTGCGAAAATGTTTGAGGCCTATTCGAGGTTGTCACGTCAGTGGCAAACGTGAAAGCAAAAAAAGAGTGCAGTTCATTGTGGCGGCGTCAACTGAGGCTTTCGGTAAAAACGCATTTTTTGCTTTCGCAAAAAGGTTCTGTAGTTCGTCGATAGCACAAATCAAGTGAATTTCAATGGCATGTTTAATTTCTCAAATAGCCAATTTTTGGCGCCGTACCCCTCTAAATAAGATGTTGTTTTTCATTTAAAGATTACTCACTGGATAAAAGCTTTGTTGCAATAACTTTTGATCGTTAGATAGAGAAAATCTTTCCAATTATAACGATATATTTGACTTTCGGAAAGGACTTCTTCGATCTTTGTAACGACCGAAAGAATTTAGGGTTTTACACTCAGTGAGCACATCTAGTCGGCTAGGGTGTGTGTACAGCTGTGATGCGAAAGAGCAAGCACACTTTTTTAATCAGAAGGATTTGCTCTATCTAGTGGCTGAAATTTTGTTATAGAAATACTTTCATCAGCCGAGAAATTTTCAAATGTGAAACAAAATCTTATTTTGACCGGTACGGCGTTAAAAACTAGTAATATGAGAAATAAAATATACCTTCAAAATCCACTTGATTTGAGCTATCGATAAACTACAAAAACGTTTTGCGAAAGCAAAAAACACGTTTTTACCGAAAGCCTCAACTGGCGCCGCCATAATAGAACAGCACTTCTCGGGTATCTTCAGGTGTGAAACAAAATCTCATTTTGACTGGTACACCGTTAAAAACAAGCAGTATGAGAAATAAAATATACCATTGAAATTCTCTTGAGTTAAGCTATCAGATAATCATACATTCGTCAGATAACAGCAAAGAATACGCTTTTACCGAAGGTCTCAAGTGACGCCGTCGTAATAGAACAGTACCAGAAAAAAGTGGCTGATGTAATTGGAAAAAATGGTGATGACACAACATCATGTTCTATCACCATAACGTCTCCCCATCCCTGCTATAGAGGAAAGTTTAGTGTGGGACGTGTGGCTGGCATTGTGAGAGCGGACGACACCGCCGAAACTTATAATACGTATGCCACTGGCGTACCAACCTCGAAAAGGCGCCAAGCATTCTCACAGACTCTATGCAGTTACATAGGCAAAACTTCTCATTCATCGACATCGACAAGCTCCTATACAATTTAGAGGGTGAGTAGCACATCCTTTAAGAGGCATAAGTACAGCATCCGGTGACTCAAATTTTTCTGAATGACACCTTCCAAGAAGGCACGCGTTGTTTGAGCCTAACTGAATCAATGGTGATGATGATGATGAAGCAAAACACCGTGACAACTATACTTGACACACCAGATATTCCTTGGTGAGAAATTAACGAAGAGATGAACGCATCTGATTGGTGCGCACGAAGAGAAGAGTGATAGATTTTCAAAGCAGATCATCGACGATGAATTAAGAAGAGGACAACTGAATGCACAAAAGTTTCTAGCTGGTGTAATAGCGCTCATGTGGAAAACCAAGAAAAGAGAAATATTATCGTTATGTCAACAATACATGACGCGGCGCTTGGCAGTAACTCGCTACGATGCTTTTCTTTCGAACGTTCCAATCGAAGAAAAGCCTGTAAACATCATCGACCAAATGATCACTAATGTTTAGTTTATAAAAGAATTCGTAAGTAACAAGCATTTTCTATTTCTTTTACAGTGATTTGATCCAAAAATTAGCATCTATGTTTACAAAGAGCCACGTCCTGGATGATAATTGATCAGCAGTCGAAGAAGTCACAACGAAAATGAAAGAGGCAAAAGTGCGATAATGCTGTGTTGGAGAAAAAGTGTAGAGGCAGGGCTCCAGGAGTTGATTTATCCATGAAATACAAACCATGTATTCGACTTTAATCAAAATCTCCAGAGGTGACTAAATGTGAGTTCCTCCTTACACTATTTTCGGTGGCCTACCGTTGTATTCAATGAGTGTTACTATCCTTCCAAATAAATCTGGCTATGCTACTAACCTTCCAAATAAATGACAAATCACCGACCCCGAAGGGATGGAATGTTTGATGGACCTCGGGCGCTGCACCGAACCACTGAAAACTTATGTGTCATAGGGCACCTCTGACCAACAGCGACACGCGCATGCACTACCAAGGTATTAGTTGTATTTTGTAAAGCATAAAGATTATAGGACGTGTTTCACAGTCCGACTTCCCTTTAGCCTCAGCATGACTGAATTAGAGTTTCCTTAGATGATTCAGTTGACACGAAGTTATAAAAAGTGCCATTTGACTAACGTTTTGCCTGGTATCATTTGATTCTTGGGCAGTAATGTATGCTGCAGCACTCAGTTCCACGCTCATAAAAGCATAACAATAATCTAGACACTTTAATTTTAGCATGATAAATCAATGTTTTTTGGAGGAATCAACTAATACGAGGTTATCATCGGACGCATATTTGAGTAGCAATCGTTCATCAACTGTCCTCTATCAGGTGGCATTAGCTAGTGGCGTTCCTCATTGCAGCAGTACTTCCTTCACTGGATTTACTCGCAGCGACTACGAGAACCGACATCTCGACAATGACCGGCTGCGAATGGACAGTTTACTCGGAGTAACGCGATCTGACCAAAGTACCTTGAAATCGCTTAAAGTCTTCTAAAGTCTAAAGTTTAATTCTTACAATAAGGTGACTTTCAGCAAGAATAAAGACAAATTTCTCTGACCCATTTCGCAGATCGTGATTGTTTAATAACGAGACGAAGTAAACAGTAATAAAACAAAATACCTTGTTGATCATATTAACTTCTGACCTAGATGGACATAATCCGAGCATTTGGAGATATTCATTCTGCTGAGAATGAATGGAACATTCGAAACCACTTCGTTCATCATCAACATTGTTTCTTCAAAATTAGTCAGAGATCAATTTTTCACAAGCTTTATCGAAATCGGCTAATATTTTTTATTCCGCTGACTATTGCTTTGTTATGAGAACCATCAGCAAAGCAAAGATGCTGCAAATATTGACCATTGATTTTCACTCCCATGTTGTTTCATATAAATGTTTGCAAGATGTAGGAAGCGGATGTGAACAATTTTGGCGAGATGGTGTCGCCTTATCGAACTAATCTCCTTGCGTCTGTAACAATATTGATATAAATTGGTAATAATTTTAGTTATGAAACCTCTCTGTAGCTCGCGAAGTATCTTGTAATGAATAGGGGAGCACTGGTTGCTCAGAGTTCTAATGGATGCTCGTGTTTCATCTGTATCAATGCCATGAACTCATTGGAAGTTAGACAGAGTAGTCTCTTGTACTCTCAGGAAACCTTAGTGAACCTTATTCCCATTTGGATGTGATCTATAGTACAGATTCATTTTTGGAACTTTGGTGGTTCGTATGCCTGCATTTCTTCAGTGCTTGCCATTAACATGTTGGGTGCGACAGACCTACGGCGCTAGCTCCACTTGGAGAGCAATCTGCAGTGACGCGTACTTCATGCTGTCGCCCATCGGAAAAAGATCACTCTTTTGATCCTCTACACCAAATGAGATCGGTTTTTCATTTGTTCCTTCATAATCAGAAAGAACTCGAAACGCTTTCAATATTGTGCAAGGACGGTGACTTCTACCTTGGAAATTACTCCGATGTGCGCCTGTTCTATGCATGCCTAACAGGGTACTTGAGTTAAAGTTATCCTTACCTTCTAAAGGGTTTTTATGCAAACACAAAGTGAACGACCCGTTGCAACCACGTAGTTTTCGCCGCGTGCTTTGCAGGACACTGATTAAAGATGTTAGATCAGATGTGTTAGATTGGGTATTCTGATGATATGTCTAACCTTTGTGTATCATCATAGAACTGAGAGCTGAACGTGAAATTTGTTGTGATAGAAAGGAGTTACAGAACTTAGAGTTTACAAAAGTCGACATTCGCATTCGACAAATAAAGTTGCAGGAACTAATTTTACTTACGTTTATTGTAAATAATGAGTGTTTTCTATAATTGGTTCTGAATATTGTTCATTGTGCTGGTACAAACTTGTTCGTTCGATGCACCATATAGATTCTACATAAAACTTTTATCAGATGCTTTTCCGGTCTTCTGATCATTACCTTCATGTATTACTGTTTTCTGATGAGCGACTTAACAGATTATCTTTATTGTTGTATCATATAGCTAACTCGTCTCCCATATTGTTCTATTTTATTTCTCTATCCGAAATGGTTGAGTTTGAGTACAGCTACCTCGATCCTGGCGGGAACCTCAGGTAAATATTCATCTTTACAAGAACTGGTTTCAATAACCTTGTCTAAACAGAATGATGGAAACTGACAAGGTTAATTTACAAGAAAGAATCCTTGCAGTGGGACAGTTTTTTTTTCCAAAATCTTCAAACATTTTCTAATTATGAAGTACCAACTCTGTAATCTGTACATTCGTCAGTGAACGACTGACGACGGAAAACTAAATAAGCCCTTTGTTTACTTCGTTAGGGCACGAAATCTCATGAGCTAGCGCTGCTTGATCGAAAAAACAGAAAGCCAATTTTCCTTGTTTATAAGTAGATTTACCTTTTTTGTTACATAGGTGTACTCTCTTGTGGATAGTAGGATGTCGAACCTCCCAGATAAACCGACTAAGAAAATGAAACACCTATAAGGCATTACTAACTGACATCCATGAACATCATTTCTACCATAGTGATCTGACAGACCTTCGGGAGTGGTGTAATACGTAAGTATACAAGCGAGAATTTTTACTCTACATTGATTTCATTGCACACAATATCAATCATCATCTTGACTTACTGCGTTGATCTCAACACTTTTTGCATTGGATTTCTTCATCTCATTAATTCTCCACAGACCCCTTTCAATAGTTCATATGTTGCTTCGGCTGCTGCTTGCGGATTTCGTCTTCCTTATAAATGCTGTAGATTGCTGGTCAAGACGACTTCTTTTACAATCTCGGAGGTGGCCAAGCCTGGGAATTTCCATCCTGCTTTCTTAATATTTGAAATTTTCACGGTACATTTTGTTCTGATCTGTGTCAGTGTTTTTGGTCCGCTTAATATTCTACCTCCATTTTATTTTGACATCAATGCGCCTATTTCATTTGATTTTCAAATTCACAGGTCCGTTTACGCCGAAGAAGATGCAGGAATGGGATGTGCAAGGCTATTTCGATAATAGTCTCGAGATCTTTGTTCAGCGTGAGTAGTAGATTAAATAGGTCCAAAGTCATCAAAGGCATAATCCATAGTTCACAATGAATTAGAATGAAGGTGTCGTTCTCAAGTATTTCCTGACAAAAATCATTCCTGACGATATTGAATAACTGCAATGAGCGAGTTTTCAGCACTTTTGCAAGTTCATGAGTTTCCTTTTGCTCTTAGAATCATCCTATTTATTCTGGCGTTACTCTTTTTCGTTTACGCAGATTATCAGTAAAGTATCCGTGAGCATCACAATAACATGCAACGGTTTTATTAGACAGTGCAATGTCGTTGGGTCGTAGAGATCAGAATATGGTAGCTGTGAATGGCCTTTTGTTTTAATTGTTTTGTTGTTTTTTCCTTAACATTTTTAGGTTAAATCTGATTTTTCGATCAAGCAATATTTGCTCTGATAGAATTCTCATGTATAGAAGGTAGACTATTATATTCCGTGATTTTAGGCTTTATAGAGTGGCTTTGTCATAGAAATGGAATTGACACCATTTACATTTCACAATCCACCGCGTTATATACTGATCCATAGCGACTCCATAGAGCTCCCTCCAGGTCTTGGATGAAGGTGAATTCAATTTATAAATCATGAACTATAGAACTTTCAAAAATGTATTGCTAATTTGAGCAAGTATAAGTATTTTGAAGAGAAACACAAGAAGTAGATAAAGATGTGTGAATGACAAAAAGCTACTAAAACTTCCTCATTGACTCTATTGGGTCGAGGTCCTTATTAGTATGTTTCACGCGAAGTGCATCGCTGATTGAAAATGATAACAGTAGAAAGAACTCATAGTTTAGTGCCCTGGATATTTAGTAAACTCAGATATTGTGAAGAATGCCTCTGCCCCAAAGTTTGGAAACACCTTTTGACAGATGGCAATCGTTCAGCGGACCGAATGCGCAGAAGTCCAATTCTGCTAAAAAATAAATCAGTCGGTGCCAAAGTGTTGAATACTCCAAAATTCCAGTACGCCCCGTAAAATTCGCTGCTGATAGCTGGCAACGTTGATTTTGACGTTTCTCCCAACGAAGAATAACGGCGTTTTTCCGGTGGCGCAAATGTCGCCCCACACCATCACTAAGGCTGAAAAATGACAGGTCATTGGTTTTTGCTACTCCGAACTTCCATAGACGTTTCTTGAAAAGTTGACATCGATTCTGGTGACTGTGTAGTAAGCAGTTCGACCGTTAATATCTTCTCATCCATTTAAAGCACCTTCGACAAACGAGCACCAATGATCAAATAAATCATAAGGCGAACCTTTAAAGATCGTTCTTATTTCATTTTTTGGCATAATTATACCTTTATCTCGAGTGCTTTGTTTAGACCACGCTCAAATTTCAATATATCCTTTCAATTATTTGAGCCAACATGTCATGTGGTCTGGTAAGGGCTCTTGTACAGTCCGAGACACGTGTTTCGTCCTTACAGACTCATCAGCCGGGCAGAACCCGTCGTCTGTCGATCTTTTCATATATTCATTTTTTGGTCCAGAAAGTAAACAGAGCAATGTTGTAGCTGCGTAGCCACAGTTCATTTCTGACCATGTCTCGGACGCTCCATTCGCTGGTTCCGAGATTTCCAAGATATTCTGCGCTTTGATTTCGTTGAACTTTGCAATGGATCTTCTGAATGTTTTCTGGAGCAAACGAGATGGTTGGGTGCCCTTTCAAATACGGTACTCAATTCCTCCAATCTCTCTGACATGTTTCACGGCCATGTAGACACTTGCTGGTTTGAAACTAGCCAATTTTAACAATGTTGGCCGTTTCCATTACCGTCTTGTGCAACTCAACTTCTGCGTTGCGTTACGTGCACGATACGTTCATTTTACGACGCATGACTTGAACACACCTGGAAATAAACAAGTACAAATGAATAAAACAGATTTTACGCCGAAATACCAAAAAGAATTCAATAAAAATATCATCATAATGGAAAATATTGTCTGCTCTCGCGCTCATGCCTCACCAAGTCATCCATCCCTCCGGTGTCGGTAAATTGGTACCAGGCAGGTCTCAGACTTGAATAAGCAGCACTGACTCGATTCAGCGGGAGGCCACCGCGAGTCATTTTAAAGGCCAGATATGCATTCAATCACCTCAAACGAAGTTAAAAATTGAAGTCGAATGCATGGCGCATCCCTCAGGGATTGATCAGCGCCAAAAGCTTTGTCCTTTTATATATGCTTGAATCAGGTTCCTAAGTTTCGGAACTTGATCCAAAAATTCAAAAATTTATTTTACCAAGTAATCGAAAGTATCAAATAACATTAATTGAAATATTCTCCGTCTGCCTGAATGCAATTCTGCCAACGCTCCGGCAGCAAATCAACTCTGCGTTCATATTGTATTTTTGCATTGCTTCATGACAATGCAAAGCCACACGTTGCCTAGAAAACAAGGAAGGTTGACAAACTCGGGCTGGAAGCACTTGGATCATCCGCCGTATTCATTAAATCTGTCTCCGTCTAATTTTCATCTTTTCAGATCAATGAAGCACTGGTTGGACAAGAGAAGTTTCGAGACTATAATCATTTGCGTCGAGAATTGACTGGTTGGTTTTTATCGAAGAATAGTAAGTTTTATGAGCGCGGAATTGATTTCTTGCAGGAGCGTTGGCAGGATTGCATCCAGGCAGACGGAAAATACAATTAATGTTAATTTATGCTTTCGATTCTTGGAAAAACAAATCTCTGGATTTTTGGATCAAGTTCGGAAACTTAGTTGAAGATCTAACATGTATATACATGCCCATATTATATATTTATATATTTTTATATATATATATATATGCATATCGTGCTGTAAAAAAATCAGCAATTCGCTGTTAAAATGAGAACAATATAGCTACTTTTAGTCGCTTGGTCAAGATGAACCACGAATAGCGTACATTGTCTGAATGGGCGTTATGGACTATTAGGTGTACAAATATAACTCCGCGTTTTTTGCTGTAATAAGAGTCAAAATAAATATTCGAAAACTCTGTTTCTTCTCAAAATGCGTTAGCAACGCTATTTATCCGCATGTCTATTACATACAAGTTATTTCATAAGAAAGTTGCTACAGAACTTGGAATTGTTTGCCACTTTGTAGTTTGAATTTGGTAATTACAAACGCTAATCTGACGACACAATGTCGAGAGAGTAAGGCGGGTAAGGTAAAACCTCCTCAAACCTCCCACCTCGGCTCTTTTATGCCTTTTTCAATCGGGAGCAAACGAGCATTATCATACACCAAAATTGCAAAATGTGCATTAATAGAACTTAGGCGATGACACTGCGGTGCAGAAAGGACGGCTAAAAAATGTATGGCGAAGCTCAAAACTGGAGAAAACAGTCTGGGGGAACCTGGAGGATCAGCCGCCTTAGGCCGTCCACAGGGCGCTCCGTAAATCTTGCGCGCCGCTACACTAGCTCTTTCCCCAAAGCGCCGTGTATGAATAGGAAGCGAAATTGTTCTCACGGCAGCTCCATCTCACAGTAAATTTACGTAAGTTGAAAACCGAAATGTTCAGAAAATGCGCAACTCAACGATATTAAAAACAAGCAATTTCAACTACTTCTGGTTGATAAGTCTGCAAAGTAATCTTATTGCAAATGGCGTTCTTCGAGTACAAAAGTCTTCATCTTCGAAGTCCTATAATGACTATCATATAGAATCGTTTTTGTATAGCACATAAATGATTAGCAATCTCAAAGCACTTTTAAACAAACAATAGAATTTATATATCTTCACTTATACTAGTATTGTTGTGAAAAAACGGCAGAGTTGCATTTGTACATCCAATAGAAAAAAAGAATGAAAAGAGCTCCGTTCTTTTCTCTGCTATCTTTGTTCGCCTCTAAACTTTCCAACTTGTAATTTTTAGGAGGCTTTCATATACGAGACTGCTAAAAGTGGATTGATTTGGTTCCTAGATTTGGTGTCTGTGCGTTCTTATTTCTCTCAGTTTTTTAACTAACTTTCATTGTCATCTATGAATAAATATTCAACAAACGAACTATGCAGATGACCGTACAATGAGAACCATCGATCGTTGGTGAAATGAGGTACTTGAAAATGGGTTCGTTTAAAAAAAAGTAAAGTATTTAGTTTTTCTGATGCCTTCTTGTTAATGTATCATGTGTAAATTTGACATAACACATTATCAGTACTTTACAATGATAACATGAATTTGTTATTAGTATCGCATTCCATAGTTGGTACATTTTACAATAAAAAGCATTAGGTTGTTGAGTGACTGTAAAATCAAGCCAATAGTGACATGTGAAACTGCAATAATAGAATTGTGAGATAAAAATACGATGATAATCACACGACGAAGAATTCACCACAGTGAAAAATTAGATTGTAAATTGAAAACAAAGGGTATGATGAAAAAAGTTCATATCATCTAAGAATTAATCGGTAGCACTCGTGAATAAATTGATGACGAAAAATCATGCTAGAGAATGTGGAATAAGTACAATTGATGAGAGCGTATCAGCTATCAACCAGTTGGTAGCTAGCGTGACTAATTAAGTACGTTAATGATCAGCCATGCTATTGAATGGCAACAGAAATTTGACTTTCCCATAATTCGATGTCAGCAGCGGTCACTCTAATCCCTTTCAAACGTACCTAAAAATTATCATAAAAATCAAAATATAACTGACACACTCGCGATCAAACGGAGAACACAATGTTCGTAAAAACAGTGATTATGACCATTTGAGAGCATTTGCGAAGCCCCTCAAACCTTTATAAGGTAGTTTCCCTTTTTGTGGACCGAAAAATAGAACAAAGATCTTAGGAAATCAGTCCGCCTCGTCAAAACTGACTGACGATTTCTAAATATTCCTTTGGTATCAAGTTGGTTTTTTCGCCTGGTGCGCTGCTAGGTAAGCCGGCCTGGAGGGCAAGTTCGAGTAACAGTAATTTTTTATCGAAATTTAGATTCCTATCGTCACTAAAGAGGTCTGGAATCAGTGAAACTCAGTATGGCCAAAAAAACCAAAAGAGGGCCATCGGTAGTAGGAACCACGCCAATGGTTCTTAGTAAATAATAAAACATTCAATTGTTTGTCAAGAAAGATACTGCACACTGTATAAAATTCACATTTTAGGATGCAACTGTGCATTGTGAATCGCTTTTCAGAAGCTCTTGTATGCATTGTTGCGAAAAACTTCTTTTTTAGATTAACTGAGGTAAATGAATGCGTTTCTGGTCTTCGTAATGACTCGCAGAGGTCTCTTGATGTTCAAATCAGTGCTGGTATCATTCCAGACAAGTCTGGTACTAATTTACCAACTCTGAATAGATTATAGACTTGACGAGCCATGAGCGCGGGATCGAATCACTGACCTTGTGTGCGAGCACAGCACTTCTACCACTGCGCCGCATGTGCTTTGTCATACCTATTCTAATTTAAATGAGACAGCCAACCACACTGTAACTGATTAGTATTGAATGTGTTAATCGGCTTCAACTTAACAAAAATTAAGAGAAGCAGACCGTTCGACAATGATAGAGCGACAGGTGGTGTTCCACGACATTCGTAGGACTGAGCAGTGTTTTCTGACAAACGGTGCATCGATACTGAAAAATAAATTGAATAGTATATACAAGTGCCCACAATCCCAAAAAAGAACTACCACATTGCAACGCTGCGTACCTCCACTACATGGTCTTTGTAGAACTTATTGAAGTTAGACCAGTCGACACGTTTTGCCAAGTTTCGCAGTCTTTCCATTTCAGACTTGAATTCTTCGTCTAAATTAGCAAAAAATTATGGTTAGCTAGTTCTCAAAAATCGTCGAAGCTTGGTTCCAAGTGGACTACTGTTACCATTGCCTTCGTGAGGGGTTTGTGATGATATGATACCTACCGGTCAGCTGCCGCGATTCCGAGGAAATCATCTGCATCAGTTTGAACAGCTTGACGCCTTTGCCATGTTTTCCCTGAATTGAAGGCACTGACGTCGTCTTCGTAACAGCTTTCGTCGTAGTGCTAAAAATCGTTGTAAGTCTTTTGAAACTTTTGATGAGGTGCTACGTCGTAGATGTGTAGCCTATTAATGCCACTCTGATAAATTGCTATTTTTGAAATCATAAATGTAGATGATGTTGTCATCACATCTAATTTTAATCATCTCTCTGTCCCAGCACTCTTCAGGTAACAGACTAACAAATCACTGGATAACTTACCAAATGGGAGAACGGACTAATTTTCGGAACTCAAAAACTTTTGAGATATTACAAATATGGAGTACTGACCTATTATTTAGCTTCGCTTGAATTTCCAGACGTTCGAAGTAATCATCGAATGCATTGATGGCAAAACTATACTGCTTTGTTACAAGCTAAAATCTCATGTTAAAGCTTTCTGAACAATCCATATGAATTGGAGTGATGTGTTTGACATAAAGGATTATAGATAAAGCTTTCGGTGTTGATCAATCCCTGAGGGATGCGCCATGCATTCGTTTTTGATTTCTAACTTCGCTTGAGGTGATTGAAAGCATATCTGGCCTTTACAATGACTCGCGGTGGCCTCCTGTTGAACCGAGTATAATGCTGCTTATCCTCCCAGATAAGTCTGAGGCCAGTCTGGTCCCAATTTACCAACACCGGAGGGATGGTTGGCTTGGTGAGCCATGGATTGACCTCCTGTGTGACGCGGAGCACCTCCAACCTCTGCGCTACATGCGCTCATGTGTTTGACATATATGCCTAAACAGAAAAATGATGTCATCTTAGGGAAATAACAAGTAAAACCTCATTGATATTATACCTGATTAACAAGAAACAATGATATTAGAATTGATAATACCTTAGATATTGATAATTAGAATTGATAGGATTAAGAATACTTGATTAACAAGAAATACCTGATTAATGTGACGTACTGACAGTAGGTGCTTGAAGACATCGCTTGCTGCAGACATTTTCACACAACAGAATTTGCAAATCACCTGTACAAAAATACTGCCATCATTCACGACATCGTACACAATCAACTAGTACAGTAGAGAACGTTGACCCTAACGGATGGCTATAGAGATCGATGCGCGGAAAGTGAATTGAGCGATGTTCGTCGTTTGATTAAGTTTTTTTTTCTTCGTTTGGCAGAAATTTTTGAATTTCTTGTATTACTTTGATAAAATAAGATATTCTCTACTCGCTCATATGCTTTTGTTTATAACTATACGTGACTTTTAGGGAGAAAAACGCTGGCTTACTACGCAATCGAACCGAACTTAGCATTCAATAAATTATAGTGCACTGTACAAAGGGGATCACAATGAAAATCTGTAGTTGGGCGCTTCCCAGTTTTACACAAGCCCCAAAAGTCATAATAATAAATAAAAATTGGAGAACGGCCAGTAATTTATTGAAAATCATTATGCCTACTGTATTCAATAAGCGTTCATCGAAAACTTACTATAACTAAGTTTATATCACCCAATCGTTTATTTCCAATTATTTAAAGTTGACCTACGCAAGAAAAAGTTGAGTACTTATCGATAGTGGAAGAACTCTAGGCAGTAAAAGACAACTGTGTTTGAATAAAAGCTTAGAACATCGGAATTATGCAAACTATTGGTCAGAAACATGTGTCTCTAAAGAAGTATTCTTGGTACTTCTCTCCTATCCACACCCATAATCAAAATAAGGTGTTATTTATTCCTTTCTAAGGTTTTAATAATTATGATAGGTTGAATATCAAAAATCTGAAGGGTGTGTTTTATTTTTCAAATGGTTTTTATATAATGCTGTTGAGAGAAGTAAAATTTTCGGTAATTATATGTTAGACGGCGACAAATTTTTAAGTCGATCTCATTCGCTGGTCAAAATCTTTTCGTAGAAGTGTTGGTAATCATTAGAAGCTCAAATCTTTGGCTACAACTATGCATTGCCGGTTTTCCAAAACACCCTTTTCATATCGCTATAGCATCCAAAATAAGATTTCTTTTCTCATACGCCATTCGCCTTTATTTTTACCACGTGTATAATTCGCTGGAAGCACGAAAAGCATATTAGCGTGTAGACAGTTTTCCGTAGCATCAAAATCTACGTTTTTATCTGAAGTTTCTGTCGATGTGGTAAAAAATCTCAAATTGAATAACAATATTCCAAACGTGATCGGTCGTTCCGCCCCGGCTCCGTTCCACCGCTAGGTGAGTTGGCCGGTAAGCAAAGTCGCCGAAAAGGTTCATAGCTAATTAAAATGTGAAGGGAGCTACAGCAAACTTGTTAGTAAGATAATCGCCTGACCTACCGCGTAACTCAACAGTGTCTACCGCATGATGCGTTAGAACTGAGGCAAATGTTGTCGTTTTATTGAGGATTTTTTTACCGCATCGACAAGAACTTTAGATAAGAAAGAACGCGTGACTTTGATACAACAAAAAATTCTGTAAACAGTGAGATACTTTGCGTGTTTCCAGCGATTTATGCGCGTGGTAAAAATGAAGGTCAATTGCGAGTGAGAAATAAAATCTCTTCTGGATGCTACAGCGTTTTATAAGAGTGTTCTAAAAATTCGGCGATGCACACTTGTAGGCAGAGATTTAAGCTTTCGAATGACCACAAACATTTATAAGGAAATCTTTTGTTCAGCGAATGAGATTGGCTCATTTTTTGTTTTTGTCGCCGCCTTAACATGTAAGTACCAAATTTTCTTTGACACTCAAGCATCTTTCGCTGGACAGAAGTTTTCCTTCAGACTTTCAATAACCATTCGATAGCACGAATCTCAACGATCTCAATGATAAGCTTGGTTTTTGAGGAGGTTTTAATGTGTTGTTACAGTTAAAAGATTATTCAGTTCGCATTCGGCGCCGTGTCGATCGCGCAGCGCAATTTACAAGCGGCGTCCGGTGCGTGCCCAGTGTAAAACTCAACATTCTTTTAGTTCTAACAACAAACTAAGAAGTCTTTCTCAAAATTAAGCATGTCCTTGGAATTTCTGAAAATTCAGCTATCGGATGGATGTAAAAGCCTGAATAAAATGCCGTGTCTAGCGTAAAAATACTTAATGTGCAATACACTTTCATTCTTGTTGCCACTGAAATTTAAGACAGTTCAGCAATCGACTGATTATTGAATGGCGATGGCTTGATGCCAATGTTGCAATATACATGCACATAACCGTGGAAGGCATACGCGCCGCACGTGAAATGCATTCTCGATTTCAGTGTTGCAGCGCAAAAAAGAGATCTCTCGAAAAACCAAGAACTTTAGTAAATTTGCCGCGATTTGTATTGTCGAAGAACACTGAATTCTTTGAGGAAAAGCGTTGCTCATCGAAAGATGCGCAAGTGTTAAATAACATATTCTTTTTCAGGTTACAGTGTAATACAAAGACCTTTCGAAAATGAAGCAGAAATTTTTATTATTCGAGATTTAAGCTATCAAATAACTACTAAAATGCCTAGAAAGAGCTAAAAATATTTTTGAATATGAGTGCTGATGGGGGAAGTATCGTATAATACACAATGATGAACGCGCGCTCTTCCCTTACTTATTCGAGCTACATATCAGAAACACCTCCATATAGACCTTTATTAAAGAGGTTGAGTGTAAACGATGTGCCTTTGAATTATGTTCTTGCAAGACAGGCCATAGAAATGCACGATAGTGGTTGAGACTTTTCACAACGACGGGTATTACGGCCAAAAAATGAAGGATTTCAGGAAAAGAAATCACTCTATATCAAAAAATTTTTGTAAAGAGTCCATTAGTGATACTTCATCCTATATGTAACAATAAGACACCTCTGAGTTATAAACTTCACCTATAATTACCAATAAACCACCTATGACGTTCGAGCGGCGGGGTTGCATTCAAGGCGTGGAGTGTGAACTTCTTTTGGGTCTAACAGCGTTCTGTGACAAGTTTTCAAAAAACCATTTTTATAATCAAAATCCTCAAGATTTGGACCATCTAACTACTCATAAATCTTTGGTGAAAAATCATATCGAATCCCCAGCCGAGCAAAAGAAGGAAATTGAGTGTGATACATAACTTTACTTTCACTGTTGCAACGTGATTAAAAGGTTTTTCTAGAAATTAAACAAATCGTTGAAATCGCAGAGATTTACGCTTCCGAATGTTTATCAAATGTCAAACGGAAATTTTTTATGCAGCGAGAAAGGGTGTACCTCAGCTGGTACACACCGTCCTTTGGAGTTAATTATCCCTTTAAGGACGGCGTGCATTAATTGCAACATACGCGTATTCCTTGTCTTATTCGACGGACAGAGTTTTAACAGCAGACTTTTGATAATCACTTGATAGCTCAAGCCTCAGCATTTTACAATTTGGTTTTTGAAAAGGCCTTTCTAGTATGCTGCAGTAGCGATGGTAAAATTACGTTTCGCTTTTGGTTAGCCTTTCTTGCTCTGCTGGCTTCCGTGCTCTACTTTCCAGCAAACTTTCAATAGATATTTGATGGATGAAATTTCGATTATCCAGAAATTGTGTCTGGTTCCTAAGGTCTTCTCAAAGAGTTGCAAGAGCGAAAAGATGTTTTTTCGCACCCGGAGTAATTGAGCCGCTGCTTGAACTTCATATCAAGTTTATTCGGCATCGAATAAAAATTAGAAATCGAATGCGACAAAACAATGTTTCGTCTACAATTACAACATGTTAAACATATAATTTTTTTTTTTGGAAACAAGAGGAGATTTCCAATCAAATAACGAAAGTTACGCGCTTCTAAAATCACGTTGCGCACCACCCCAATTTTAGCTGACGTGCGAAACTGTGCGAATTTCGTTACGTAGAAATTTTTTCTTCGCTTCAAAAAATTTGTTGGACTTCCTGTGATATTTTGGTACACTGCCATTTCCCCTGCACACTCATGTGCTTCAAGTGGTTGTATCATCACGTGCGAAAAGTGATCTTTTTGCTTTACAGTGCTTTACAAAGACCTCTTCAATAAACCAAATCCACCTTCACAATCAAAGATATTTAGGTTATCACAAGATCACTGAAAATCAGGTGAGAAGATAACCACAGATGCCAACCAAGTAGATAATGCGGGACGAAGGTGAAACATAATCTTCTATTGGCCGCCACAGCACAAGAAAAAAGCTTTTTACAAATCAAGCTAGTTGTTAAATTACTAGTGATTTGAGCTATCGAACAGCTCTTAAGAGTCTAAAAAAGAAAAAAGTTCTGTTCCGAATATCATTTTTTTCGATATCACGTTACTTTTCATCTGGTAGTCTGCGCGGCGCATGTGGCACTGACTCGGTTCAGCATGAGGCCACCGCGAGTCATTGTAAAGGATAGATATGCATTTAATCACATCAAACGAAGTTAAAAATTGAAGACGAATGCATGGCGCATCCCTCGGGGGTTGATCAACGTCGAGAGCATTATTCTTTCATTTGCTATGCGCGGTAGAATGGTTGTTGAAGCGGGGGCCAACCAAATGACAATGTTATGGTTTTCTATTCAAATTTAGGATTTCATCGTATCGAAAAAAAGCATTATGATTAGTAAAAGATAGAATATTTCTGAAACTACTATTATGAAGCTAGTCTTAGCTGAAACAACGCGAATATTTCCTAATGAACAATAAAACAGTCAATTGTTTGTCAGTAGGGATACTGATTACTTCACAGAAACTCCCATTCTAGATGCATTTGAACATTTTGAATCCTTTTTAGGGAGTGTTTCATTTCCGATAAAAAATTGTAATAATTGTATGCTGCTAATATCCTCAAATTCCTCGTGGAGCATTGTGTAACTACCAGTTGTAAATCTTGTAAGAGTAATTGGATAAATAGAGTAAGAATAAGAATAGTTAACTGCGTTAATGGTATAACCACTGGATTTGTATCGGTGAGCGCTTTCATTACATTAATCCCCGATCAGGCGAGACGAAGCGCGGTAATCGGTGTATGGAAATTCATGTATTTTGCATCAGACAGGTTTAAAATTCATAGTAATTGTGAGCGGAAAAACAATTATTTCACACAGTGCGACTAACTAATATAACTTTACTAACTGGTGTATTCGTGTTCTGGATCCAAATTTTCTACCGCATTAAGAGTTGTCTCAACTTGGAAGGAAGTTAGATAGATTGATGTGATTGCAAACATAACCCTACAACTATCGTAACAGGCATTAAACTGAATCCTAACATCAGAGATGAGATACACAGTCACACTCTTCAATGAAAAACTCACTCCAACTAAGTCGTTATTCGTCGTTCTTTTGTCTAGTGCTGCCATATCTGCTCTCTCTAGCAGAGTTTTCAAGCGTTGAAATTGCCTCACAACACTGTCTTCTGAATTAAGCAAAAAATAAAATCCTTCACTTTCAAGTTCCCTCAGAACAGTAAAGCCGCACAGATTTATAAGTGCGACTCTTGACAAGCATCCGGTGATCAGACGTTGAAGTTCCAGTATATAATGTCTCTAATGGACGTAGAAAGAAATGAAAACAAAAAAAGCGTATGCAACAACTTAAAACAATAATTGACCAAAGTTCTTTTTATTCAAACGCTTTTAGCGGTAATATGATGTTGTAAATATACCCAATGATGCATGCGAAAACTTCCGCGTCAGACGGAACTCAAACCCGTATTTTATACTATCGAGGGGAGGGGGAGGCGCGTACTCTTTTTATTGCACTACCGACGCGTGCTTTGCCACCACAGTTTTACCGTTTTGTTTGATTAACTGGTACCCAATATCTGTCAGTGTAACTGGATTCAAAGTCGTCTACCTATGCTAGACCGTTGACGGTTGGTTGCTGAAACATAGATACATTGTAGCGTAGAAAGAGTGGTGACAAAACGTGTCAGTAGGGATACAGCACGTGCTCCTGAATAAGGTAAAATACGGGTTTGAGCCCCACATGACGCATAACTGGATATAATAAAATAGCATATTGCTAACAACTAAGAGAAAACTAACGTGTCATTGTATACACTAGCTCCTTGCTTTCTTGAGATAAAAGAACCCACGACTTAGCTCTTTCAGCCTGAATTTTGAATACACGTAATTCACCTGAAGCTAAGACAATATTATTGAAGCAAAGTGTTCATACAAACCGTAGTCTGTTTTTAAAATTACCATTAGCTCGGACAGAATTAAGTGGGTGTGCATATTGCTAAGTCGCGACTTCCATATAATTCTAAAACCAGAAGATTAATAAAACGCTCTCTAAAACAAATAATAGTCAAAAGCTTTTAAAAAGAATTATTGAATGACATAATCAACCAACAACAAAAATCATTACTCTTCAAATACAATTCAACTGTAGAATTGGAGATCAGATTTTCCAAACAGCACTCCGAGATTTCGTCCTGCTGCAATGACCAAATTGATACTCCATAAAATGGATTTTTTTTGTGAAATTTCATCTTGTATTCCACACAAATCACTTCACCTAGGATTGTTTGCTGCTTGAATGCTCAATCATAACAAAATTTATTAAAGTATGTAGATATATTTGTTATCTGTACAATTGTCGATCCCTCGGTCTTAATTTTGTCAACATGAAGGTCAAATTACCTAGTTCTGAGTTGTGCAAGTCTTACGTAGAAATCATTTTATCGTACTGGATACGGTTTATTGTAAAAAAAAAAAACTGAAAGAAAAACAACTAACTACGTAATCATTCTATAAGATTCAAATCGCGGAAATAATGTAACTCAACTGGAGATTTGGTACATTATAACACGAGAATTTTTGGTAGAACCACTTTCTATCAGTGGTGTATTCCGTGTGGAACAGATTGGTAAAGATTTCCATCCAATAGAGTTAGTGAGAAAAAGCTTTAGTAAGCTCCTTTTGTATCACTTACACATTTTTCATTTAATTCTCATAGTTATCTTCACTCATAGGTGGGATAGAGTTTTGAAGCCTCATACTCCAAATTTTAAAGATAAAATTCACCTCAATCGTAAGACCTGGAGGACACTCTATAAACCCGCCGTGAACCAGTGCATCATGTGGCGGCTCAGAAAATATAAATGGTGTATCAATTCCATTATTATCACAGAGCCATTCTATAAAGATTTGAATCACAGACTGTAAGAGAGTATCTTTTTCGAATAAGAATTCAATAAATACAGTAACTGCATTACGAAAGATCTAGACTAGATTCTAAAAAATTAGAGACAAAGGAACAAAACGACTACAATACAATAGAAGGTCATCCGGAGCTGACAATATTTTCCCTGTACTACCCAAAGTTTTAGTACTGTCTCGTTAAACTTTTCCAAAAAAAATTGTGCGCACATAAATATTTTTGATGATCAGCGCAAAGGAACATAGTTGACCGTATAAATATAGTGATTTGCAGGCCGAAGTATAACTCATGAACTCGCAAAAGTGGACGAAATTTGCTCAGTGAAGTTTTTTTAGTTGTTTTCGTTGAGAACAATGTCATCGAAAAGCACTCAAAAACGATAATTCGCTTCTTCTTCAATAGAAACCTCTTATAGTTTTTACCTCTAATGAGCCTGATCTACTCACGTAAAGTACATCGATCAGCGATACGGCCACGATGGATGAAAATTTCGAGACTGCTTTCAAAATAGCCTTGCTCGTACCATTTCTGCATTTTCTCTGCCGTGAAGGAACCCCTGTATTAAAGAATGGATGAAATAGGAGCGTTGCTGTTAATTAAAACACTATACAAACTATGAAGTGCATCAAACACACATAAATAGACCAGGATACTGTATATTGCAGAATTTTCGGTAGCATATTTCCAATCATTTTTTTCTAACAGGAGAAAGCTGGTAGCGGATTGGCCAGTGAATGACGCATGAGGAAGCAAGGTGATAAACAAGGAGCTGGTTTGATTTTTTCCCAAAACATTCTCTTACAATCACTCAACGAACGCGTTAGGGATTCCCTAGCTCGGGTGCCTCCGTAATTGTAAGGAGATTTATTTCAACCAAAATTTTACGACATTCATAGACAATATAAAAGCTTACGGCGCTGATCAATCCCTGAAGGATGCGCCATGTATTCATGTTCAATTTGGCTTCACTTGAGTTGAACCGCGGTGGCCTAAGGATGTATCGAGTCACTGCAGCTATCTTGCCAGATGACTTTGGTACAAATTCACCTACTTCGAAGAGTTCACTGAGGTTTAGTGTGCCTTGAGCGCGGAATAGAACCATCGAGTGATCGACTGGGTGTCACAGAACGCCTCTGATCACTGTGCTACACGCGCTCACTATGGTATTGACTCCACTGCATTTTACTATTTTTCAGTTTCCTGGAATGAAAAAGTCATTGTGTCGATCGTTTCAGTCAAATGGGAAGGTCAGCAACGAGCCGTCGTGGCAGGGACCTTGCAAGCTCTGGATGTGATGTGGCCGCGTCGTCACGACAATGTGAGATAACAACTAGTCCACAGTCGTTATCCATTATCCCTCGTGAGCAATTGTGTTCCAACAACAGCAGCTAGTCCTACCATATATCCCAATATGTCCTTTTATACATTACTGAATCTTTTATCATCGACGTGTATCGACTGTTGCTGAGACACATATTGTCGTGTTGTGAAATTGGGACTCGAGCCATTTACTTCATCGGCTAGCAGTTTTAAACGGGCTGTGTTTGGTTCGCCACCTGAGGCAAAGTAGCCAGTTCCTTCAATCATTCATCTTGCTGAGAAGTGTTATAATACAATAGTTTATCAGACTTCGGCCCAACTGCATCATATTTGATTACGCACTAGCTACAACCTCAGGTGCAAACATTCGGCGAGCAAGCATAGCATCATCCACCAGCTCCGCTCGTAGGCGTATAGCGTGGTAAAATATGGCTTCATATGCAAATTGTTATAGGCTCCTCACCATCGCTTCCGCAACAGAACCTTCCGAACACTGATTTACGTCGACCTGATTAATAGTGATCGTTATTCACATATCGTTATTGTGCGATATCGCACTAATGCTGTATATTTCCAATAATGTGATGTTATTTTGCAGTTTTTTTATATTATAGGTTGTTCGTATGAATTACTTCTGAAGGATAGTGTGGCAGCAATCGACTGGTCTACATACAGCATACAATTTACTACGTACAATACCCAACGCACGTCGATATCGGACTCGACAATTTAAACATTAATATACATGGACTCCTACATCGGTACATTGACTGTACCGCAATAACTACTGAACTGCTATACTAACGACATTCGTAAGAAAGACGAAATCCTCAAGCAGTAGTTAAAGCGATATGTAAACTACTGAAAGATGTTTGTGGAGGATGAATGCGAGGAAACGAATCAAATGGAAGAGCTGGTGGGATCCGCGCAGAAATTTAGAATAACAGATAGCTTGTGTAACAAAACTAATATAGAATAATAATTTTGATAGTACACTTACGAATTACATCACTCTCTAAGGTCTTGCTAATCATTATAGCAAAACGATGTTCAAGGATATCAGCAAGTGATGTCTTGTAAGTGATTCATTTTCGTACTTGCTTGATATGAGAAGTTTGACATTCGACTATCCACATAACAGCAAGCGTATCTTACAAAAAGCTATTTATACCAGTAGACAAAAAAATCATTCCTTCGTTGTTTCGAACAAGCAAAGATGGTGCATAAGAGCCGGTGTCCGACCGAGATAAACGAAGCATTGTTGGTCTTGCCTCGTTAACCGTTCTGTCAGGAACTTATAGATGATATAGTAGTAGCTATTTTGAAAATTTGAAGAAAAAACTATTCCTGTGAAAGAAGCCCTCCTTAGAACTTAGTCTTATCATATTCTGTCGCCGAAATTTCACCTATTTATAGAAAACACTTCGTACAATAATGAGATGTTCACCTGAAATTTCCCGAAGGATCAAGGTAGCTGAACTCCCACTCTACCATTTCGAGTATTTCATTTCAGCGGTTTAAATTAACTTAGAAGAGAATTCTGAAAAAGCAAAGCAGTTTAGGATAGACGCACAGCTTGCTATATAACATCTAAACGACACATCAGATAAGTCGCTCGAGAAAAAAGTTAGATAACTTTACGTTATCCATACTCTGTTATAGCACTTTAGGAAAAACACGTTTTCTGCTTATCAATGGCATACCGCTATAGAAAAAACCTTATTGTGCCGTAACAGTAAAAAATTTTTACACTCAAACATTTTCCACTCTGCATGATTTCTCTCTTGGCCTTTTACTAATGAATCGATAGCTTAAATCTCGGAAATCTCGATGGTGTACATGGTTTCTCGGAAGGACTTTTTAGTGCGCTGTAGCATCCGGAAGAAGATTGGATTTCATACTTGGCATGTATTTTTTTCAGCTAAAATGTGAGAATGACAGATCGATCGCGCGGTAATTGAGGTTTCTTCTTAGCTCAAAAAAACCTTAGTTTAAGAATATGACTCTGCTGCTTCAAGACTTCGCTTAAGCTTAGGCTTATTAGCAGCTTTAATTTCAATAGTAGATGAAAATGAAAAGTCTAAGCCCACAGAACGACAGAACAAAGTTTTAGTTTCAGAATCGTCTGATTTTATGCTATCTTAGAATCGTTACGTTGCAAAGCGTGATGGCCTGGCGCCACTGCTACGAAGTCCCACCCACATACGCGAGCAAAGAATGCGCACCGGGTGGAAAACTCATTTTTCTTTTGGCTGCCACAAAGACTAAGTCCTTTTGTAACTCCAAGTACACCATTCAAATCGAATCGTCGAGATCTGTGCCATCGAAAAATGCCCGAAAATAAAATATAAATTGATTTTCTTTTGCTACAGCGCACTAAAAAGGCCATTTTAGAGATAAAGAGATTAAAGTACAACGTTCGAGATTTCAGCTATAGAATGACTACTGAAACTTCAGAAAAAAAAAAGATTTCGTCTCAAGAGATGGAACAGCGTGTGGAGAAAGGAAATGTACGTAAAAAAAAAGTTATTTGAAGATGATGATGAAAAGGCCGGAAAAGCATTTGATAGACCAACATAAGAAATCTATATGGGGCAAACCTGAATTAACAAATCCGTATATCGACAATAAACAAAATTAGGGTGAATTATAAGGAACATCCATTATCCTTTCCAAAAAGTGTAGGCAAAGTTAGTTACTACTACTTGTTGGTGTCAAAATTCATTGTTTCTACAAAACTCCGAATTTTCTAAGATAGTTGAGTGGTGAGCCAAGGTACGGCTCCAGCAGGAATCGAACCCGCGTTTCATCCATACTGGGGACGCGTGCTACTACCACTACACCACTGAGGCACATGACACTGCAAAAAATGATATTAATTATCACAATGGCTGTCAGCTCAAGTGGGTTTATGGAGCGAAATCGCATACCCGACCTAACCTGTTAAAAGTGGGTGGCTGACGGCAAACATGGAAATGTTGAATGAGTGGTGGCTCAATGTGTCTCGGTGGTGTAATGGTAGTAGCACGCGTCCCCGGTATGGATGAAACGCAGATTCGATTCCCGCCTGAGGCCGCATTTTTGCTCACCACTCAATTATCTTAGGACCAGATTCGAATCCCGGCTGACGCAAATGTTTTTATACCTTTATCTCGAGTTCTTTGTTTAGACCACGCTCAAATTTCAATATATCCTTTCATCGTTATTTGAGCCAACATGTCATGTGGTCTGGTAAGGGCTCTTGTACAGCCCGCGACACGTGTTTCGTCCTTACAGACTCATCAAAGGTATAATTATTCATGTTGGATTCAAAATTGGGCAAAATGCATTATCAGTTCGCATCTCGCAATAATGAAAAACGTTTCTGAGAGGAGCAGATTGTACACAGTTCTAAGATCTTTGTCATTTAAGCGATTACAATCTAAGAATCCCTGTTTTGCTCAGCACTCCACACTATTGGATATATCATAACATCATATCACCGCAAGAGGCGGTCATATAAATGAATTTTGATTGATTATCTTGGGAATGTATGAATGACCATAACACTGCGAAAAATAAAGTAAAAATACTAGACACTGCGAACTTTGTAAATCGTTTCCATCAGAACACATTGAATTTAAATCATATGTTTACAATTTGGAACACAAACATACACAGCTGATAAGAATGGCAGAAAGTGTACGAAGCTAATACTGAGACTCAAGAAAACACTTAAACATTTAGAGGACTCAAAAAAATATGTTCAAAGGTAGCACAAAAAATAAAACCCCAAAAAGCAGTCTTATACCAAAAGCAAAACTTCTGATGCCTTTCTCGAAAACAATCGTTACCAACCTCTATTCTGATTTTTCACCTTTTTTCTTTTTGTTTTTGATGGCATCACGATGTCACATCGAACGTACAAACGACCCTCAGTGAACACTTTCGCCCGTCAAGGGATCTGTGTAATATCTTGGGGTTTCAAATGGGAGTATGAGAAGTTTCATTGAAACTGAGTTATCTGCTATAAGTAATCGAAGAGAATTCCTTATTTGATCGCTTTAGAAAGCAGTTAGATAGAGAAACTCAACAAGTAGAGATTCTCATTTTCTCCGCTAACTGTGGCGCAATTGGGTTTAATACGAATATGTTCTTAACAGGCCAAATCGTTAATACAGAAATGATATTTTGTGCCGCAGAATGAGTGATACAAGGAGTGCGAATGAGCGAAGTGCAGAACATGAGCCGTGGTAGTGCAACGGTTAAGACGTAGCTCCGGAAGGGTGAAACGCAGGTCCAACTCCTAAACGAGATTCAAAGTTTTATAGAGCAACCAACTTCACTGCTTTACAAGCAAAGCCGTATGAAGAGTTTCTTGAATTTCAAAATTCCAACAATTTTGTGATGGCGTTAAATTTTGTTTCGCTGGCATATAAAGTTGGTTAGTTTTTGGTAGCGCGCAGTATGCACTGGAATGAACATGCACCGACCACAATGTAGTCCCCTGTCCAAACAAGAAAAAGAAAAGCCAAGAAAACAGTATTTATCGGCATCTCTCGCTTTTCTCTTTTTTTTAAAGCTAATTCCCAAGTCCTACGCATTTTGTTATATTTTTCTATGCAGCTTTTCGAGTGTTCAGACCACATATCTATATCTAGACCGTACCCATTGTCATATAGGTTCTTCGGGAATACCAATTTTTCCTGGTTCTCATTTTAATCGACTATGAAAAACGATTGATAGCATCTAGACGAATGCATTACTATCAGCATTCGTGGAACAAAGAGTGGACTTATTTTATATGAGAACTACATCAGTGTGGTGAAGGTTCAGTGGTCTTATAGTTTTGACCTAAAGCCAACTTGTGTTTGTGTCAAGAGCGCAATGGAAAATTCTTTTCAAATCGTCTGGCTGACGAAATCGTCACCTTTTCAAGAGTAATTGACGAGGCAGAGATCATGTCAAATGAGCTCAACGGAGTAGGGAATAAAATCAGACTGCAGATAAGCCCGACGAAAACCGGGATCATAAAAGAATAACGGAGTATATGTGAACAAATCAAACTGGCTAGTTCTCTTATCAGAGAAATCACTCCGTACTATTTGCAAAAAAATTCGTTAACAAGGAGCATACGAGTAAGAGAAGTGCAGAAACTCATTCAAAACGCGAATAAAACCGTAGTTAAATAAATGTAATGCAAAGGGGACGCAGCTTCCAAACTGTGTGACATTGGGGCCGCTTTGAACCATTCAGTGGACATAGGGAATACGACAAAAAAATTATGTGTCGCACTGTGTGCTATCACCAGAAGTTCGGCGTCTTCGCGAATGCGTCAAAAAAGGCGTCATCACCCAGAACCCTACGTCTTGATGACGGCTGGAGGTGTTTAAGGCGACACATTGCTCAAGTGCAAGTATCCAATCGACTTCAACGAGTTATACATACTCGATGCTTAAGAGTTGACTGCAAGGCAAACAAGGTCATCAGAGGAATGATGAGTGGAAGAACGCGCTTTCGCTTTCATAAAATAGGCGAAAAGATTTAGCACTAAGAGTAAGGAACATGTTCATTTTCCAAAGATGTCGTTTATCCTATAGAAAAAATTCGCACTGTCAGCACGCATGGACTTTTTTCACAATGAAAGCACATTTACGGAAGTTATTCTAGTGCATGTTTCTTGAAGCTGAAGTGCTTTAACTCTTGAGATATGCGTTCATTTCTTTTATCGAAAAGAGACTTTAGAGGAACCTCTTTTTCGAACAAAGAATTTTCACTATGATGTTAGTAATCATTCAAAAGCTTGAATCTCGTTGAATATTATTCATCGAATAGGCCTTCCTAAACCGCTGTACAATTTCTAAAAAATTATGTTTCACACATGTTGCGCGTTATCGGGCGCATTTGCGCAGCACATAGCCTTTCTCTGACTGCCAGTAACTCGATAGCGTCTTACCGAAGATTTCAAAAACGCTTTTGATCTTTATAAAAGCCCTTTCACAGTGCACCCGCAGCAAAAATGAACATGTGCTTTAGACGCGTCGCGTGCCATCGCGTCGATTTTCGTTATCTTATTAGGTAGCTTCATGAGTTTTGGGATAGGGCAATAAACACCAAATACTCTAACCACAAGAAATTGAAATCGCTTGACTTTATATTCTTCAATTGAGCATTTTCTTGCAAACGCTTTGGTATGCAACTTGTTTATACTTGCTCTGTGATGGAGACAAATTCATGAGATTTCCATGCATGAACGGTGCGCAGGGGAAAATGCTATTGAAGCAGCACGCGAGATTAATGGAGCTTGATAAGGACGGCTCAAGCGCGATTAAGCTTCCAGACTTTTCTCGACAGCTTTGAACTTCACAAAGCACTTCCTTGCCGTCCTTTTTGGAACCACACCATCACGCCTAGCTCCAATAATGCTGCTTCACTAGCATTTCCCCTACGCGCCATTCTTTTACGGATAGCAAGCGAATTTGTTCCCAAGACAGCTCCATTTAGAGAAAGTATAGGCAAGTTTTATACCAAAACATTTCCAAAAAAAAAAATGCACAATTAAACGATACCAAAATCACGCAGTTTCAACCACTTCTGATTGGTAAATTTGGTGTTTACTGCTCTAATGCCAAAACTCATAGAGTGATCTAACATCCTGTGCAGGCCACAAGTGGGTTATCCATCACAGCCGTTGCTCAACGGAGATAGATGCGAGATTTATTAGATTTCTGTTGTTAATCGCTCATTAACGGAATCACGGATGACAGAGTGAATACTATATGAATGGCAGAGATCTAAGAATGTAAGAAATCTCTCGCACAGGAGTCTTCTTCAGGGTGTAGCTTCGTCATATTTCACCATTCGAATTTTACTGTTTATGTAAAGCTTTACGTGCAATGAAAATCTTGACCTGAAGTTTACCGAAGTATCAGAGTAGTTTGATTCTCAATCAATCACTTCGTAAAGCTCAGTTCAGCAATCTTAAACGTTTTACGAGAGGATTCTAGAGTAGCAAAGCTGTGCAAGTCAGAAGCAAAATTTGCCACATGACTCGTTCTAAAAACACATCTGATAAGTCGCTTAATAAAGAACAATGAACAAAGATAATGATAACGAAGTCGAAAAAAAAAACGTCTAAATCAAAAACCAACATGCAAAATCTATATGGTGCTTGATCTCGAACGAACAGATACATATTATATACTAATACTAATGATACTAATGAATAATGAATAGATACTGATGAGCAAATCAAGACTAAGTATAGGAAAGAAAGATACCTCTTCAAAAAATAAGTAAAGTAAGCCACTACTATTCTTTATTGGTGTCAAAATTCACTTCAAATGAATTTCAAAAATTATGATAAATTATTAATTTTATTATAATTTATACAAGAGACATTCTACGTTCAAAACATGAATATCTAGTTATTTTAAAATTGAACATATAACTGAAACGTCAACACTCAGCCTCAAAACACAAACACGCACATCTTAGAAGATTTGCAAATGAGATCTCAACTACACTTGAAAATAACAGTAGAAGAAAAATCGAAAATTTAGCTCTGAATCCAAACATCACTTCTAGTACCTCTCATGAAAACAGTCTCTATCGAAAGCTATCCTGAGTCTTCACTTCTTTCCTTATATGATTGTTTGGACGGTTTCACAATGTCAAATAGAGTATGCCGCTTCTGGTGGACTCACTCACCCTTAATAAATCTTAATAATCTTCTTGAGAGGAATTTCAAGCACTTACCATAAGCAAACTTGTTATTCTACAAATAGATTCGTGTGCAAAGTTTCATGCATTCAAAATTTGAGACATTCATGACGATGTCAGACTTCCTCTCATTGGGTATATGTTACAAAATACAGTGGGGGTGGATTTCAAGAATATTCGAATGCCTTCCTGCAAGACCACCCAAACGATGAGCAAAAGGACAAGTGGCTGACGTCTACTATTTGAGTCCGCAGATAGCAACTGAGCTTGGACCTCGTGCACATCGTCATGTTCGCGATAGACCACTACTATGGACGACAGTTGCGCGAAGAGAAACGAACGGAAAATATGCTAGCTTTCACAATACCAGTGAAGACAAGCCATTTGAGTATTTAAGCATATTTAAGAATAATACCGCACGCAATAATCAAAATTGACACAATACAACCATGTGTTCTGAAAGTTAGGATTTGTGGTGATATTTATGCTCATGCAAATATTATCAAAAATGAACGTTGCCCTTAGTTGACCTTTCATCGGTTTCGAAATCTAGATGGAAAAAAATTATATTGAAATATTGTTAGAAAACTAGATATTATATAATTATACTATATGGAATTATTTCACTATATTGAATGTTAGAGCGAGATTCAAGAACGGTCGATTGAAATCGAAAGTATAGAACACATTTTTATAATACGATTGTCACCATACTTGCAGTGGTAACGGAAAATAGAAAATGAAACATCGAAATAATGCGCGTTTCCCGCTGAGCGTTTCAATGCACGCCGGCCCAAAAGGATGCCTTTGCTGTTTTACTATCATAAAAATGCCCACCATTGATTTGTTGATAAAATTCTTATGCTTCGATTAGAAACTTCAACAGGAGAAGCAGGTCGCACAAAAGACTAAACAAACGTGAACTGTGACCCAAATGGGGATGATGTGGTGGATGTGTGACGAAAGTTGCACTAATTCATTCCCTTACGCAGATATTTAAATCACAGTTACCAACACGTCCACTGCGACAAAATAAACGATCTTGTTGGTAAATGCAAAGAACTTTACACCGCCGAAGATTTAGGGGATAAAGCCGTATTCGACGTGTTGATTGCGGATAGATTAATTCAAATGGACATTGATTGCACCACATATCAAACAATATCGAGGACAGCAAGGCGACTATACACCATCCCTTTACAGCGATTTTATAGCATCAATATTCAAGCAGCAATCGCAGTCTTTCTTTCACAGTACTTAGTGATTTGTTGTTCAATATGGTAACGATTCTCAGGAACCTGATATGTGCTATCTATTCCCCTCCACTTGGCATTTTAGGGCTTTAAAAGTAAAGAGAATCACTTCTTCACTACAACTCCGAGAACTTCGCTTTACCTTTCACTCAGTCGTATTGTAATCTAACTGGCAACCATCGAGTAACGTAAACCCTGGCTAGCAAAAAGACAAAGCTCGTTTCACTGATTCAGGGAAAGAACATATTAATCTCTGGAAAAAAAGTGATCATGCGTTCAAGCCACATCAGCTTTCACGCTTTGTTCGTATCTCAACACCTTTATAGATAAACTTCTCACCGCACCCATCGCTGAGATAAGAAAAGCAGGCTGTAAACAAAATTAAACCAGCAAAAATCTAATTTATTAGTGACTTTTTCAATAAAAACAGTGCACAAGCTGGAGATAAAATATAAATATTTTTGAACAGCTATTAGATCCCGCAATTTAAATTTTATCAACAAAGTTCAAATCTGAATACAACACGTAGTTTAGCTGGGTTAAAATTGAGGATCCACATAAAGATCTACTATTACAAAAATGACTCAAATCAACCGCACCTATGAATTTGTTCTGAAGATAGACACCAAAGGGAAAAGTGTGCAGATACAAGTATTTTTGTTTGGAGAAGTTGATTATAATTGATCAGTTGAGGTACCGATTATGGAAAACTCATGTGTTACTCTGATTTGCTTCATCTGCCGGAATCTACGCCTAATCTGAATATGAAACAGTACGAGTGGAGAACACTGTGTAAATTTCAAATCTCTTCATGCAAGGTAATTTATCTACATGAAAATTGCAAACAAAGAGTGGGTTTGATATGTTGGAGAATATAAATATAAGAATGAAATATTCCTTCAGTAGCAAACATTTAGGTACCCACTATTAGTGGACTGTCCGACAAAATCCAATACTTTGAACAACGAATCTCTATCCTTTGCAGAAAATGTCTTGCCTTGTTCATATACCTAAATAACGTGCTCGAAGGCTTTCCTTGTGATTTCATCTCACAAACCTCAAAACCACACCTTATGGAAATGTTGTTTGGTGAAGCAGTGTAAGACTATGGCTAAACCATGCAACTTTCTCTCACAATGAACACATTCCGCCTGCTGAAAAAGGTCTACAAAATAAATCGTTATAACATGAGTTGATTTCAATTCCAGTTTACCCTGAACAGTCTACTTTCTTTTTCAAACAGACTTGTCCCAATTTTATGATGACACAATAATGTGCTAGGCCTAGAAGGAACAAAATTTGCCACCTTTTCGTCAAACTTTGTATTTTGAGTATTGAAATGACCAACTATTCAGAGACGAACGTGGTTGCAGTTGGCGGCTAATTTTTTCATCAGTAAGCAATGTTGTGCGTTTGGAATTTCTAGATTCATAGGATAGACTCTGCTCTATCGCACTATGTTACATAAAATTTAACATACTACGCATTCATAGAAAATATGTCAACGATAAGAACTTGAAAAAACTGAAGAAAAATTGTTCCGTGTTCCATCTTAAGAACGGCACAATTGATAAGCTTCATTGTAAGCTATGTTGATTCAACACTGAAAGCGTTCACTTTTCTCGTGTAGCGTAAAATCTATATAAGTCAGAATTTCAAAGCAAAAAATGTAACGATTATTTGAAAAATTGAACTAATCAACAAACTTATACTGGAAGATGGAAGATTTTGGATAAATTAATTGTTATGATAAGGTGAGAGGTTAAAATCTCCCTCAAAAAATCTCGAATCCTGAGATTTGCAATTCTCCTTTCAGAAACTGCTTAAGCACACAAATGGCTTGCGTCTGTAGAACAAAAGAGATTGCAAAAGTACTGCAATAAACCATTTTAGCCGGAAAAGCGCTGGAAGGACAAGATTTCTACCCGCATTCCCGAAAAGTGATAAAGTATTCGTAGGTCGCCACAACATGTCAAATAGTGACTATATTGTAGCTAGGTTTCCAGATATGACCTGAAGTCGTTTCAAAATAGCTAAGTCCAGAGATGGAAATGTCAAATTATCTCACTGAACTAAACCATTTTGATAAGCGTCACTCCGGCTTGATAGCAAAGAACACCATGGCAACAAAGAGACAGCAGACTATTGAGAACATTAACAAACTTCCCACTATTAACTTCGTAGAACTAACACCATCCGTAAATTTAGGTGAAACAAAAAAAAAACTTAATTTAACTATTATTTTGAAAAGTCTAGTCTACCAAAAATCACAGAAATTACTTTCTTGATAAGAACTTCATCCATGTGTCCACTGCTTTTTATCTAAGGTTTGATTACATTTCAAATTTTCCGTATAGATAAGTCTTATAAAAATTCTAAATAGTCCTACTCGTATGGTTACAAAACTTCCCACAACACAGAAATCCCGTTGTGGCTATCTACAAATCTGGAGAAAAGACCCATCTAAGTCATTCGACATGAGCACTACAACGGAGGACGATATACTCGCAAGCCGTAGCCAAATCCACACTGGAGCTCCATGACTTTTGACAGTAGCCAGGACGGCGAAACGTGAGAAAAATGTCAAAATTTATACTGATCACACATGAACAGGAGCAATCGAAGAGTTGATTTCGAAAAAATAAAATTCCAGGACCGCCTATCACTCAAGTGTGGCACGGGCTGAATAATTCAGGGTTCTTATGCAGCAGATCTAAGGTTGCCAATAATGGTGTCTATAAAGTAAAGTAAAAATATAATACAATAATTAGAATAACCAACGTTTCGGCAAGTCTCGCCTTCTACAGGATTCAAAAACTCAAACTGATGTGCATTCTAATCGGTCGAATAATTTCATAAGTTTCAGAGGGAAGAACTGACCTTTTGGGGAATGTGTATCATGGATGGTATAAGCGCCTTTTCGTGATTTCCTCATCCAGCGCAGATTTTTCACTAACCTTCTGTGTAGCCATTGGATATTTGAGATGCGGTTCTAATACTATGTGTGGTTTTCATAAACAGTTGCCTGATAACCTCTAGCAACGAAGAGAAAATTGCGTTTTTTTTTCTTTGGATTGCAGTTGGTTTTTTACCAGAAAAAGTTTTTTCACTGAAGTTTCAATATCGTTCGATAGCTTGAAAGACGGAAATTCTAGTCGACTTAACTTCTAGATTAAATTTCTAAACAAAAGTTCTTACTGCACTGTTGCACCCACAAATAGAAATTACATTTTCCCTTCGGAGTGCTTTGTGTGCTCCACTATCGCTTATGCTTGGCTTTCAGTGAATTTATAGTAGTCATTCGATATCTTGGAAAGTAAATTATAATAATTATTATGTTATTTTGGAAGAATTTTTCAATGTGCCGTAGTAAAGCAGATCACGTTTCACACCTTTGCACTTATATAGTAATGTTCATATTAAAGTATAAGTGGACATATAGAAAAGAATATTCATGAAACGCTAAAAGCGATTTTTATAGTCCTATATAGTGCAATAAACCCGATAATGTAGATTGGTGTGCAAAAACGTTTGCGTAAGCTGGGATATGCTGGGAAAAACGCAGGTGATGCTAACGTTTATTTACACCACTCTACATTATTGGGTTTATTGTACCATAGTACCATCGCAATAGGCGGTCAAATAAAATGAATCCTATGAAGGTACAACTCTCAAATTATGCTAATATTCAAGGAATTATGGAGAGTTATCGATGAGCTAAGATCACATGCATTGTGCAATACCACTTTTGAAGAACTATTCACTATTTTTTGATTTTCAGTTACTTTGATAAATTTCAAAAAATGTCACACATCATCAGGAACAAGAAAGATAACAATAATGAATTGTTAAATTAACGCGTACCTCTAAAGTTACAAACTTTTTGAACGCAACATTGACCATTTTACTTCCGAAGTTTCTCACTGCTACAAAGAATCTTCTCAAGCACTTTCCAGCTTCACTTTCTAAAATTCGCCACAGAATATTTCAGTAACCATACACGACAAGTGCTATTACTGTCATAGATAAATAGTTTGAGATGGAAAACTCTTCATACACACCGTCGAGTCTATCTAAAATATCCAAGTGCTCAACAGGAAAAGCTTCAAGGAATGGGCATTTCAGCATGGCTGCTGTGGCATCACCATTTACTTTCTGAGAAAATTTTTCCTTGCTTCGATGACATCTCAAGACAACAGTATGAGCTGAGTGTACCTGATTACCGTGCTCAGGATTAGTTCCACCATTTTGCGTTTTTTGTTGACCTAAAATACTTATCAGAGCTAGTAATCCAACCACACTTTTGTTCAGTCAGAAAGAAAAACATGCAAAGAAATTTGATCACGGATTATCAGCATACAATTCCCTGCCTAACCCAGCCAAGACCACCAATTGTCATCGCCACGCGCAGTGCAAATAGCAGTCAGTGCGCGACCTTTGTCATTTTGATTAAATATTTCTAAGCGCTTAGGAAGTAAACGTAGGGTTTCTTGTGATATTTCGATACTTCACAATTTTCTCTGCACACTCGTATGCTTTTGGTGCAAATATAACGTTTATATTAGAATAAAAAGCTTTTGTTTACTACGCGATACAGTGACGCTGGAATTTTGTCAATTGTAGTAACTTGTACAGAGGATATGATGATAAAAATCTATCAGTTTTCACAAAATTTTTATATATAATACTTGAAAGTTATAATAGTGACTACACTCGGAAAACAATGAATAGCATGTCAAAAAAGATATTGCACAGTGCATGCGTTGTCAGGTCATTGAAAACTCTTACCATAACTAAGTTTGGCACTTTATTTTTTGCTCTTTCTAGACATTCTAGTAGTCATTCTATACCTCAAATCATAAGAATTCGAACGGCATATTTTGTTTTTAGAGCGAACTTCACATTACAGTGTAACAGTTAAGATAAAATTCCATTTCACATCCAAGCATTTTCGTTGAGCAAGGACTTTCCATGAAAAACTTCAGTATTTGTTATATAGCAACAAAATTTAATAGTGTTTTTGATTTTCCGAAAAAAAAAATTTATAGCGCTGTAACAAACTAAAACTGTATCTCGTGCGGCGCGCATACGTTGCATTGGTATGTGGATTGATTTTGCAACATTGGTATCAAGCCGTCTTTTAGTAACCAGTCGATAGCTTAATTCTTGAGGATTTTAATGGTGTGCCTGTTCTTTGAAAAGAAATCTCTTAGCGAGCTGTCAGATACAATAAAATTGTGTCGCACATTTAAGTACTTTCGTTAGGCCGCAGCTTTTCTCCCAAACTTTCAGTAACCATTCGATAACACAAATCCCAGCAATTCCAATGATATGCTTCGTTTTCAAGAAAGATTTCTTAGTCCGTTGCAACAGCTAAATGAATATTGGGTCGCACGCCACATGTAAATTGCGCTGCGCGCCCGAAACGGCGCTTTTGCGGGACTCAATGTTGTTTTGTTGTAACAGCGCTACATGTATTCCTTCTCAAAAATCAAGCATTTGAAACTGATGGACTCTGTGCTATCAAATAGCTCTTGACAGTCTGAATGAAAGGCTTTCATTAGAACAAATATTAAAACGTTCCACAACGTGTTAGTTCATCGTAACAGTCTGTGCCTATTTTCTCAACACCTCCAGCCTTAGCCTGGACGTAAGCCAGCCCTCGCGGTTGTGAGACAGACAAATGATTTGAAAATTATGGGAAGTTCCGGTTTATTGTAGAGTGATTTGTTCTTCGGATATCTACAAACCATATATTCAAGTGAAATACATCAAGTAAAGTGAATGCAATGTGGAATACGACCAAACGATATTGAGGGATGAGCAAAACGCGCAGCCTCACGTAGATTTCGTGCCTGAGACTACCCATTCCGTTGAATTCCAGCTTTTGCTTATCACCCTCTGTACCACGTGATTGAAATTTTTTCTTGTACTCTGCCTTGAAAAAAAGATTAGGCTCTAAATACTAAGCTACCCACAGAGTCTACCAACAAGGAGTGAAACATAAGCCAATTTTCGAAACACCTTTAGCGGCTCCTTCAATATGATCCAGTATTTTGAACAGCAAATCTCTATCCTTTTTTGAGAATGTCTTGCCCTGTTTATGTACCTGAAAGTTCACAATCGCAAAAATTGTCTTCTACTAAGATCTCAGAAATTACATGTGTGAATTTCAAAAACCTCACATTACATATATGGCGTTTGCTGAGGGGATGTTCAATGACGGCTATACCGTGCAACTTTTCGTCACAATGAATACATGTCGTCGGCTGAAAAGGAGGTATTAGATTTGTAAATTTTCGATGTAAAAGAGGCATCTATGCTTGAGGAACCATGTGCAATAGATTGCAAAAAAAAAGAAGCCCGCTAGACAGAATCCTGTTCATTCCTTCCTTTCTTATTCGAATATATGCCTCGAAATGAAAATAATTAGGGTATAGATCGGCTTTCAGCTCAAGCATGTCATAAATTCTTCTTGATAAATCAATAGAAGTTTTATGCTAAAGGCAAATGTTTGCAGATTACTATCGTACCAATACTATTATTATCGGGCTGGCAGTGAGATAACGACTAATTCCAATTCTTGCTATAGCTCTGATGTCCAAATTGGAAGCCCAATAATCAATTCCGATCGTTACCACTACTTCAGATATATGGATGACTGCTTCGTCGTCAACTTTAACGCAAGAGGATATGGACGCTTGTTTTGAGTTGTTGAATAGTTAGTCAGAGTACATGAAGTTCACCTTGTAAGAGGCCAAAAGCAGATAAGCTTCCATCTTGAACGTTCGGGTCAACATCTCCGAGAACTCCTACAACACAGATGGTAACGCAAACTACAACAGAAACATCTTGGTTCATCACCTATCTTCTCATCAGTCACACTCACAACGCGCGCTTTTGAAAATCATGTCTCGAAGGGCTATCAATGCATGCACAGGTGAAGAGCATAGGGAAGAATCCGAGCTTGGCGTAAAAAATACTTAACTTTGGTGACTACAATACGATAGAAGCTCCTCAGATTAGATTTAGAGGAAATTTGGCGCCCGCAAAACGGAAAGTCTGACAAGAAAACGTTCCATTCATCCTGCCCTCTAATTCACACAGAATACAGCTACTACACGCTACCTAGAAAAAGCACATTTGGATAATTAGGTGGAAGAAGTCGATGTACCCCGAAATACACTAAGGCACCAATTTTTCGGGAACCGCCTCTGCGAAACGAAAACTGTCAAGTTTGGCCAAACGGTAGAGGACGACGATTGCACGAGATGTGGTATAATTTGCCGAAATTTTTGCGCAACTTTTTTCGACCCGCAAGGTCAGCTATGGCTACTCACAAATCAGTGGAGAAGACGCTAACGACATCATACAACATGCCTTCAACAGAATATGGCAGATTTGGAACTACAGATAAATTCAGGATTTATCTCTACATCTGATAGTAACACGATGCACAAGAAACAAGGGGAAAAGTGCCGAGATTTACACACACCTCGAGCACGAACTATTAAATCGTCTAAGTAAAATAGATAGGCAAATTTTATCCCATTAAACGATGTTTTTACAACTGCTTGGAGTACAACCACGCTCCACTGAAATTTTTTTCTATAAAAAAATCACATTCAAAAATTTGTTTCATATTACAAACGCCCCATACGTCGCCATAAAGGAAACCAGATTGCCAATATCCTCAAATGTTTTTAGACTCAATTCGTAAAACTTCAAGCTTTATGTTCTTCTAGTATCTATTCCTTATATCTCACCTGCATGTCCATTGAAACTTTTGAGGACCGCAGTTACTCGCTCAGCGAGAGCGATTTACATGATTCAATTCTCCTTTTTCCTTCAGATTCTTAGTGACTACCGAAAATCTTGAACGATGATGATGGAAATGATTTATTTGATTTTCGAAAATCTCTGGTTAGTGCGCTGTAGCAGCGAAAGTGATACTACATTCCCATTTTTTTGCTCGGCTACTGTTTGTGGGTAGTTTTTCAAGAATTCACTACTTATTTATCAAGTGAAAGATGGTGATTCTAAAACTGGGTTTGTTTCTAAAAAATTCTCCTCAAAGCAAAAAGAATAGCATGTTTCGCTTTCAAAAATATACGCACCAAATGCATACGATCGTGAAGAGATGATCATGGTCTAAAAAATTTTCAAATAAACAATAAAACTGCGTGATTCGCGATTTGCGCTGCGCGCAGGAGTTTCAATGCCACCTAGAATGGATGCGATTTTTATCCATAACTGGAGACTATTCCCTCAGTCTGGAAAATCTAGGATTCACGTGTCATAACTGTAGAAGAAACTTTGTTCTATCGTTATATAGGTACTAGTTCTCAGCTTCCTTTCATATTATCACTCTGTTTACCTACTTTGGTTTGGAACGTAATCTTCCTCTCAAGCTTATGGCGCTTTGAGGATAAATCGATTTCATCTCAAAGGCATAGAGATCAGTGCTAATAAAAGCTCAATGTCTACCAAAAAATTACTCATTCACCTGAACCGTGCTAATAGATCGAACCGTATGAGAAATGTGATTTACGTTTCGCTGCTACAACGTAGTGGGGGCTTTTCGGAAATCAGAAACAGTGTTTAAATCGTTCAGAAATAGGTGTGTTCTTCACGAACGCCGTCCCGAACAAACGATTTAATTGGGATTTATTTCCTTTTCAGACGAAAAAACTGGATTTTTTCTTCTTTCAATGCTCCATGATTTATACACACCATCCCTTGTTTTCGGTTCATAAAAAACTCTTATGACCTCAGAAATTTCAAGGGTGAAACGTAACCTTCTTATCGTTTCATGGCATCACATGAATACCTCTTCAGAATCATCGAGATTTGAGCCATGGAAAGAGTACTGAAAGTGTGATGAAATTCGACCACACACACCAGCCGTGTAAAAAGTACGCGACAAGGAAAGGGCTTCTTTAGAAACCAAACACAATGTTGCATTCGCCATTTTTCAAGCTATCCAGTGACTACTAAATGTACAATGATGCTGCCCAGCAAAAAAAGACGCCTGCACTGAATGTTATGCAAAATATTCTTCTTTTTGAATCGAATTCCTTCAGGAAAATTAGAAAGTCTTTATGATATGAATAATTTACTCAGCACTAGAAATAACATTGATAAGAATGTAGAACTGAAATGCGTACCTCTAAGGCTACAAACTTTTTGAAATCAACGATGACTAATTTGCCGCCAAACTTGCACATCACTTTATGGAATCTTTCTGAGCACTTATCAACGTCATTCTCTGAAAATCGCATCAGATCATTCTAGTGATAATAATGATAAAAGTTAAAGAAAAGCTCAAATTATGCTACCAAGATGTATAAAGTTATTACTGTCATAAAAGTATGCCTGAGATATAAATCTACTCTAACACACCTTTGAGTCTATTCAGACTGTCGCTGTGCTCGACAGGGAAAGCTTCAAGGAATGGGCATTTCGGCATGGCTGCTGTGACATGAACATTTGCTTCCTGACAGATTTTTTGTTGATCGACGTCATCTTGTGACCACAGTATAGGCTGACTGTACCTGATTTTCGTGATCATCATTGAGATTACTTTCACCATTCTGTGTGATCAGCTGACCTGGAATATCTGTCAATACTGATAACCCAATGACACTTTCGCTCAGCAAAAAGAAAACAGACTACAAAATGCCGTTAGTAACCACTGCTGATTAGTACAATTCCCTGCTTACTCAAATATCCCTTCCAGTATCCCACTGATTTTCAACTGGCACCCGTCGCGATCGACCGGCTAGCGCGGCGCGCCCAATTGATGTTGTAATTTTCGTATAAAATCAAACTTTTATCACCACTAGAGGGAATTATTGCCAGTTTCTTAAAATAACAGTTAAGAGACCTCAATAAAGCTATAGGCAGTAGAAACAACGTGAATACTTCAATTCTTCAACATTCACTCTTCAAAAATTATTATCACTATTAATGAGTATCACAGAAAAAATATACAAACACACCATGGAGTTTATCATTTGGCAAAGCAGCTGTGGCGTGAAGATTAGCTTCCTGACAAATTTTTATTGTATCGATATCAGCTCAGAACCATAGCACAGACTAACTGTACCTGAACTCCGCGTTCATCAAAGGGATTGACCTCGCCATTCCGTTCGATCAGTTGACCTAAGGTACCTACTAGTACTAATAATCCAATCACACCTTCGTTTGGTTGAAGAAAAGCCTGCTTAAGATCGCTACACGAAGTACCACCCGTAGCTTAGCTACCAATGTACTTAAGCCCTAAGGGATGACATGTACCAGCTGAGGTACACAGTTCTTTGAAAGCCATTTTGCTGAACAAAAATTTTTCTTAGACACTTGGTACTCATTCAAAAACATAAATCTCTGCAATTTTAAAAGAAATTGGCAATTTGAAAAAGCCTTTTATTGCGTTGTGACAGCAAAAATAAGTGTATTCCACACTCAGTTTGCTTCAATCGCTCGGCTGGATTTGGTATATAGATTTCCGTCAAACTCTTACAAGTCGTTTGATAGCCCACATATCGAGGATTTCGATGCTATAAGTGCTTTTTTGAAAGGCTGCCACAGAACGCTGTCAGAAAGAAAAGAAGATTACGCTTCGCACTCAAAGTTTTTATCGCACAGAAAAATGTTCTATGCATGGAAAAGGTATGAAAATGTAGAGAAAATCATGGAGCATCAGAGTAACACAAAAACTTAAGGTTCTGTTTTCATATTAATAGAAAAACCCTAAGTGAATGACAAAAATCGCTCGCCTCTTGCGAATTGCGCCGTGCGATGGATCAACTCCGTCCCCAAAGGGTTGATATAGTAGTTGTACTTGATATAGTACATGGACTTAAGATGGAAAACTCTTAGCCGTTGGTCTACTAACAGAACAACACAAAGCAGATTGATACAGGATAGAAAAGGATGAAGCTTTCGATGTCAATCGATCTGTGAGGGGAGGGATGAGCCATGGCATTCAACTACCTTAAGCATTGTTAGACTTAAATGAATTTATAACTGACCAATGTAAAGTGACGCACTGTGAGCTACAGATATATCACCTGAGTGCTGCCAACCCTCCAAACAGGTCTGATACTGATTTGCTGACCCTGGAGGAACGGAAGGATTGGTGAGGTTCAAGCGCGGATGAACCAACGACGTGTGTGTTTCGGAGCACCTTCAATTACTACTCTCTCACATCCGCTCATCATTTAATTATTAATGAAGTTAGCAAAGTGCACAAAGGGATACATGATACTACTACTGTAAAGCAACCTCGTAACAATCCATATAAGATATCTCGTGAGGAGAGCCTAGTCACATAGGGTTGTCGCACGAGAATTTTAAACCACCATATGACTTCACGCTTATTTACTCAATACCTCTAGTCTGAGCCCGAGTTAGCGCTCGTGGCTCGAATTGGTGGGGAGTTTCGAGTTTATGCAATGTGATTGTTTCTTGTTCTTCGGATATCACAAGCCGTCTAATCAAGTAAACGGGCACTTTATTGATCCACCTTCACAGTGTTTTTTCTTGTTCACTGTGCGGATCCCAGAACTCCAAGCATTCAATTCGTTTTTTTCGTCTTCTTCTTAAACGTCGTAGAATACCGGTTGAGCGTATCTTTTGCAATTTTGAAGATAGCTTAGCTGCGGCGTTTCACAAAGCCTTCGTTGTTTACTGCTGAAGAGAGCTGGTGGTAAAAGGGAGCGAGGTGAGGGGTTGAGCTCGGCTCCATTGGCGCCGCGACGAGCATCACAACCACTCGGCTACGGTGCCTTCTACTCAACTAAATAATTCAAGGAATTAATTATGACGTCATATACCACCACAAGGATGCTGAGACATGAGGAATACTCAGAGCATCAAGTGGACTTCAAATTCACGATGGAACCTTTCCACTGAATACCAGCTTTTGCTCATATTTTAGAATCCTTGTGGTGTCTTGTGCATCGTACTCAGCCATATAGACAACAGACAGTAGATAAACGCTAAATCGTTGAATGCTCCTATGTATTCTTTGCGAAAAAGCCAGCAACACGGAATCAATGAAAATAAACGGTACTGTTCTATGGTGGCACCACTTGAGGCCTTCGGTAAAAACGTATTTTTTGCATTTGCAAAACGTTTCTATAGTTTATCGATAGCTCAAATCTAGTGAATTTCAATGGCATGTTTAATTTCTCAAATATAGCTTATTTTTGGCGCCGTACCAGTCAAAATAAGATTCTGTCTCTCATTCAAAGATTTCTCACTGGATAAAAGTTTTATTGTAATGGACTCTTAATCGTTAGATAAAGAAAATCTTTCCCATTATAATGGTATATTTGGCTTTCGGAAAGGACTTCTTCGAGCCCTATAATGCTAAGAGAATATTGGGTTTCACACTCAGTGAGCACTTCAGCTAGGGAGTATACTGTGATAACAATCCGCTGAATAAATCACATGTGGATTTTTTGATGAAAATCAGAGATCTCTCCGACGCTCCGGAATTTTTCTATATGTCCATGTGCTTTTTCAGAAAAAAGATCTGTGAAAAATAAAATATCGTGTTTCAAAGATTGGCAAATTCACAATAAAGTATAGATCACTGTTCAGAAGGCCAGAAAACTTTGATCGCAACCAAGAATGACTTAGAGCTCCTTAAATTAAAGCTAAAGTTCTTAAAGTTCCCTTCAAAACCTAAGTATATCGCTGGAGTTGCCTAGATATGAGCTATTGATTGAGCTAAAAAGCAACTTGGAAAAATTGAAAAACACCCTTGTTTCTGAAGGGGTGCGGAAAACAGTGATATTTCAAATATGATTTTATTTCAAATTTGTGAAACGCACTCTTCTTGTGCGAATTGGAGAGCTCTAAGAAGTTCTTTCCAAAAAAACAAATGCCTTTTCTTAATCAGAAAGATTTGCTCTATCTAATGGTCAAATTTTTGCTATAGTGAAACGGTTATCAGGAGAGAAATCTTCAAATGTGAAACAAAATCTCACTTTGAGTGGCACGGCGTTAAAAACTAGCAATATGAGAAATAAAATATACTAAAATTCACTTGATTTATGTTATAAGATTATCATACATTTGTCAGATAACAGCAAAAAATACGCTTTTTACCGAAGGCCTCGAGTGGCGCCGCCATAATAGAGCAGTACCAAATACATTTACTTGACTAAAATTTTGACGCCGTCCTTTTCCTTATAGCCAATATGATCATTCTGAAGCAAACAACAACGAATATGATAACTACAATGGCCGGCTAGGAACAGTAACGGCTAATTGACTCGAATCATCGGCTCTAAAGAAGGCGAAGGCGAAGACGTCGAAACATAGCACTCAAAATTCTTATCTCTATCATCCTCATGCTATTGGCTTAATCATCAACGAATATATGGCTGAATGATCATGCCAAAATTAATCCTTTCGCGACCATGGACCCAACCCTCTGTGTTTCTAAACCACAGCGTGTTGCGCCTTTCAGTGATGCACTGGGGGTTTGGACGCAACACGTTGAGGGTTAGAGACGCAAAGGGTTCGGCCCACATTCCCGAGAAAATCACGGAATATTTCATTCAATGCCGAGGTTAATCAATAGTCGGTCTTGGGAAGACCGTGCATTCACGAGAATCATTTGCTTTGGGTAGATTATGAGCAGGTTTAGGATATGTTGATATGAGAAACAGACAAAACACACTGAAGGGATGAGTACATCGTACAAAAATAGAAAACAGAAAAGAAAAATGCTATCATTATGTCGCTAAATGCTGACAAAACTATAGAAAAAGTTTGGCTTCTGAGATTCGCCTTAAAATCATTGAATTCATAGCATTTTTCAACGAAAATGTTATTTGTTTTTCGACTCCGCTGAAGTTAGCCGGGTTTTCTCGTGGAGCTTAACATTCGTTGTTCTATTTGACATTGTATCAACCATTTTGGTTATGTTAGGTAGAAAAGAAAGTTTCCGAAGTTTTACGTTTTTGTTGTTTTTCATTCATTCAAATGTTTGGTTTTGCTAACGTTTAGCAGCCCGATACACGTGTTTCGTCCTTACAGACTCGACTCTCAAATGATAATGAAAGGATATATTGAAATTTGAGCGTGGTCTAAACAAAGCACTCGAAATAAAGGTATAATTATGATAATAGTACCAGACAATGAGCAATCGAGTGCACAACACTCAGGGTTAGGTGAATGTTTCACTTGACATAGAGTGTAGAACGTACGTCTTCGATGACTCTCTATAAGGAGTGTAGGCTCCCGAGAGAACTGACTATAAGAAGATCGAAAGACGACGGGTTCTGCCCGGCTGACGAGTCTGTAAGGACGAAACACGTGAATCGGGCTGCACAAGAGCCCTTACCAGACCACATGACAATTTGGCTCAAACAATAATGAAAAGGTATAATGAAAAATGTATAAGTATTATAATCAAAATAAGTGCAGGAAGCTGCTCTAAATGACACCGAAAGCAAGAACTAAAATGCATAAAAAATGATGAACTAAAACGAAAAAGACCGGTTACCAACCTAATATATCATCGGATTCATAAAAGCCCTCAGTGGGAATGTAATTTTCGATTGCCTATACTTGTTGATGCTCTGAAGTTCTAGACGTGCTAATGTTCTATAGAGGCGTTTTTCGCTAGACCCAGATTCTTCACTCGACTTTTAATAGTCATTCGACAGCTTGAAAAACAGAGACTTCACTGCCCAGTTTGATTCTGGCGCGCTGTAGTTGCTAGGAGAATACTACACCTCGATTTCAAAGCGCATGGTACCTGCCTATTAAAAGGCGACAAATGAAAAACCAGTGTCATTGGCTGGACAGGAACTTTTTATGGGAGTATTAGTAACCCTTCGAAAGCTGAAATTTCTGGCCACAGCCCCGCCTCGCCGCTTTCAAAACACCCTTTTATGCGTCTGTAAAATCTAAATTAGAGCTAGCCTCAGACGTGCATATTTCTCAAAGGACACAGCTCTTTCTTGGACTATCAGTAATCATTCGATAGCGCAATCGTTGCTGATCCCAACGCTGAGCTTATTATCTGGAAAGACAGTTAGTCTGGAACGCAGCAGGTAAGTAAAATTCGCATGTGCGACCAAGGAAGTCTTTGGCCAATTCACTGCCGCTGGATAGGGATTTCATGTGTGCTGACGCGATGATCGATCGATCTTGAACCGGTCTTATCACATCGGGCCAGCGCCTTACTCAGCAGCATGTGGATTGGCCAGAGACTTCTTTTGTCGCACATGCGAATTCAACTTATTTTACCTCCTGCGCTTCAGAGAAAAGGTCTTCCAGGGTATAAGCATAGCGTTGGAATCAGACTAACAGTCCAAAGAAAGAACTCTGTCCGTCGAGAGATACTCGCGCCTGCAACGCAAGGAACTTCCCTCTCTAAAACGTCAAAAGATGGCTTTTCCGAAAACTGGGATGTGGGGTTGTAGCCAGAAATATCAGCTTTCGAATAGCTACTAAGAATCCTACGAAAACTCCCTGTCCAGGAATGAGATCGATTTTTTATTTCTCGCCTCATCATGACAAATACCAAGCGTATTTTTTGCACGACTGGCGTCTTTTCCTAGCTTTTTACCAACATTTCAGTAACATTTGATAGCTTGGTAAAAAATATCCCTAACTTGCTTTCCTAAGAGAATTCCCTAGTGCGTTGTTGGAACGAAGAGAAGATTACCCTTTTCGCGTAAAGTTTTTTTTCTTACATACAGGATTTCTTTATGCAACAAAAGCATACGAGCGTTTAGAGTGAATAGCGGAGTATCGAGATAGCACAAAAAACCCTAAAGACTTTTCCAAAACGAAGTAAAACCACAGTTAAACGATGGAGATAACCCGACGATGGTGATTTGCACTGCGCGCAGTGATCTCGACTGCCGTCCCCAAGGCACTGTTAGTTCATCGATAACTCCAAGAATCTCGATAGAGTTGCACAGTGGGATTTGTTCTATCGTTCTATCAAGCATCAGCTACGTATTTACACTGTAAACCCTTTCGGGGTCATGGACCTACTTCCTCTACATCTCTAAACCCCAGAGTGGAAAAAGCATTATATGTATTATTGTGCTATTCCAATGGTATTACTATTAATATTTTCCTATGTTTTGTCATATACAAATACATGATGTTGTAATAAGCAAGAAAATAACATCAATAATACGATTCAAATAACACAATAGTACATTCAATGAGGTCCCATTCTGGGGGTTGAAGTGCAGAGGAGGCGGGTCCACGGTTCTGAAAGGGTTAAATCATCGAACAAACCCGTTATAAAGCGAGAACAGCGGGCAAATTACTGCGAGTACGAAACGTAATCGTCCCTCTGCTGTTACAAGCTCATTAGAAGTAGAAGAAGAAACAAGAATGAAGCACAGTAGAAGTCGACGTTTCTCAAGCTATCGAATGACTACTGAAAGTCTAGTGAAAATCGGTGTCCATGGAAAAAATAATCTTTACAAAATCGTGTGCCAAATATTACGCACGCCATCTCTCTAGTGTTAACATGTGGTTATCTAAAGCCTGAGGGTGACGTGTACTCCTTGAAAGAAATAATTGAGATTCTGAACAACAGTGGCGTTACAATAACGACTTAAATTTTAGGTAAAAAACGTAAAAATGGCGTGAAAAATTTGTTGTTAACTGATTACCGAGTGTTGTCCGACGACCAAAGAATCGTTTGTGCACGAAGATGGTCAACGACGGCTTCAGATATCCTTTTAGATACCAGTAATGCATTTGTACGTCCACAAATGGCCCTCTTAAACAGATCGATGATCAAAATAAACGGGAAAAAGGAATGGAGTTCATAATTTTAAGGAGATCATTACAAAAAGGAGTACCTGCAAGTCGTATGGATCCCGCGGGTCGTGCTATTCACAAATTAGTTAGTCCTGGCGACTGGAGATCGATATAAACAGAGATGAAGGACATTCACACGAAAAGCCACCACTAACTTATTCAAGGACAGTGGTGATCTCGGTGGTGTTGTTGTTGGCACGCGCCTTCGGAAAGGTTGACACGGGGGTTCAACTCTCGGCCAAGGATCCGAATCTTGTATGTCACTCAGCATCTTTCGATATGTGAGTACAACATCACACTGCTAGATGAGCGGCAAAAGAAAAGGAAATCTCACCGATTATCTGGAAACAGCTTCTAAGTTCCCGAGCATACTATCCGATTTATACCTTGAATTAACCTTTTTGCGACCGGGAATCCACCTCCTCTGCATCTCTAACCTCTGGCGAACGATCACATTGAGAGTATATTGTATTATTTCAACTGTATTATTGCTGCTATTTTCGTACTTATAACAATTCAGTGCATCTACATATTATATAACACGGAAAATAACAACAATTATACAATCAAAATAGTACAGTAATACATCCAATGCGTTCCCAGGATGGAGGTTAAAAATGCAGACGAAGTGGAGCAGACCGTCCAAAGTTGCCACGCTGAGGGTTAGAGATACAGAGGAGGTGGGTCCACGGTTCCGAAAGGGATAGGCCATATATAGACAGTCGTCAAGAAGGTGAAAGTGGCGTACCATCGACACTTGAACCTCTTAGAAACAACGAAATAGGAAGTTCTACGCCATTGGCCGTCGCTCAGACATTATATCACCCTAGCCACCGTTCACATTCCTTTCCTTCTTTCCACCTGTGAGGTCAAATCTTTCGAAGATGCTCTGCTGTGCAGGTGAAGGATTGAGTACGAAGAATACTGACACCTGCATGTATGGAGAATTTCGTAAGTGTTCTGCTAGTTCATCGAGGCCCTTCAGCTTCTCCCCCCTCCATCTCACCCTTGGGTTTCATCTAAAATGACTACATTATCATGAAAACCAGCGATCCATCGGCTTGCTGATTCAAACGAGGATTTCATTAGCTCACGAGAACACTACATAGTATAAAGAATAGGCGCTAAACGCAGCTCTGACCTGATGCTGAATATTCCATGACCAGTATTCTTTTATGATTTAAGTGGGGATGCCAAGTGGCAGTGCCCTGATGGTTAGTGCCGTTCGGCGTGAGATTGATCCTCACCTCATCACCCTCCGTCAATCTACAATCTAAACGAACTCCCTACGGAACGCCCCAGCCTGACTCTATCCTCTATACAAGATCTGTGCGCCAGTATTTACGACGTTTCATGGAGACGACAATTCTCAGTAAGTGCGGATACGGGAAGACAAATGAAATGCCAAAAGTACTGGGATCAATTAGCACAATAACAGATGTGACAAAACGTCGCTGTAAATGAGACAGACCTATCGTCGCTCTATAAAATGAAGTGATATAAAGTACCACGAGGATGGCATGAAATCAGATTTAAAAGTCCAGATATCAAGAATCTTCAAGAACATGAAGGTTATAGCTCCCGGCCATCCAGCAGTCCTCAAGCAATGCGCTATGCATTAAAGTTCATCAAGCATCGTTTGAGGTGACTGAATGTTTGATTGGCCCTTACAATGACTCATGGCCTAGCGATCACTCAAGTCAGTACTACCACCCTCCTCGACAAGCTCGTATCAAATCAGCGACCCCACATAGATGGAGGGTTTGGTAGCTCTGCGCGGGATCCTACCATCGGCCATCGATTCGTCGACCGTGTGTGGCCGCGCACCTCTGACCACTGCGCTACACGCGCTCAAAAACCATCAAAGAAATCATTTTTGACAGCTAATAGCGATAATGAGGGAAAGTCAATATTCGCAATATTCCATCTAACGTTTTGAACTCGATTCCTGCTCCCCATATGTTATGAAGGTAGAGCGCTAACCCGTTCAAGACTATGGACCCAACCTCCACGCCTCTAACCCCAGCGTGTTGGGTCGAACAATGGAACGCTGGGGTTAACGCCCCTGTTAGACGCGACGCGTAGAGGCTAGAGACGCAGGAAGTTGGGTCCACGGTCCCGAAAGGGAGGAGAACACCATGCAGTCCCACAGATTCTGAAATCTACAAAAATAAAGAAAAAACAAAAGAAAAAACTCACCTAAGACAATCCATTTCGTCGATGTAGGTGTAGAAGATCGGCATGATACTACAATTCTGGGGAGATTTCGATCTTAAATAACAAAGTAACATGACATTAACGATAACGATAACAACGAACAGTGATAAGTAGAACAGAACCCGTATAACAACAACAACAAAGAGTGAAAGGATTCTATTCGGTTAAAAGGATAAAAAGGATAAAGCTCTCGGCGTTGATCAATCCCTGAGGGTTGCGCCATGCATTCGACTCCAATTTTTAACTTCGTTTAAGGTGATTGAATGCACATCTGGCTTACAATGACTCGCGGTGGCCTCCCGCTGAACCGAGTCAGTGCTGCTTATCATCCCAGACAAGTCTGAGACCTGCCTGGTACCAATTTACCGACCCCGAAGCGATGGATGGCTTGGTGAGCCATGAGCGCGAGATCGAACCATTGACCTCGTGTGCGACGCAGAGCACCTCTAACCACTGCGCCACATGTGCTCTATTCGGTTATGAGGTAACAAATGAAGAAGCAACCTCATTCGCTCGACAGGAACTTTTCATAGGAGTTTTAGCAACCAGTGGAAAGGCTGAGAGCTCAGGCTAGAGCTACACGTCGCCGGTTTTCAACAAAGGCTTTCTTTGACGTAGTTCCAGAGGCAGCTTTCTTGCGCGGTAGACGCGCATATTTCTCGCTAGACAGAGCTCTATCTTTGAACATTTAGTAATCATTGGATAGCGTAATCGTTTCTGATTCCAATGCTGTGCTTACACCCTGAAAAGACCACTTTTCTGGAACGCAGCAGGTGAAATAAGTTGGATTCTCATGTACAAGCAAAGGGGTCTCGGTCAATTCACGTGCCGGCGCGCAAGGCGGCCACATTCGGTGACGCGATGATCATCGATTTTTCGGGACGTGAATTGGCCAAAGACCCCTCAAGTCGCATACGCAATTAACTTTTTTAAACGCTGCGTTGCTAAAAAAACGGCCTTTTCTGGATAAAAGTACAGCGTTGGAATCAGCAAAGATTACGCTATCGAATGACATTCAATAGTTCAAAGAAAGAGCTCTGTCCGGCGAGAAATATGCGCGACTTTGACGCAACAAATCTCCCTCTGTAACAACGTCAAAAAAGGATTTTTCGAAAACAGGTGACGTGGGGCTGTAGCATGAAGTCTGAGCTTTTGAACGGTTACTAACATTCCTAATAAACGTTCCGGACTGCCGAGCGGATGAGATCGGTCTTTCATTTGTCCCATTGTAATGGAATAGAACCAGTGGTAGAATAGTGGGTCTCCGTGGTGCACTGGAGTTGCACGCGCCCACGGTCTGGACAGAACGCGGCGAGTGTTCAATCCCGACCGAAGTCAAAGTTTTTGCATATCGCTCAGTATTATTGGATATATAATTATGACATTATAACACCGCTTTATAGCAGGATAAAATAAAGGATAAAGCTCTCGGCGTTGATCAATCCCTGAGGGATGCGCCATGCATTCGACTTCAATTTTTAACTTCGTTTGAGATGATTGAATGCATATTTGGCCTTTACAATGACTCGCGGTGGCCTCCCGCTGAACCGAGTCAGTGCTGCTTATCCTCCCAGGCAAGTCTGAGACCTGTCTGGTACCAATTCACCGACCCCGGAGGGATGGATGGCTTGGTGAGCCATGAGCGCGAGATCGAACCACTGACCTCGTGTGCGACGCAGGGCACCTCTAACCACTGCGCCACATGCGCCACCCTTTACCTCGCAAGATTACTCGCTTTATAGCAGAAGAATAGAAAATCCGTGTAGATCAACACGACCAATCGATGACATAATCGAGGAATGCGGGGTCGACGAGTAACCAGGGCATCCAGCCATCAAAACAGAGATTTGCTTACTAAGACTAAGGGCCTTTCGACGGAAAGAATAAAGCCTTAAAGAAGGAAATTCCACGAAAACTCAAAAATGTGCTATATTTATGCGAAAAAATCGATATCCATGAAATGCACCCCGTTTGAAACAGTTGTGATGATGGAGAGAATCTCCCAGATTGAAGCGCTCATGATAAAAAAGAAAGAAGAGAAGAAAGAAAGAAAGAAAAGAGGGAGAGAGAGAAGGAAAGAATGCGAGAAAGAAAGAGAATGGGGGAGAAAGGAAGAAAGAAAAAAGGAAGAAAGAAACACAGAAAGGAAAGAAAGAAACAAAGGAACGAAAGAAAAAAAACACAGAAACGAAAAAATAAGCAAACAAACAAGCAAGTAAAAAGAAAGAAATAGAAAGAAAGAGAAGGAAAGAGACAGAAATAGAAAGAAAGAGAAAGAAAAAGGAGGGAACAGAAGGAAAGAGAAAGTGAGAGAAATTGAGAGAAAGAAGAGGTAAAGTGAAAGAGAATGAAAAGAGAGAGAAAGAAATACAAAGAAAGAGGAAAAAAAGAGAGAGAAAGAGGAAGAAAAGAAAGGGAGAAAGAGAGAAAGCAGACATGACTTTCTAAGGACGTGAAATGGTTAGTGTGAAGAAAGACTCTACTACCTCTAAGTGTTTTTCTGAACTTTCTAAATTTATTTCATCTTACATTTGCTTAAAAGTAGAAACTTTCATGAGATTCAAAAGGAAAGAAGAAGAGAAAAAAAAGGAAAAGAGAAAAAACCCAAAAAGCAGCAAGACATTGAAATAATCCAAAATTTCCAGACTGCCGCTCAAACTTCGCAATTGGCGCGCGCGCGCGAGAGAACGCCTGATTTTCCCGCGCCGCGTAGGACACAGGTAGATCAGGAGGGCCACGATAAACAACTCGCCACTAATCCAAGATGATAAAGGAGAAAGTTTTCGGTGGTGATCAATCCCTGAGAAATGCGCCATGCATTCGACTTCATCAGGCATCGCTGAAGGTGACTGGATGAGTATCAGACGTTTGCAATCACTCGCTGCGACCTACAAATGCATTGAGTCAGCGCGGATATCCTTCCAGACAAGTCTGGTAGCAATTCGCCGACCCCGGAGGGATAGAAGATGCGTCATGGTAAGCCTTGAGCATGGGAACAAGCCTTCGACCACGTGGTGTCGTAGGACACCTCTAACCGCTGCGGCGTTCGCGCTCGTTTATTAGTCAGTACTTTCTCAGTTTATCTGATAATTATTTTTGAGCTAACATGTCATGTGATCGTCATTTATGGACAGCTTCTAGAGCCCAATACACGCGTTTTCGGCCTTGACAGCCTCGTTAGTTGGGCAGTACCCTTCGTCTTGGCCAATCCTTTCGGGGAGAGTGGATCCACTCTCTCACATGGAGTGTAAGACACTGCCCATTTAGTGACTTCTTCCACTTCACTGCACGGGTAAGTAGTACGTCTGCGTCTCCTTTGTGTAAGGGAGTTGTATCCCTCCATTCCTCCTGAGAAGATTGGCCAAGACGAAGGGTACCTCTTAAGAAAACACACGGAACGACACTGCCGATGTAATGATAAATTTCACTTGACGGCAGTGTAGATCGTTTGTCGTCGCCTGCTCTCCATGGGGGGTGTAGGGGGCCCGGGAGGATTGGCTAAGACGAAGGGTACTGCCCAAGTGACGAGGATGTCAAGGCCGAAACACGTGTACTGGGCTCTAAAGGTTGCTCATAAAACACCACATGACATATGGCTCAAAAATTAATATCAGATATATCGGATTTTGAGCGTGAACCTTCAGAGAACACATCGAAACGAACAGTATGATATTTCTCTTTCTCAGAGGTTTGAGCTAACACGAGGTTGACGACGATAGATTAATATTCATTCGGTGTAAAAAAGTCGCTTTCGAAAGAGGCTTTTCGTTGGAGCGGTGTTCCCATGTCATTGAATTCGCCTCGAAGCGACGTAAAAACATTCTTTTCATCAGAATGAACGGCTAGACCGTAGACTTGTATCCATGTGGCTATGAAGAAGACGAAGCCGTTTTGACTGAGAAAATATTGAGTGACTGTTGATAGCAAAAGATCTATAACATGGTCGAAAGAATGACAGACCGAGGACACTGATGGTGCAGTGAGTAACACGTCAACCCTCGCAAATGGTGATGGCAGATTCAAATCGAATGCATGTCAGGTTTCAAGTTCTGCACATATCAGCATTCTTGTAGATGTATTTCACATAATAACCTGTCATAAAGAGCCCACGTGGCGCGTGGTTAGAGGTGCTCTGCGTCGCATACAGAATTCATAGTCGGATGTAGCGCTTATGGCTCACCAGGTCATCGTTGTCCCCTCGCGGGTCAGTAAACTGCTACCAGACTTGTGTGAAAGGATAAACAGCATTGGTAGATATAGCGGTAGGCTACCGTCACCACTGTGAAGCCAGATATGCAGTCAATCACCTCAAAACGTTCAATTACTAAAATGATTGCATGACAAGAGATTAGACAGTAAATAACTCCAAGATTTCTCCTGTTTTTCACTGCTTTTTTTCGCAGTGTTATGATGTTTCAAATATAACTGAGAGAATTGTGTGATAAGCAGAAATTCGATCTCAGACGAAGTTGAACTCACGTTTCATCCATACCGGGTACACGTGCTACCACTTCACCACCGAGGCCATCACTCACTCTCCACCCCCTCTTCAATATCTCTCCGTCATATCTACGAATCAACAACTATTAACAGGCTTGGTCACATAGGCAATATCGCTCAATGTCCTGGTATGGATGAAACGCGGGATCAACTCCCGTCTGAGGTCGAATTTCCGCCTATCACTCAATTCTCTTAGATATTTGAAATGATAAATATCATTTATAAATCAGTGAGATGTTGATTAGTCACGCCGAGGTTCAGAAAAAGTCGGTTTTACAGTTAATTTCTTGATACTCTACGAACGGAGGGGTTGCGATCATGATAATAAAAGGCTAGGGGGTAAAGCTCTTGACGGTGATCAAACCATAAGGGATGCGCCATGCATTCATCTTCAATTTTTTGAAATCGTCTGAGGTACTTAAATGCATATCTGGCCTTTACAATGACTCGCGGTGGCCTCTCGCTCTATCGAGTCAGTGCTACTCATCCTCGAAGATCGATGTATGATGCTGTTTACTCTCTGCAACTAGGGCCTATCATGTGAACACTGTATTGTTCGATATGTATGCGATAATGTTGTGTGATATGCAAAACTTTGAACCTCGGACCGAAATTGAACTCGCATTTCACCTATTCCAGAGGCCCACGCTAACCAGTTGCACTACCGAGGCTATTGTACTGTCATTTCTTGAGGCAAAAAGTATCGATATGTCAGCAACCACACATCAGCTGTTTGGCCTGGTAACCACATAAAGGCTCTAAACCCAGTCATGCTGGCAGGTATCGAATCTATGTGCAAGAATTGTTTTTCTTCAAGCTCTTAACCAGTTGTTTGATTACAAATACATACCTGATAATGTTGAGTGATATGCAAAACTTTGAACTTCGGACGGGAATTGAACCCGCATTTTACTCTTTTATGGAGCGCATGCTGACCAGTCGCACTACCGATGGTCCTATTTAGCTATCACACTTTGTACCACACAAGGTACTAGATTACATATCGGATTTGTCTGCAAAAACTACATGGAGTTTACATGGTGTAAAAGCGTTTGTGTTGACAAGCCTTACATGCAAATGAAAGAGAAAGTCGCATTTTGCTAGCACATCTCTCAGAGGAGTTATAAGCACAGAATTCGATCATTCAGATTATGTCTGGATGGCACCTGCCAAGGAGGCATGAATCTGAATGAATCAATGATGATGATGACGAAGCGGACACGTTGATAAATGCTGTTGGCATACCAATGTCTTCTTCGCTGAGAAGTTAATGATCAAATGGACACATCTGTTTAGTATGTAAAAAAAAGAAGAGAAAGAGACCTCTGAAATAGATCACCGTCCAAAATTGAGGAACGGACAGCTCTGAAGGCGCAATAATGTCTAGTTGGGGTGATGGCGCTCATGTGGAAAACGATAAAAAAGAAACATCATCATTATGACAACAATGCATGGACGCGACCCTTTGCGTCAATTCAGAACGACTGTTGGCTGTTTGTCGAAGGTTCTAGTCGGAGGAAACTTTATGTATACTATCGATCAAATGATACCTCGTGCTTACTTTGCAAAAGAGCTTGAGAGTGGCAAGCATTTTCTAGTGATTCCCTTCAATTACGTAGAGTTAAGTAGCTTGAATATTTTCAAATGGTCATGTCCTAGGAGATAGTCTTGGGCGGTCAAAGAAATCAGAATGAAGGCGGCAAAGTTGTCTTGGGGCAGAAAAAAAGATGAAGCTTCTGGGATTCATCAGTCCCTGAGAAAATGCAATTCACTCGATCTCAGCAAACATCGTTCGAGGTGGTTGAATGAGTATCTGCTCTTTACACTTACTTGAGGTGACATGCCGATGTATCAGGTCACTAGTACTTTCGTAGACAATCTGGTGCCAGTCCAGAGTGACGGAAGATTTGATGAGAAACGGGTGCGGAGTCGAACCGTCAACCACTTGTGTGTTGCAAGGCATCTTTAAACCTTCGCTACATGCGCGCTGTTGTTTTGGTTGTAATAATTAATTATCGAGATCGTACGATACGAAATCTGTTTATCTACCTATAAATACCGATCGTGCGTGAAAATTAAGCGCAGCCAATTTGTCAGCTGCTTGTGTTTACATGGTTTAACTACAGTTAAGAGATCACCTATGTCGCCTGCTGTCTCGCCGACGATCGTCGTGTGATTCAAGCGAGTATTAGTAAAACCTTTCTTTGGCCCATCCCATGCGAGGGCCCAGCAGGTCCTTTTCACTCTACGTGTTTGCTAAATATCTTAATCCTGTTTTAGGCTTTTCCTGAAGATATTGAATCATCGAGTCGGTCGTTCTTTTTATAGTGCGCTTGACATCCGAGGAATGCAGTGAGTAATACTAGGTTGGAAAGAAAATTTAAATCGTTTGTATGCAAATGCCGTTTTTTCGCATGAGTTGTGTGTGATTTTCATATCATTTGAAAGGTCTACTTCTTACGCATCTATTGATACATAATTTCTCTGCTTCTGCCGCAGAATGGAATTGTCCAGGGAACAAAAACGTTTGTTAATGCTTTACGAGTATAAAATTTATTCAAATGCTGATGATGCTGCTCGCCGAATCAGCAAAGCTTGGGGCGAACGTACGGTTGGAGAGGCAACCGGCCGTTGCTCCATCTGATTACGGCCTGTTTCGATCAATGTAGCACTTTTGGGAAGGTCGTCGATTTGAATCTTTCGATGAAGTTGAAGAATCATGTCAAGAGTTCTTTGATTCAAAGCCAAAAAAGTGGTACTTCGATCAAATCCGAAACCTGGCGGACCGATGGCTAAAAGTGGTGGATAATGATGGCGTGTATTTTGAAGAACAGTTGTTGTCGTTTGTTGTCTGAAGATATGCATGAATTTTGAATGTTTCATCGAACGATGGAAACTTCTCTCCAGCCTAGTAGCTCCGTTTGTTGGTTGTCGTTATAAACGCATTGCGTTTCCGGCGCATCTTACCTTAGATAGCCTAGCTTGCGTGTTGAACAGCTTTATCATTTTCGATCATTGACGTAACTCAGACCTGTTAAGATGGGCTGACTTATAGAGCCCGATACACGTGTTTCGATCTTGCAGTCTCGTCAGTCGGGCAGTTACCCTTTCTCGTCTTTTGCCAATCTTGTGTGGGTGCTCCAGTCCCCACACTAAGAGTTAGCGACGACAAACATTTTACACTCTATGTCCAGTGAAATTGTCACCGAACACAGAGTGTTGTACACTCGATTGCTCGTGGCTAGTATGTTCAATATATCATATGTTTCGTTTCGAGTGTTTTCTTAATCAGAAATGATTTTTCTGGCATATTGAAATCTGAGCTGTTACTCAGACCACCGGATCCTTTCTCTTGTTTGCGAGATACGGGCTAGTCCTAGTATAGACCTTACATCAACGCGGTCAAGAACGCAGAGTATTTTCTCATCCTGCTTACGTGATAGCCAGGTTCCTAATTGCCATGGTCGTTAATATAATATGTCAAGGCAAGATCGTTAAGTAGAAAAGGTGTGCTCAGAGTCAAGGGTTTCTTCGCCCTCCTAAGTACATTCGCGATCCCTTGAACGTTCTCTAACTCTGCAGCTTCCTCTTACTCGACTCTGAAGATAGGACTTTCACCATGTAGGGCTACCCGATCTAGATAGAGGTAGGTGGAATGTTGGAGATATCCTTTCCGTTGAGCGTGAATGGGGCATATTCAGAAGCAATCCGTCCCTCATGAACATTGTTTGAGTGAAATTTAATCTGAAACCACTTCTTCCACGAACGTTGTTGGAATCGCTCAATATTCGTTCTACCTACTTGATGCTTAGTGTCACAGAAAGATATCATCGGCGAGTCAAAAGTGATGCCATTGTCGATCATCAGTGTTTACACCCACATTCCCCCATTCTAACATTGGAATGACGTTTACGAAGGTAGCAATAAATGATTTTGGAGAGATGATATAGCCTTGTCGAACCCCTCTTTTGACGTCAACAATGAAAAGTTACAGATTGCTGATATTTTGATTGTGAAATCTTTATATAGCCCAAGAAATATCGTTCTGTACTGAGATGTCGCAAGTGAATCAAAGGTCTTCCTCAATCGATGAACGTGAGACAGAGCGGTGTTTTCTACTTTCATGAAACTTCACTGAGTCCTGTTATCGGTGGATGTGCTCTAGAATAAGGAGTCCTTGAAAGTCTATTATTCCATGGCTTTCCTTCGAACATCGTGCTATCATAAGAATATGGTTTAGGACAAAATACTTTACGAAATCCTACTTGTTCGAATGGCTGTCCCTTGTCAAGTGTGTGAGTGAGTGTTAAGGATTACAACTGAAAATGGAAAGCGTAAAAAGTGCATCCTTCTCAAATGGCCTATCGCCATCATCATGGCTGAAAGGTGTTCACCGAGTGTCGTGCTGCGAAGTACAGCGAGGTCCAACTCCCAACAGGGCCATCCAAGCCCGAGAAAAAAGCTCGACGTTTCCACCCGGAAAGCCTTACAAAGAGTAATCCGCACCAAAAAAGACTGCCGTCTTGGTAGCTAATAATCGCAAGGTGGTTTTCTCTCTCTTTCCATTCAAAAGGACCGGCGACTGCTCTAATGTGGTGACGATCTGAGGAAGTCTTGGGTAAGCACACCTCAGAACTGCGAGGAACAAAACAACTAAACCAGCAGTTTCCCTGTGCTGGAAACTCCGTCCTATCACACGGGAACGAGGCCGTCCAAGTATTCAAGTATCCAAGAGAGTGCATCACTCATTTGGCCTCCAACAATGTTTCCGGACGTAATCCACAAAATAAAAACTTCTCCCAAAATAACAATTTTTATTTTACCAATTTGGTGTGCAGAATTTTCTTGCGCATCGCTTGGTATATTTTTTGCACATACTTTTCTAACAATGCAGCCGTCACGGAAAGTCATTTGCAACTTACTGCTTTACGGGCTGTCATACTTTTAAATTACTGAAATTTTCTCCAGAGAACATATTTATGAGAATTGCAAACTATAATAATTGTATCAAAGGATCTGAGTAATATGCAAAGCTTTTGATCGTAGTCCAAATTGAACTATCGTCGTCCATCGAACCATGTGTGTGTGTGTCGCAGTGACCTCTAAACACTGCGCCACATGCGCCCTATTGTTTTGTATATAGTTAGTTAGGAACTCTTTAGAATGTATGATGCAAAATTTGCAACTCTACCCATAGATACTGATCGGTTCAACTGGATGCAGCCAATACGGTAAGTTAGAATCATCTGCCGCCCCGTTAACCGTCAAGTGATTCGAGTGGGCACTAATTGAACCCATGTGAGGTGGCCTAAAGGGTCCTCTTTGCTCCACGAATTTGTTATACATCCATGCGCTTGACATCTCGAAAGATCTAGTAAGTAACGTTCTCACCCATCAACTGTCGTTACAGCGCTGTGTCGATCCTTGACGTAGGTCGCGTCTTCGAGTCCTTCTCCTCATTTGCAAGATAGGGAATACTCCTAGACTCGTCGTTCAAAAAGAGCACGTTCAGTAGCGCCAACTAAATTTCATCCTCTTTACGTAGCGACCAAGTTTCTGATGCCTATGTTGAAAAATGATAATTCAAGCCGAATGGTAGAAACAAAGTAGGGAGTTCTTTCGTCTCTACGCTGCCTCTACAGTGCTCTCCTAGTTCGCCAAAGCGTAGGCTTTGCCCTGCTGAATTCTGGAATCAGGTCGTACACCATATCAACTACCAAGCCTAGATAGACGTAACTGAGCTTTTGGAGATATCCATTTCGTTAAATCTGGACTAAGAATACGAAACCAGTCCGTTGCTCATGAGCATCGCACTCGTTGAGTTTGGTCGAAGACCAGTCTTTGCATAAGCGTTGTCGAAATCGTTCAACATTCGTTCCGCCGCGTTTATGTTTTGTAATAAAACGATGTCATCGGCACATCAAATATGCTGTTATTGTCGTTCACCGATTTTCACACCCATGTTGTCCAATTCCACTGTTCGAACAACGTTTTAGAGGGTAGCACGATAACATCGATAGTAATATCACTATATGAGTACATAAATTGGTTGCAAAAATTAGTAGAGCTCAAATTTTTTCTGACTGATAAGAGATGCTTTGGCTGCCCAAAGCCTCTGTGACTGCATCTTCTTCAGCTAATTCAACCACCTTCTTCAAGTCAATGGAAATGTAAAAGAACAGTTTTCTGTGCTTTCTTGAAAGATCAGTGAGTCTCGTTATCACGTTGATATCATCTGGAGTACTACCCTTTGAAAACCCTACTCATTTGCATGATTGTATTTCGTCTAGTGATGTGTACAAGGTTTTAATGGTAAATTATAAAGTGTAGAGAGTGTATCACGTATTTGAAAATTCTTTATTTCTTTAGAATGCTAAAATGAGGTCTTTCGGCTTCTACATCGTCCATAAGCGGTCGGTTTACTTTTTAGTGCTACTTATATTCTCTGAATTCGGATTTTACACCTTCGCCAGTTGGTAAGAAGTCCGGCCAAGGATCCGACACCAAAAGCTAATTTCTTGGTAAGCAACATCGTAAAGACCTGAAATAGCCCTTGCGAGGTAAAGTCAGGACTCCAAGGAGATCAATCTGCACAACCAGCGATGAACCAGCCTCAGTACCCCGCACACTGGGTTCTACCGTTTATGGCGTCAGGCGTTGAGAGAACCAGTGCCAGGCTAGGTTCTTCTCGGGATACAGCGGACGCTTCTGGAACCGGATCTTTTGAACGACGCAAACGACACGCCATGGAGACTGGTTCTTAGTCTGTACGTACAATGCAAGATCGCTCTCCACTGACGCCAATCTTCAAGCATTCCTTAATGCAGCACAGCATAAAATATCATGTGATTGCCGTATAAGAAACGAAAATCAGGAAGACCGACATATGTCAACTCAACGACGGTACGCTAGTAATTCGAGGACTAAAATTCCCGCTTCAAAATGTCGGCGGCGTAGGCATTGTCATTCACCCGTCCATAAGCCATCATGTCGATTGTCATGAAATCCTTTCCCCTCGCTTGGCCATCCTTCGACCTCAGCTAGAGCGCAACAGAAACATCAATATTATCAACTGCTACACATCGGCAGACTCAGCTGATAAATACAAACTGGATGCGTTTTATTACCAGTCGGAGGAAGTTATCCGCAGTGATAAGTCGTATTGCAAATTCATTGTTGCTGACGTCAACGCTAGATTAGGGAGGGCAGACGAGAGCGAACACGGGATTGGAAAGTTCGGATTAGGAAAAAGAAATAAGAACGGGAACCGCCTTGCAGGACTCCTGTTTGCAGCAAGTCTTTTCCACGGAACAATTTTCCGGAAGAAAAAACACCGCCGCTGGACAGGGAGTCACCCAATGGCACGACACACGCGGCGATCGACTATATACTCACGAACAGAAGATGGTGTCACTTGACACATCCGTAGTCCGATCATTTTGTACTGGGTCCGATAACTGTCTTCTTCGCGCAGATTTGATTCAGCCGTACACTAGAAAAGAAGTCATGTCATCGATCGGGAAGAAATTGTCAAGCCGTCTAGTGCGAAGACATTCTAAGCGAAATCCTATTCAATCATGACTGGCAGTTGAAGGAAGATCCGACCGCAGACTACGAGCTGCTTGTTGAAGGACGAAAAGTTGTGCCGAGTCCGTTTCAATTACTCCAACAAGGAGTTCAGACCGCATCTCCACTACCACAAAGGAGTTGCTCGAAAAGAGGAGAGACTTGAGACTCGATCTTAGTGCAACACACCTAGCTCAAGTGATAATGAACTCTGGCTGCAGAAGAGCTCTGCAGGAGAATCTTCACAGGTACAGGCAGAAGAAACTGTTGGAAGCAGCACAAAAACGATCTAGTCTAAAGAAATGCCGTCTGAACTGTGCGATTATAGTGCTCCGCTCGCAGACTGATGAACGACGATGAAGATGCTAGGACATCCCGCCATGAAATGGAATTGTTAATGGAAAATTTTACACCAACCTTTTCTGTTCCACAATCCCCGCCCCAGACCCCGAAATCCCCACTGGGGAAACCCACCCAAAGATTTTACCCTCTCAAGTACGTGTTGCGACATAAGGCATGGAGAATGGCACAGCTCCAAGACTTGATAACATCACCGTCGACTTTCTAAGAGCTGGAGACCATGATCTACATGTATTACTTGCTACACATATGACATCCTACTTTCAGAAGGAAAAGATTCCAGACCAGTGGAGGACGCCGCGCCCAATCATCCTTCATAAAAAGGGTGACCGAAGAGATTTCCGCAATTATCGTCCAATTTGCTTGTTGAGTGTGCTCTACAAGCTATACTTTAGAACATATCAAGAACTCTGGATGAGGCTCAGCCAATTGAACAAACAGGATTCCGTAAAGCATTCTGCTGCATGGACCACATCCAAACCGTATGCGAGTCATCGAAGTTTGTCGGGAATATCACGTGCCCTTAATCCTAACTTTGTCGACTATGAAAAAGCGTTTGACAGCGTCGAAACGAATGCAGTCTTATCAGCACTCGTCGATCAAGGAGTGGATCCGTCCTGTATAAGAACCTTGTCAGATTGCTATCGAAACTGCACCACAAGAATACAGCTTTTTCATCGACCTCTGACCATACCCATTGGTAAATGGGTTCAGCAGGATGATGCGATATCGCCAAAGCTGTTCACCGCCGCGTTGCAAGTCACTCGATTGGGACGGGACGGGCATTCGTATAGATGGAAAATTCCTGTCACATCTCCATTTGCAGACGACACGTCATCTTTTCAAAAGTACCAACGAAGCAGAGACTATGCTAAAGGAGTTAAACGAAGCGGGAAAGAAGATCGGATTACGCATTGATAGGATTAAGACCCAGTTCATGAAGAACCCGTGGCGCAATGGTGATCAAGTCGAAATGGATGGTTCACCAATTGCAGAAACCACCACGTATGTGTACCTTGGGCATTCACTGAACATGAAAAACAACATGAAGGAGGAACTAGATAGAAGGAGGAGAGCAGCATGGACCGCATTCGCGCCTCTCAGAGAAGCCACCGACCAGCTAACGGACCTAAAACTCCGTGCTCACCTTTTCCACTCAACGGTCCTCCCGGCGCTCTGCTATGCAGCTAGACGGGGGTGATACTTCGACCACGTTAAGACTGCTACGAACAACTCACAAAGCGCTTGAACGATATCTACTCAAATTCAGTCGGCGCACACAACATCTGGCCGGCTTGCATAGCTCAGATCTTCGGAGTTCATCCAATTTTCGTGAATCAGAGGTCTTTACATCTATAGCAAAACACGGATGTCTTCACAATTACTGAAGACGGACCGTTTAAGTATCAAGTATCAAGCATGTTTCTATAACTTTGGTTCGACTAATCGGAGTCCTTTAGATGATTTAATTAACATGCGTTGTTATTAAACTTTTATTCGCCCAGCAATGAAACCTACAACATTCCTGTGTTATTTCTAGGTGGCATACAGAGTAACATTTTTACAAACACCAACTGTCCTTTAACGTCAGCAAAATCAATGTTTTTGTTCAACCAAGACGAGTTTGTTATCTCATGTACATCCAGATGGCGATTGGTCGACAATGTTTCCTATTAGTGGGCATTACCGAATATGGTACGGTACGAAAATCACAGACGCCGTTCTACACGCCACGATATCGAAAATAATGTGGGCCGGACACGTAATGCGCTTCAACGACAACCGAGGACGAGAACCGTCACCGACTGGAGTCCTCGGGAAATCAAGTGCTCTATAGGAAAACCACAGACCCGTTGGCCCGATTTCCTCACGAAAGCTATAGAAGAAGGATATGATGCTCAGCGAATCCCTAGGGTGAGGAGGACCCACTGGGCTACTCTTGCACGCGATAGGGAAAAATGGAAGTGTTGCTGGCACCCGCTCGATTCACTCGATGATCAACAGGACGACAGGTGACAGGTGACAATAACCGGGTAAGGTTCGTCAGTAGAGCAGTGCTTCCTCAACCGGATACTACTCGATGCGACAACGAACGGCTGTGGATAAACTATTGTTTCAGACCAACACCGCTCTAAACTGGGCGAAAGTGCCGAAATGTTTGTCGAGTAACAATTTCCATAGCAACCTCGTCCTGACTGAATCATTCGAGAAGGCATTGTAACTTGTATCTACAAACTTTATTTGTAAAGACTGCAAATTATGAAAGCTACAAGAAACTTTTATTTCACTTCACCGATACGTCTTCACGGTGTTTTCTTCACTGTGTGGATCCCAGTACTTGTAGCATTCAATTCGTTTTTTCGTCTTTCTCTTGAACGTCGTACGAAACTGGTCAAGCGCGTGTCCTTGCAATGTCGAGGATAGTTTGGCAGTGGTGTTCCTTACAGGGTTCGTTGTTGAGTGCCGGAGGATGTTGGAGGGGATAGGCCCCACGCACGTCGCGTCGAGAATCACAACCACTCGCCCACGACGCCACCACAAAAAAAAAAAACTATGACGGTCACAGTTTCAAGTCTCCGCTACAGCGACCGTTCTGCTAGGTGGGCGCTTCGAACGGCTACGAAGAGCATCTGGCAAGAGATGATTCCAACTTACATCACGACTGAAGAGATGAAACTAACTTTTGAATACCACTTATTCCAAAATGTGAACATAATTTATTTCGATGGATCATCAGTCGGCTTCCATTGGGGGTCGCGTCAATCTTGGCAAGCTTACCAACAGCGCAGATACGCGTGTAGCGTTTTCGCTACTCGCCGTGGCACAAGGGTTAAGTGGCATCCGAAGTGACTATAACGTCTACCACATCTATAGAAATCTTATGAGAATAAGAGACGAATATACGTGGGTTCCTGAAGGTAACACATTCATGGATGTTGACTCTGTAGAAACCGCCTTTTTGAATTTCATCATCTTTTTGATGAACTTTAATTTTTGATGTCCAGTTGCAACACCATTTGCGCCTTTCACAACATTCAGTGATGGTTTACTCTGCTGTTAGAATGTATTCTTAGACGTTCAGCGACCGAGAATTCTCATAAGCAGACCAACGAGCAACAATTTTCCCAGTTGAAATTAAATTGTAAGAAGAAATGCATCGGAAAACGATTTCTCTACGTTTTCTAAGATAATTGTGATCAGTGATCAATTCCACTATCCCATCACGCCACTCTCGAGAAAATCTTGCGTGCTTCAACACTCTGCTGGTAGAAATGAAGCGCTACGAAATTGTGTAAAATTTAGTGATTTTAAATTCAACAACGGAATTCAATGATATCGAGATCGATTTGTTTGTCCATTTCTAGATCGAGCGGGAGTGACGTGGGGAAACTTGACTGGCTGTAGCCACGTGCGCCACTGCGGGCCCATGCTCTCCAAAAGTTAACATTTCTTAGAGTTTTTCTACATTCTGTTAGAATATGGGTTCTTTTCTGTTTGATAGAGATAAGTGAAGAAACGACCCTTTTCGCTGGACAAAAATTTTGCATGAGCCTTATAATAATCATACCTTTCGTTTTGAGTGTTTCTTTAGATCACGCTATATGTCTGATAGGTTATTTTTGAGCCATGAATGTGGTCTGTTATGGGCACTCGTATAGTGCAAAGTAATCATTCGAAAGCTTAAGTCTCTGGCTACCGCGCTACGCGCCTTTTCTTTGGAAAGGCCCTTCTATAGCGCTGTAGCGAAATAGAATTATGGTTCAAATCGACTACGCGCCTTTACTAATACTTCGCTGTAGGCACGAGAAGCATATGAACATGTAGAGAAAATCTTATAGTATCAGAGCCATACGTTTCATCTGAAGTATCTTTCAATGCAAAGAAAAAATCTTAAATCAAATAACAAAAAGTGCACACTGCATGTGAGACGCGCCAACGCAATCGATCGGTCGATTACTGAACGCCGCATAGTATGTAGTGCCAACGGACACTAGCCCACACACTGAGCGATAAAAAATGCGCCGCGCATGTAAAACTGATCTTATTTTCTCTGTTACACTGCAGTTAACAGTCTTTCCAGAAAATAAGCATAGTGTTGGGATGATCGAGGATTGCACTATCAAATGATAATTTGTAATTTGAGGGAGTTTTGTCCTGGTGAGAAATATGCATGAATGGAACACAAATCCTTTCATTATTACTTGAGTCAACTTGTCATGTGGTTTGGTAAGGACTCTTGTACAGCCCGATACACGTGTTTCGTCCTTACAGACTCGCCAGTCGGACAGAACCCGTCGTCTTACGATATCTTTAGAGTCAGTTCTCTCAGGAGCTCTACTCTCTTACAGAGAGTCATCGAAGACGAACGTTTTACACTCTAGGGCAAGCGAAATTTTCACCTAACACAGAGTGTTTGCGCACTCGATTGCTCTTTGGCTGGTACAAGATCCCTTACCAAACCTCATGACAAGTTGGCTCAAATAATAATGAAAGGATCTATTGAAATTTAAGCGTGGTCTTAATAGAGCACTCGAAATAAAGGTGAAATACAAATCTTTTCTCACTCAAAAACGGCAACAAAGCGCAGAAGCCAGAGATCTAAGAATTTGATTGATTGCTCAAAGTACAATCTCAAGTCCTTGTTCAGCGAAAGGAGTACGTCTGTACAGTGTCTAGGTAAAGACGTACTATTACTTCTAGCCATGTACTTGTTATTGTCGATTCATGGCAGCGCTCATATGCCATGTGCTAACTTTTACGCTGCATTAGAAAACTATCAACTATGACAACAAATGTTGGACAGAACTGCGCACCAAAATAAACTATCTGGAAGAAAGCGACCTCTATAGCGATCATATCGATCGCTGCTCTTATTATAGAGGATCGATAAAGAATTCATACTATCTCTAAAGCATGAAAGACACTTCTTTTCCTCCAAAACGCTATTCCAAAATTAATGTACGGCGAACCATTTGATTTATTAAGTGATGAACGCCGATCGTTTCATTCTCAACGTTCTAAACACAGGTCAATGGACTCGAATAAGAGGGGTGGATGCGACTATTTTGTTTTCTGAGATGAAATAACCATAATTATGAAGACAATAGGCCATATTTCACCCCTCTCAAAAGTTTCGTACACTTCTGATCCAATAATCACTCTAACAAAGAAGGTAGAAAAGCTGGAAAACATCAGATAGCCATGCACCAAGAACAAGACTAAAGCAACTACCACTACACATTCTCGGACAGCAACGGTTCAGGAAACGTGGAACCACTCATTGACGACGTTCTGGGACAGAGCCGATAAATTTCGAATGACCAGCCTATCGCATGAAAAAACCTTGAAAAATTGATCCGTAGAGAACACAAGTGCGCATGGAATTCCATCAGAATCAAAACTCTGTGTTTTAACAAGCGCATATTGAAAATGTGTATAATAGCCAGTGTCTAAATTTGGACCCTCAGTCAATTACGTCTGTACCCTTAACAACTTTCACGGCTAACACAGTTGTATAAAATTCAACCCTACGTGATTCAGTCCGGTGGCAAATTGTTCTTCCGCAGCTTTAGTACAAAAAAAAACACAATTGTAAAGTAGTTAAAGTAAACTAAACATTTTTCCTCCAAAACGCTACTCCAGAATTAATATACATCAAAACATAGCACACAACTCATCTCAGCCCAAGCGAGAAAATCACAGAATTAGGTAATATATCACATATTTTTGAAACTGACAAAACAAATAGTAATGAAAGTAGTAATTCGATACAGAGTTCTTACTTTTCAAACTGAAGAACACCTCATCGCAACGTCACAATCATACAATAAAAGCAAAAACTTTGATTTGTTGGAATAAAACAGAGCACATTTTCCCAGACTTCTGAAAGAAAATTCGAGATGAACGTGGATGTGTTTTTGAGTTTCGGACCACACTGCATGAGTAAGCGGTTCACCTTATCCCGGCAAGGTAATCAAAATAAATATTTGAGATTTCTACACGGAAGTAAGTTCCAAGTAAACCTTCGTCATAGCAGAGCCTGGGAAGCTAATCGGCTTCCATGGTCTTCTTCTAGTCAAATACAAAAAACTCAAAGGAACACAAAAAATGTTTCTCGTCTCTTGACCAATCTCTCTGGTGGACACATCTGGTGTTGGGTCGAGTGAAAACTTCTCCGATATCTATTTGATTCTTGGATGATTTACGCGATTACAAAAAGATACAGGGGGATCTTATTAAGGCTATGTGGTTGGATATGTACAGCACCTTTAAACCATTTAACAAAGTTTTCCAGGTAGTTTAGTTTCTGGAGTCCAAAAAGGTGAATGCCAATGTTATGGTATCTTGAGTGTTACTCGGCTCCTTCACGATAGAATGTCGGCTGAAAATGGAAGTAAAATATGAAAGCGTAGCTGTTGCTTTACGCATCATGACAGCGGCAAATCCCGACAAAAGAAAGTGGGAAAGTGGAAAGACACACCGATGAATTAGCTAATCCACTGTCGTCTTTTGCAGCATCCTCATCTGAGTCCGAAGATGTTTCACTACCAGGTTCGTCAGCGTAAGCAGACGGTGACGGTGGTGAAGGCGTTTGATGATGCGTAGTTGCACAGTTCGATCTTGTCGGAGATCCATTGTTATTAACACCAGTAAGACGAGTGAAGCACTATAAAAGGTAGTGAATAAAGGACGTGATAAGTGCAAAAACTTCAGATGAAAGAATTACCATGTCACAAACGCGAACTGGTTTCTTATTCAGGCTATCAATCTTATATGAATGTGTCGAACATGACCCACAGATTACACGACCACAGGCGCGACAATGGTGCTGCAATAGACTTGTTAGCATACTTCTTTTATCTCAATTCATTTTTCGAATCTCAAAAACAAAGCTATCATGTTTTCTCAGAATTTCGACAATCACTCAATAAGTCAAACCTAGGTGACTACAATACTGAAACTTTTCTTTGTTTCTGGAAAAGCCTCTTCAAAGCGCTGCAGCAGCTAAAATATCATCAAATTTCACAATCGATGCGTATTTCCTCTCGTCCTACTGTTTGCGAATGGCCTTCTAACAGACTTGCGGCAGTTATTTGATAGCACAAATTCTGGCGATCCTGATACCAAGCTTATTTCTCAAGAAATTTTCACATAGCGCTGAAAGAGCGAAGAAAAAATTGCGTTTCGTACTCCAAAGCCAAGACTTTATAGAGGGTTCATTTGACGATATAATTTGAATGTGAGGCTAAGCTTACAGAGCGATGAACAAGGTTTGTTTCTCAGTCTTAATATGAAAAACCTCAAAATTTCTACCGAACGAAGGAAGAGTTTCCAAATGAACAACAACAATCGCACTCCTTTGAGGCAGTTTGGAACTCACAAAACGTAGGGGTGATTTGAAAGACGCTATAACGCACACCGAGTGTGAAATTCCCGCTGCTACAGCGCACTAAGAAGGCCTTCTCAGAAATCGAGAGCGGTACTGAGATTATAAAGATTTAAGCCACTGAATGACTACTAAAAGTCTTAAGCTTAAAGCAAAAAGGCACTCTCTCTAAGGGTTTGAAAAATAGAAGGAGACAAAGGAATTGTGCAGTTCTGTTCGAATTACAGATTGAGGAAAAAATAAAAAGGAATAAGAACAAGACAATGAATTACTCTTCTCTGAACAAGGTTGAATTGAGTACGACCACAGGCCATGCAACGTGCAGCTTCTCCATCAGGAATCCATACTGCTGCATGCTCTTTCGCAGGACGTTTATTTCCTATCAAAGCAAGGCTGATTAGAAGGATTTCAAAGATAAACATATGCATAAAAACTACCTTTCTCCAGCAGATCTGCAACACAACGCTCTATATGTATCATCCATTCCTTTTTCTCTTTTGGAGATGCAGCATATACAGCAAACGACTTTTCTGGTGTCTTCACAATCCAGCCATTTTTCATTCCTACAAGATAAACGATCTAAGGAACTCGTAATCGGCTCTCAATACTCTCTACACTCTACCCGAATTCGTTACTCTACTATTGCTTCACCAGATCTTCTTAGCTGGGGAGGTTTTTCTACATTTACAACAAAGACGTACAAAGGAATCATCACCTAGTATCCCGGTCTCACGATTTGAGAATGAGTCCAACAATTCTATTCGCAAAGCTTAGCTACGATTAAACCAATTTAAGTAGGTACCGAACCTGTGCAAAGTGGCAAATCTAATTTACAAATGTTGCAACAGCCTGTGCTGACGGCCTCCTCGATATGTTTATTGTCGTCATTCTACTTTGTACATGATTCCATGCTAAGAACTAGGTTAGGCATAAACCAGTTAGGAATAATATAATCACTTATCATGGGGAAAGCAAATACTTGATGACAAAAACATCATGGAAGAGACCTTTGCGAGTCCGGAAGAGATAGCTCGCAGACCAGAAAAGAAACAATCGCAAAAACTTAAACACAGATTTAACTATGTCAAAGCTCGACAAAAGTCAGAATATCTTCAAATTGCCGTTTTGGTAGCTACTAATCTGAAGATGGTACTCTCCCTCTGATCCACAAAGGCCAAAGACTGTTCAGATGTGGTGACAACCTGAGGAAGCCCTGCATAGTTGTTCTTCAGAACTTCAGGCAACAAAACAGCAAGACCAGACAGTTATCCTGTGCTGGGGCTCGTACAGGTGAAGACTGGCCATACAAATATCTGCATACTGTTAAAATACTCTAACGAACGAGAAATTGTGGTCTGCTACTTAGAAAAAAAAGTCCTTTATCGCTAATGTGGCAGTATGATTTCAACATACATGTTTCCGTAATTTCAAGATCTTTTGCTGAAGAAAGTTAGTGCGATAGTATAGTACCTGGAAAGATAGTGAGCATTCCACATATGCGAAGCATTGATAATGAGAAGCATAAATGGAATCTCGATCGAAGAGAGAACAACTTCACGAAACTTCCAAAGTAGAAAATGGGATAAATCGTATTGAAAAACTTAATGATGCGATTTCAACTGATTCCTATGAAAATGAGTAGTAAACCCTGATTAATAATGGATACACGATATTTGTCTGCATAGGAAAGGTGGCGCAGTGCTTAGCGATGCTGTGTATGAATCAAGGCGTTGGTTCGATCCCCTATCAAAACACAGCAAAACAAATTTTTAAAATTCATTAGGGAATTGCCTTGATCAGCATTCTTTGACATTCCTAAAGAAGATGAAGTCCTCAAGCACTGGTAGAAGCAACACGTGAGATATTTGAAGACATTTCTGAAAGATCTCGAATGCAAGAAGTGCTGGGATCCAAAGTAAATTCTTTTGAGTGGCCGTGTAAGAGAAGAATGTAAATCAGGAAATCCTCTCTGAAATCCGGCGACTGCACGCAAAACCAACATGGGAAATTCTTGGCTTGGCAGTTATAGAATTTCAAAGTGGGAAAAGTTACACATTTCGCAAAATAGATGTGCAATGAAAACCAATATACTGAGCGCATTTTATTAAAGTCGTCCCAAAAGTTTTGGCACTATAACAATAAACGTCCAATTACTAACCAGAGTAATTAAATTGCCAGATAATGATTCTAAGCCAGGCATGTCATGTGGTCTATTAAAATGGGCTGACTTATCGAGCCCGATACAGGTGTTTCGACCTTGCGGTCTCGTCAGTCGGGCAATTGACCTTTCTCGTCTTTTGCCAATCCTCTGTGGGCGCTCTAGTCCCCACACTACGAGTTACCGACGACGAACATTCTACACTGTAAGTCCAGTGAAATTGTCACTGAACAGACAGTGTTGTACACTCGATTTCTCTTGGCTAGTATATTTAATATATCATGTCTTTCGTTTCGAGTGTTTTCTTGAGACCACAGCTCAAATCTCAATATGCCAGATAATCACAATTAAAAATGCATAACTTTGGCATCGTTTAATCGCGCATTTGATCACAAACAGAGAAACAAACTTTTCCGAGTTTATTTAACACCACCCGTCATCATTACAATCTAATACATACATGCCAGACCTCCCTGCACTTGAGTCTTGCCTCGCATTCGTTCCCCACAAAGGTTTCTGAACATGTGTGGGTTCGGCTGCTGCACTCTGTTTGCCTTCTTCATGATTGTCGTAAAATCCTGGTCAAGACGAATTTCTGGTACTCCTTGAGGTAACCGAGCTAATCGTCACTATATATTCGTTGATGAATTGCTAGGGAATGATGAGAAATAAGGCTTGAACATCGAATCAGAGCATCGTCTATCGAGTGGATTGCTGACAGACTGCACCGTTAGCCACTGCGCCACCTCCACGTACTCGCGTGTAGGATATATTAGGTCGTTCCATAGGTTTAGGCACTAGAGAAATAAACACCAAACTTACCAACCATAAGTAAAACTTCATGATTTCAGTATCGTTCAATTGCACAATTTCTTGCAAACATTTTCGTTTACAACTTGCCTATTCCTATTTTCAGATGGAGCTGTCTTGAGAACACATTCGCTTGCGACTCATGCACGGATGGTGCGTAGGGGACGATGTCAGTGAAGCGGCGCGCAAGATTAACCTTTGAAGACCACCACTGATAAGGACGCATCGCACCGTCAATCGCGCGGCAGTCGCAAAAGGCGGTATCCGTATGTCTACTGATGCACGTCTGGCCGTCCGCGCCTGCCTTCCCACGGAACGAGACGCCGTCATTACGCCATTACAGTAACTAAGCGAGATTTGACGTCGCGGTGATCGTCAAAAATATCCTCATTGTCCCAACAGGTAAATGGAGCTTCCTATGACCGGCCCGAACAGGACTGATCCTTTAGACTGTTCTCTCCGGCTATGAACTTCGCGAAGTACTCCTGGCCCCCCTTCCTCCAGCTATATCATCGCCCCAAGCTCAATTAATGTTGCACGTCGCTTCACTGGCATTTTTCCCTACGCGCCAATCGTGCATATGTAGCAAGCAAAGCTGTACCCATGACAACTCCATTTCAAACCAAATAAAGGAAAGTTGTATACCAAAATGTTTGCAAGAAAATACACAATTGAAAGATACTAAAATCATGCAATTCTAATTACTGGTTAATAGATTTGGTGTTTAATTCCCTGGTATCAAAGCTTATGGCCGACCTAATATATTCTACATACGAGTACGTAGGCAGTGAGGGAGCGTAGTGGCTAGTGATGCACTGTATCAGCAATCCACTCCTTGAATGATGCTCTCGTCCCATAACCAACCCGCACCCCTCCTATTCCTTAGCAATCCAACAACGAACATCTAGGAACGATTAGCCTGCTTACCTCCAGGAGTGCACGGAGATTCGCCTTGATCAGGATTTTACGACATTCATGGAAAATACAAACACCGAGCAGCAGCCAAACCCACGACCTGTTCGGAGACCTTTGTGGGGGAAGAATATGAGGAAACAATCAAGTGCAAGAAGTGCTAACATGCGCATAGTAAATTGTCATGAGTCGTGTAGAATAAACTCGGATAAAATGATAATGTGACTTTTGGCACCAATCTCAAACATCACTTAACCTGCAAACAACGTTTCAACTTCGACTCGAACCCAACAACTACTAATCCATGACCATGCAGAATTGAGGAGAAATTAAAATGACTTTTGCCATCATTTTCACAGTTAAATCGCGAGACAAGGAAGATCACAAGAAGACGAGCGACCGTGTACAAGACTAGTCCGGATCATCGGCTCTGAAGATGAAGAAGACAAAGACGTTGAGACGTTAGCCGACTGAACGTCATTATCATCTTCATGTAACCTCTATCACGCAGGAAAAATTATCAATTATTTTGGAAGAGTTTCAATAAAAGCTGGTTCCTGACAAAATTTGAAACAAAAGTTGGAATTACTAACTAATTACCTCCTTCATCGGGCAGGTCCTCCAGTTGCACATTCTCAAGAGCTATTATTCGCTGCTTGTTGTAGCGTTTCTTCGAAATCACTATGTTTCCATAGACTAATATATCGTTGAAGAGAAAGAACTGACGTCTCTTGGGTTTTTTCCTCAAAAGAATTCAAACTTGTAGCGCTCGTGCTATGACAGGATCAGAATTCTACAAGACTTTTAGAAAAACATTTACAAAAATACTCCAGACCTTGCCTAATAAGAATCGATCAATAACGCCAATTTAAAGATTTTGATTTGAAGATTTGCTGTGACAATAACAATTCCGACTCTATGAGGTGCCTGGGCACCTGTAGCGCAATGGCTAGAAGTGCTCTGCGACACACAGGTGGTCAATCTATCAGTGGCCGATAGCTTGATCCTGAGCTCAAAATTCAGCAAGTCTTCCATCTTTCCGGGCTCAGCAATTTGGTTCGAGTTGTCTCCGAGAATAGCAGCGTTAACAAAATAGATCTAAAGGCCACCGCGAGTCATTGTAAAGGCCAGATTTGCGATCAATCACCTCGAACGAGGCTAAATAAAAACAAATACATGGCGCATGATTCAGGGATTGATCAACGCCGAGAGCTTGCTTAGCTTTATGAGGGATGACATATTCGCTAGTGTCGTCTGAAAGGATGAAGGACAAAGCTCTCGGGGCTGACCAGTCTCTGAAGGATGCTCCGTGCTTCACCTCTAATCTTAGCTTCGTTAGAGGTGACTGAACGCGTAACTGGCCTTCACGATGCTCGTAGAGGCCGACCAATTTATCAAATCGTGCTGATACCCTCTCAGACAAGTCTCGCACTAAGGTGCCGACCTCACAGGATTGGAAGGCTTAGTGAGCCTTGCGCAGGATCGAACCATCGATCATCGACTGATCAATCATGTAGATAGCACAGCACCTTTAACCACTGCGCCAGACGAGCTCTGAGGTGGCCTAACTGGCTTCATAAATGGTACTCTTTTCGCTAAAGAAATTCTCATTACCTGCACATCTTCACCAACACTCCCTCGCCGACCAATACCCGACCGAACAAACTAAGTGGTTTAGCCATTTTTCCGAAACATTGTTCCACATTAGCCACTCGACGTGCGTTGACCTCGCTGTTTACTAAAGTGTCGTCGAAATTAAACGTTACAATAAATAGGAAAAAGTACTTGCCAGGCCTGTCAGCTCCGACAAAGCAGTTTCTCTACAATTTCAAAAAGTAGTTTGATATAAAAATCGACTGGAAATTGGAGCTTAAAAAGTAGAAAATAGAGATTTTGAACCTACCGAGTCTGTCCACCATCCCAAAACCAAATAGGATCAAGTCCTACGCCAGTCAAATTTGAATATTCTCGTCTCTCTGTGCACTGAAAACGAAAATCGAATAAGCTAAATTCTATGAGTAATTACATCATTACTACCGAGTTAAACGTCAACTCAGAACACTGTACTATTAAAGTTTACAAAGACGTGGATAAGGATAAAGGATAAAGCTCTCGGCGTTGATTAATCCCTTAGGGATGCGCCATGCATTCGACTTCAATTTTTAACTTCGTTTGAGGTGTTTGAATGCATATCTGGCCTTTACAATGACTCGCGGTGGCCTCCCACTGAACCGAGTCAGTGATGCTTATCCTCCCAGACAAGTCTGAGACCTGCCTGGTACCAATTTACCGACCCCGGAAGGATGGATGACTTGGTGAGTCATGAGCGCGAGATCGAACCACTGACCTCGTGTGCGACGCAGGGCACCTCTAACCACTGCGCCACATGCGCTCTAAGACGTGGATACTGCCCAAAAATGAACAATGAAAATTAAACAAGGAAAAAACAACAAACAAAGGAAAGCACTTTTCTCTTCGGCAGCACAGATTTTCAAGCCTATCGTCTACGCTGGAGAAATTTTCATAACTTGTTAGTAATCATTCGAAAGCTCAAATCTCAATCTAAAGCATCACGAGGGCGATTTTTTAAAAAAACCCTTCAATAAGGCTGAAAAATTCAAAATAAAAATCTGCTTCACGTGGGCATATTTCTCGCAGTGCCGAGCTCTTTCTTTAGACTATCAGTAATCATTTGATAACTTAAGATTTACAAATTTCAACGCTGTGCTTATATTCTGCAACAAATGCCTTTCTGCAATGCAACAGGGAAAAAAAGAACATTGATTTACATGCGCGAGGAAATGTTCTTTGGCCAAATCCCACAGATGTACAGTGGGTGGGCGGCAGGGAGGATCGGCGCGAACATCGATCGATAGCGCCTAGGTGAGGTGTATTCGATTAGGAATTGTTTCTGCGCATTGGAAAAAACTCCGGTTCAAACGTTTGACTTTGATACTAGATGATTTTCTCTACACGTTCATGTGCTCTTCGTACTTTCAGCGAAGTAATAGTCGAATTACGCGGCAGATGTGAATCATAATTGTTATTTTTCAACGTTATAAAAGTATCTTTACAAAAAACCGGCCACGTAAAGCGTCAGCCTAAGATTTAAGCTTTCGAATGATCAATAGATTTCTTATGAAAACTTCCTATCCAGAGAATAAGGTCGGTTTTTCATTAGTCGTCTTATAATGGACAAATACCGCTTTGGGATGTTCCAACGTAACAGTCTTATCAAGTCAATAAATTGGCTATAAATCACTTGGCCCGCGCATGCGGATTCAGTCTTATTCGACCTAGCTACTCTGCACAGAAATGGCCTTTCCAGAATATGAGCACAGCGTTGGAATCACTGAAACGTACGGCATCGAATGATTACTACTAGTCTACAGAATAAGATCCATCCGGGAAGAAATATGTCCGTGTAAAACATAATTTTATCTTGGAATTTTTAAGCGTTATAAAAAGGTCTTTCACCGGCCACGCATACGGACGGATAGCTCGAGATTTACGCTTTCGAATGATTACCAAAATTCTCTATAAAAACTTCTTATCCAGCGCAGGGGATATGTTTGAAATCTCTGTTGAAACGGAGCGACCTAGCTCCAGAGTTGAGCAGGAGGAAACGAGCTGCTTGGGGAACGTTTAAGAGCATCGAAGATGTAGTGAAGAGGACAAAGAACATCCGACTCCGTGCCCACCTTTTCGACTCGACAATTATCCCTGCCCTAACGTATGCAGCAGAAACCTGGTCGCTACGTAAGCAGGATGAAAGATCACTTGGAGTTGTCGAACGCGCAGTCGAAAGGTCGATGCTAGGAGTATCCCGTATCTCGCAAAATGAGAGAAAGGATCCGAAGTTCCGACCTACGTTAACGTTCGAAAATCAGAGACGCCGTTCTACACGCCAGGATATCGAAAATAAGGTGAGCCGGACACGTGATGCGCTTCAACGACAACCGATGGAGGAGAGCCGTTACCGACTGGATTCCTCGGGACGTCAAGAGCTCTAAAGAAAGGACCACTGACCCGTTGGTCCGATTTCTTCACGAAAGCGATAGAAGAAAGATATGATGCTCAGCGAATCCCTAGAGCGAGGAGGACCCACTGGGCTACTCTTGCACGCGATAGGGAAAAATGGAAGAGTTGCTGGTACCCGCTCGAGTCACTCGACGATCAACGGGACGACAGGTGATACAGGTGATAATGACTTTTAGTCACTGTAAGAAATAGTCTCCCTAGTGACGTCACTAAGAAACTTTTTTTTATTTTTGGTGCTTTATTGATCCGTTCTCACAGTGTTTTTCCTCACTGTGCGCATCCCAGTACTTCTAGCATTCAACTCATCTCTTCGTCTTCTTCGTGGACGTCGTAGAGCACTGGTTGAGCGAGTCTCCTTGCAATCTCGTGGATAGTCAGGCTATGGCGTTCCACAGGGCGTCCATTGTTGACTGCCGGAGAGTGCTAGAGGATGAAGGCGCCGCGACGAGCGACACAACCACTACGCGGTTAAAAATTAGTGCTACCAAACGGAAAGGAATCAAGAGAACAAACAAATAGGCAAAGAGAAGCAAAGAACCACTGACTATCAAGTGGCGAATGACTCATGTGAGCTGGACGCACATATGGTGAATTCTAATCATACTGTATTTTTATATGTACGTAATTGCAGCTGTTCTACTTGACGCTTCTTTTTTGTGGCCTCATGGAAAGGTAAGACTTCCGTTCTCGTGAGTTCTGTTGACTCAGAACGCTAGTTGATGCAGTCGTACCTTAGTTTGAATTGTTCTATGAGGTTTGATATGATTTATTGATTGTTTATTCTCTATACAATTCACACAAGCCGGTACACACCGATATTGGATTTTGAGGGTACTGTATTAATCAGTGGTACGTAATCACGACGCAGACTTGCTACTTGACGTCTTTTTTCTTCTGCGGGTCCGTAAAAGCTGTTACGGGCGTTTATTGGTTGACCTCACTGTTCAGGAAGATCGCGGTCTGCAATGGTAGCTTGGTGAATTGGGCCGTGAGATGCAACAAGGTCTTTTATTTGTGTAATTACTAAGTGACCCTCGCAAGCATACTTATACAGACAAGGGATTTTGTAATACTGTAGTTCAAAATGTACGTAATCACACCGAGACGCCTTACTTGACGGCTCTTCTCTAATTTTTTTTGAGTTTTTTTGTGTTCGACTGTTCTATGGCGTTGATCTTCGCATGGTAGCGTGCTATGGCTTGTGACACAAGATCCAGCGAAATCTTTAACGTTCTAATCTATTTATTCACCTATCTATTTATGAGGGGCCGCTGGCCGAGTGGCTAGGGGTGCTTTGCGCGAGTCATTGCGGGCTTGATCCCTCACCGTCCGCAGCACTCTTTGGCAATCGATAACGAACGCTGTAAAAAACGCGCTAGCCTGATTGTTCTTTGGGTCGCAAGGAGACGTGCTCGACCAGTCCTCTACGACGTTTGTAAAGAAGATGAAATCTAGTTGACGAGGAGATGATTCGAACGCGAGATCTTCTTGTTTTGTCTGTTATTCTCTTTCATGTTTTCTTGCTCTAGTTTATCCATGGAGCGAGCTTGGCGAGTCTTGAGAACGAGATCGAGCCATCGGCCACTCGTGTATCGCAGAGCGCACCTCTTACCATTGAGCTACACGCGCACCGATGTGATCGATCGGAACTTAACACATTGGGGACCGCAGACTCACGACGCTAGCCCCGCCGCATCGCGCAGCAGCGGCGTATCGGCGAGCAACCGCGGCAACGAGTGCCTGGCGCTTACGTTCATCGGGAAGAACGTTGCTGGTTCGATCTCCTACCACGACGCTTCACTAAAGTTTTTTGGTGTCATCCTTCAAATCACTGACAGACGTTCGTAGTTATCGGTCGTTTACCAACTGCGCCGTAGTGTCACCTGTCGTCCCGTTGATCGTCGAGTGACTCGGGCGGACACCAGCAATACTTCCATTCCCTATCGCGTGCAAGAGTAGCCCAGGGGGTCCTCCTCCCTCTAGCGATTTTCTGACCATTATGTCCTTCTTCCAGGCTTCGTGAAGAAATCGGACCATCGGGTTGGTGGTCGGGCTTCCTCCGGAGTGCTCGATATCTCGAAGAATCCAGTCGGTAACGGCTCTCGTCCATCGATTGTCGTTAAAGCGCATCACGTGTCCGGCCCACCTTATTTTCGATATCCTGGCGTGTAGAACGGAGTCTCTAATTTTCGATCGTTGACGTAGGTCGGAACTTCGGATCCTCTCTCATTTGCGAGATACGGGATACTCCTAGCATCAACCTTTCCACTGCGCGCTCGATAACGCCAAGTGATCCATCCTGCTTACGTGGCGTAGTAATAGATCAAAAACTCATGTGATGAAATGTATAATTAAGTTGGGATGTCGTTGAGCGGTGATCTGTTGGCTTTGTTGGTGTAGTCCGTTGGTGCAAAACATGGTGGACCTCATTAACAGACTATTTCCTCCTCTCTTTTCAGGTACAAACTCGTTCCACTGACACCAGTTTATGTGAAAGTGCACCGTGGCATTCGTGTATTTAACGGGTCTCCTCATGATCTCTCTCGCATTTCGGCGCTTGTGTTGATTCAGATGTTATTCATTCGAAGTAACCAGTTAATCGGCGGTAGATCATGACCCAATGATATGTAACTATATGCTGAACGAATATAGGATGCCTTCGGCCCAGGAAGAATGAGACTGGCGAGCTAAGAAGTCGGCGATGTCACTTTTGGTCTTCTCCCTCCCTAACCTGTTGATCGTCCTGGGTGGTGGTCTTCTTCGAGCATGGTGCTTTCGAGGTACTTGAGGCACATTCCTTGACTCAAATTGAGCATTCATTCTACTTCGTATCAGTAATTTCTGCGCTGAAGATCAACTCGAAACTCTCTACTGAACAGGCAATCCTTAAAGCTATGAAAAGGACAAAGGATAAAGCTCCCGGCGTTGATCAATCCCTGAGGGTTGCGCCATGCATCCGGCTTCAATTTTAAACCTCGTTTGAGGTGTTTGAGTGCATATCTGGCCTTTCATTGACTTGCGGAGGCCTCCCGCTGGACCGAGTCAGTGCTGCTTATCCTCCCAGACAAGTCTGAGACCAGTCTGGTACCAATTTACCGACCCCGGAGGGATGGATGGCCTGGTGAGCCGTGAGCGCGAGATATATACACGTCTGTTACATAAAGGAAATACCGACTCATTTTCGTGTTTGCTCAAAAATTAGCGAGGAAATCAACTTGTACCTGTGAGGGAGCCTAGCTGAGAAGAAACAGACTCGCTTGGATACTTGGACGGCCCGTCTTCACTGCTGGTGTCATCCCCACATAGTTTCCATTCGTTTCTCTCTCGTGCAATTGTCGTCCATGGTGTTGGTCTGCTTTCGAGCGTGATGACGTACGTGAGGTCCATTCCGTGATTCCAAACTCGTTGCCATTTGTATATGCAGATGCTTGATGTTAGCCACGAACACGTCTGCCTATCGTTTGGGTAGTCTTCCAGGGGAGCGCTTGCGTTTTCTTGGAGGCCCCTCCACCGTCTTCTTCGTACATCTGTCATCTGTTCTTCTGACTATCTGACCGGCCCATCTGTGTTTCGCTATTGACGTAAACTCTTCTGAATCGCGAAGATGAGACAAGTTCCGAAGATCAGAGCTCCGCAAGCCAATTACATGTTGTGAATGCCGACCAAATCTCAGAAGACATCGTTTGAGCGCTCTGTGAGTTGTTCGCAATAGTCTTGAGGTGGTAGAGGTATCAACCCATGTCTCTGCCATATAAAAGAGCACTGAGAGGACTGGAATAAAAAAAAAAAAGCGAGCACGAAGTTTGGAGTCCGCTATCTGGTCGGTGGCCTCTTTGAGTCGGCCCATGCTGCTCTCCTTAGTCTAGTTCCTTCTTCATGTTCTTCTCCATGTTCATTGAGCGTCCAAGCTGGACGTAAGAGGTGGTCTCCTCAAGGAGCGAATCATGCAGTTCGATTTGTTCACCTTCGTAACAAGGATTTCAGTCAGCCGCAGACCATATCAGTAGAAAGAAAGCGATTCATGGAAGGGATTCTCAAATTTGATGCCGAACTCTGCCTACGATACCAAGTCATCGGCGCGGAGATTTCGCCGTTTATTCGGTAACAAACCTCTCTAGACCGAGCACTCTCCAAAAGCAATAATTTCTCGTCGTAAAGTTACTTTTGGAGAGACGACTGGAAGAGAAGGTGCCTTTATAATCGAGACCGAGGATAGAGACTAGTCTGAAAGCTGTCGATTGGCTTTGAAAAATTCAGTGATCGCGCTACGTTCAGTGAAAAAGCCTGCTGTACAGCATGTTCAGGCATCAGTGTGCGTACCGTCCCGAACGAGCGGACACTTGTGTACAGGAAAGAGTGCATATCGTCCTGTAAGCGTCAATCATTTCGTTGTGGCGGCACGCGGTTGAGACGACTACGAAGAGTGGCTGGGATGATCGTCTCATGATATCTCATGGCCACTAAAAGCCCTTTTAGTGCTTAAATTTGGCAAATAATTGCCGGATTCTTTTTGGAGGTTGCACCGATATTGGCAAGTAGTCCGAGCAGCTCGACACTTTTGGTACACACGGCAGTGAAAGGGTTAACCCTTTGAGGACCATGTGCTATGAAATGTAGCACACCGCGCGACGCCGTCTGCTATCCACGTCGGTCCCCAAAGGGTTAAAAGGATAAAGGATAAAGCTCTCGGCGTTGACCATTCCCTTAGGGATGCGCCATGCATTCGTCTTCAATTTCTAACTTCGTTTGAGGTGATTGAATGCATGTCTGGCCTTTACAGTGACTCGCGGTGGCCTCCCGCTGAACCGAGTCAGTGCTGCTAATCCTCCCAGACAAGTCTGGGACCAGTCCGGTACCAATTTACCGACCCTGGAGGGAGATGGCTTGGTGAGCCATGAGCGCGATGTCGAATCATTGACCTCGTGTGCCACGCAGGGCACTTCTAACCACTGCGCCACGTGCGCTTTCCCCAAGGGTTAATGGACGATATATAGAGGAAGTGCTTATAAAGCTGCTCATCAACATCTTTTTCATTGTCTGTATATTCTTCTTTCTCGTACTTACAGTCTTGTTGAGCTATCTTCTCTCGTAATGCGGTCAAATTGTTAGTATTTACATTATAAAATGACAGGAATTTAGCGTCGTTTTCTTCTTTCTGACCCCTGTAGTTCTCGGATCGATACGTATACTTGTTTGTATTCATCAATTTAGAGATTGCCTAGTGTCTCTCAAAGAAGAGATGATCTCCAGAAAGATGAATGGGATTCTCCGTCTCCGACAGTTGGCGATCCTCGCAGTCATAGCTGTCTCATTCATCTTTGTCTATAATGGGTACTCAGCGCGCCAACTCAATAGAGAATTCCAAAATCAACGATATACCATGCCCGGAACTGAACATTTCCGTGAGGAAGAGGTGAGGATGGTTGATCCATTCGTTAAAGGTGATTAAGGCCTGTTCAAAAACAGGCTCAGTACTGAAATTGCCGTTGGTACTCATATGTTAGACGGCGGCAAATGAGAAACCGATCTCATTCGCTGGACAGGGATTTTTTCATAGGAGTGTTAGTAATCATTCGAAAACTCAAAATCGTGGCTCGAGCCACTCGTGGCCGGTTTATGAAAAGACTCTTTTATAAGGCTGTAAAATTCAAAATAAAATTATGTTTTACACGCTCCGCGCGCCTTCGTTTCCTCATGCGTATAGTTCGTTGGAATTACGAAAAGCATAACAACATGTAGAGAAACTTTCATGGTAACTGATTCATCGTTTCATCTGGAGTTTCCTTTCAAAGTGGTGAAGAGAATTCCCAATTCAGTAACAAATTGCATCCCAGGTATCCAACGGCCAAGAGTCGATCAACTGGCCTCACACCTCCATCCTCCTCCCCTCGCCTCCCTCCCTATGTCCTCATGGACTGTCCGATAAACCAGCTTGCCGAAGATGTAAAACTCGATCTTATTTTACCCGTTAACGATATTTCCAAGAAATAAAAACATCGATGGAATTATGGAAACTTACGTTATCGAATGGTTACTAATTCTCTGAAGAAAAAGCTCTGTTCGGCAAGGCGTAAAGCACAAATCTTTTCTTTTTTCTACAGGGCTTTCAGACGAGATTTTCCAATTGCCAAACATATTTTTCAGTTCTTCGAAACTTGTGCTATCGAACGAGCACTAGCACTCTAAAGAATGGGTTTTGTTCGGCGAAATATAAGCGAGATTGGGAAAAAAAGCACGTGGTCGTGTTAAACGTAAACTTATTTTAGTTTCTACATCGTTATAGAAGGGCATTCTGGAAGAAGGGCCACGTGTGGTTCTAGTCAGAGATCTAGGCTTTAGAATGATTTAATAACATTCTTATGAAGAGTTCCTGATCAGCGAATGAGATTGGTTTTTCATTTGTCGCCGTCTAACACAGCACCTTGCCTCTGTTCAAGCTGTTGAATGTTTACTAAAGGTCCAGTGGAAAAACTCTGTCCAGCGTAAAGGGCTTCAAGTAATCTTGTGCCGAAAATGGAGCATACCACGTCCTTCGTTTTCAGAACTTCGATCCATTCAGAGACGCTGATTCAACCGTTTTTAAAGTTTTGTTACGCCAGTGACATGACGGTCTCGCTCGCCTCGTCACTACCGCACATCTCGCTAGCCACCCTGTAAACTAGAAAAGGAATGGCGCAAAATGATAAGACCTGGTAAAGAGAATTCTGCCTGGATTCTCTTGAAAAACGGTCGAAATAAAGGATAATGACTAGGAAAATATAGGCGACTACCGTATCATCGACTGTGAAGAAGACTCAGGCAAGATTTCACCTTGCTAGATCAAATCATTCTGCGCCTTCCCCTCCATAGTATGTAGGGCGGCCGGTGGGGGGGGGGGGGGGGGGGGGAGTGGTATTGACGAGGCGAGCGAGGTCGCCGAAACGTTCGTATACCACTTGCGTAACAAAATCTCATAAACGGCTATATCAGGTTCTCTGAGTATATCGATTTGTCGCAAGTAATTCGCTTACTCTTAATTATCGTCCTTTCTAGTTTGATTTTGAAATCATCGTTAGCGGACAGGATAGTGACCGTCGATACGAGAGTGGTGCCGCGAAGTCTGTTAGCAGTTCTGTCTCAGCTACGACTTTACATAGCCAGGTGCGGTTTTAGCTTTGGTTCGCAGGTGTAGTATTCTTATACTTTCCACTACGATTAGAGAGAAAGTTCTGAGGCACTTCAATACTTATGAGATATCTCTTATGTTTATCATGGGATAACCACAGTCTTTTACGTGGGATCATCTCACTGAAGGCCTAGATATTGCTTATCTTTCCTGTTCACTTTGCTACAAGTCTCCACAATGTCCAACGATGCAGTCGAAGTCCTTTTTTTATTACGTCATTGTCACAAAAAGGTAACTTCCACAGTGAGCTGCACTCGGTGAAATAAGTGAAGTTGGATAGGAAGGCACAACAAGCAAATCTACTGCTGGACGCTCGTTTCGACGTCGTTTCAATGCCGGGGAACTTGACCTTGAAAACAAACGTGGCTCAGAATGTCTAGTGAAGTTGAAGAACGGGGGTATGGTTGCTGCTTTGGAAGAAGGACCCTCGTCTAGAGCTAGCGAGTTGACAGCTGAACTTGGTGTTTCTCATGTTGACCGATGGCAGAAAGTCGTAGAAAACGATGGCCCTTTTTTCAAAATAATTGCTATTGTTTTGTTTGAAATTCATGCATAAATCTTCAATTTTTTGCAAGCTCCCAACCTAATACGTTTGTTCTTGGGCGGGTGTGAAGCAGTGGTGACCCTTTCGGTCCCGTGGACCCACTACCTCTGCATCTCTAACCCCCAGCCTAGGAATACAATGAATGTGTTATTATATTATTTCAGTTGTGTTATTATTGTAATTTTTCTGCTTGTTTCAACATAATATTTACATATGACATAAGATAGGAAAATCAGCAACAATCCTGTTGAATTATTACAATAATATATTCAATGCGTTCCTACGCTGAAGACTAGAGGTGCAGGGGAGGTGGAGCAGGTTGTCTATCGTTGATGCGCTGGGGACTACAGATGTAGAGGAGGTGGGTCCACGGTCCCGAAAGGGTTAGGGGTGTCGAGCATGATCGGTGCATCGATCTCGCCCCTAAACCTCACTAAGCTTTCCATCCCTCCGTGGTCTGCGAATAGCTTACCAGACTAATCTGAGAGGATAACAACACTGACTTGGAGATGAGCAGGCAATTGCGAGTCATTTGGGAGTTCCGATATGCATTCGATCACCTCTAATAGTGCTTTTTGAAGTCATGGTGTATAGCTTAGGAACTAATTAACGCCATAAGGTCCTATCTCTAATCCTTTATATGTGCTCATTTTTTCAGAAATGTGAAATCCCGAAGCTTGACATAAATGGCACAGAGGTCAAAGACTTTTTTCACAAAGCACAGCCGCTAGAGTGTCGAAAAAAGCATCCGGAGAACTGGGTTTATATAGATCAAGGCGGGAAAATTCAGTATATTGAGAGCAGGTTTTGGTTTTTTTTTCCGCTCCTCTTAGTTTTCGTTCTTTCCGCTCATGAGTGATTTGCAGGAAAAATGCGAAATGTAACGGAAGTTTTGTTACTCGTAGAACTGATGAAACGAATGACTATCGGCCCTTTTCCGCTCTTCCAAGTGGCCAGCCTTTGTTATCAGATTTTGCAATTGTTAGATGTCAAGACGGAGATCTGAAATGGTGAGAATTTTGGCCTTCAATTTCTCCGCCAAACAGTTTGTTTCCAGATATTTTCAGTAATTTTGAGTGACACGCGAAGCAGTCGACCCCAGGTGGGAATTGTACCCGCAGTTCACCTCTAATAGGGCGCGTTCACCATTACACCACCGATTTAGCTTGACTTGGTTTAATGCCGATATATGCTTACCCGACCTCACCCAGCAACGGTTAGTTGCTGAAAGCTGCGACGATTATCTTGAAGAAAGAGTAGTGGTAGCAGAGCGGTGGCCTCGATGGTGTAGTGGACCACGCACTCCTACTCTCCCTCCTACTATTCCTTCCTTCGGGCATAAATGGATGCGGGATCAACTCCCAACTGGGATCGAATTTTTGCATGTCACTCAGTAACATTGGATATGTGATTGTATCGTCATAACACTGCTGGAAGGACGCTAAAATCAAGAAGAAATTGTTATAGAGTCTCCAAGTACTCCTGCATAACTATGATAAAGCATAATTTCAGGAGTGGTATACTGATGAGTGTGGTGAGACTGAGCGATAAAGAACTATTGAGAAAGTCTGTCTCACCAAGTTCTGAAAGTTCTGGTCTGAACGTCTACTTCTTAGGATTTGACTCGCTCAGTCAGATGACATTCAGAAGGAAAATGCCAAAAACTGTACGTGTGCTTGAAGAGACTTTTCATTCCGTGGTGTTAAACGGTAAGATCTCTTTTCATTTACTTTTTCTTAGCCATTAACCCTTTGAAGACCGTGGACCCACCCCCACTGCATCCCTGACTGGCAGCTCTGGGCGGTCTGCTCCACCTCCTGCATCTTTAACTTCCAGCGTGATATTATAAGATGTAGCACACTGGGAGTTAGAGATGTGGAGGTGGATCAGACCGACCAAGGTTCCCAATCAGAGATGCGGAGGCCTTGAGTACATGGTCCTGAAAGGGTTAAAATAGGTGGATTAAAGGGTATAATATTGTTGGCGATGGTACACCACAGGCGTTCATACCTATACTCACAGCATCAACCGAAGAGGAACTTCCACTCACTAGGTGAGGCAACTTTATTTTTAATTTTTTCCCACAAAAGCAGAGAAAATTTTTTGTTTACAGATTTTTTCGATATACGGAAGCACGAGGTTGTTGCAGAAAAATTTATTTGAAGAGCTGATGACTGAATCCAGTGGATCTTATTATTCGGAGTCTGGAATGATCAAGTCGTCTACAACTCAGTCGGCTAAACACTGTGTCTGGCTGACTGCGTTTTAAACCACACGATCATTTCAGGCTCCGAAAAAGATGAATTTCATCATAACGTCAGCTCTTCGAATAAATTTCGGCACTTTTCCGTTAATGATACTTTGCTTCATTTTTCTGGGATTTTTTTTTCAAGTTTGTGTTGTCATTCGATAGCCAAAATCTTGACAGTTTTAATGGTATGCTTGGTTTTTGAAAAGGCTTCTTAATGAGGTGTAGCAGTAAAAATAAGATTATGGATCCCACTTGGCTTGTTTTCAGGTGTATTTTTGTTATTTAACTGGAGATTTTTTCCTTTGCTTCATAGATGCTTCCGAATTTTGGATGGTAATCGCAGGAGAAGCTTTGTTCTACCGTTCTGTAGGCTCAGGCTTTTCATTCTCATTTTATATTGCTGAATAGACCCTCTAATACCTCGAGCCCAGGCCTATACAGGAAAGGCATATGAACGTGTAGAGGAAATCTTGGACTATCAGAGTTATATGTACTAAATTTACTGTAAAGCGGGGAGAGAAGACTCAAGTCTAATTACAAAAATCGCACGCTGCGTGTGAGTCGCGGTGCGCGTTGAGTCACCCCTCGATCTACACTACAGTCACTCAACTTAGTCTCCAAGAAATGCGCGCTGAGTGTTTAGACTAATCTTTCTTTGGCTGGTACACTGCTCTAGGAAGTCATTCTAGAAAGAATCAAGTACACCATCGAAGTCGTCGATATTCAGGCTATCAATTGATTATTAAAATTCTATGAAAATTGCTTTGTCCAACGCAGAATGCTCGAGAGTGAAGCACAATGTTACTCACATTGCTGCAGCACACTAAGAAGTCCTCAAAAATCGTGTTTTCCATTGAAATTGTCATGATTTATGCTACCGGATGATTCACTACACTCCAAAAAATAGTTATCTTTCCAAGGAGTTGAAGAAGGATAACGTTAACTGCCTAATTTCCATCATAACAACATCGTGTTTCGTTCGAACAGCTTCTGTCTTTTTTCGCTCTATAGCTCGGTTTTAGGAAGCGATTTCGAGAAGCGAATTATGTTGACGATGTCTACCCATTCATATGGAATAACTTTTCCTCTTCAGGATATGTAACGCTTTATGGCGAAGACGCCTTTGCTATAGGTACAACTTTCTGTTTATACGAGCCGCTCACTCTCAGAGCTTGACTAGCATAGATTGTGAAGACAAACTTTATCACGAACTCGCATCAGAGTGGGGGACGGGCTAGCGGACTGATCAGTGATGTAGGGTGTCAGAAATGGCGGTGATAAGCGACGCGCTGTTTCGATTTTGTCTCCCGACATTCTCTTGTGATCGACCAGCGGATGCCTTAGAGAACCACTAAGCTCGGTTACCTCCGAAATTTGCGACGGGAATCATTTCGACCAGAATTCTATGACATGGAAAAGACGGAATCACTGATTCCACGTTCGCTAGTATATCCCACTCTTGAAGTGTTTTTTTTTTGTGACGTTCTCGCTGTATTCTAAGGAGGAATCAATTTATGGCTCAATTAATCATGATGGTTATGGGTACTAGTATGGTTTCTAAGCCTTTATATTCCAGGCAGCTTTCTTTTTCATCCTCCGGTCAATTTAGGAACCTTTACTTATCGCTTGAAAGGATTTCGAAAGAAGCCGACAGATCATTACCTCAGAACGATTTTCAAAGAGTACGAACAGAAATTTGGAGGAAACTGTCTAGGCTCAGAACCTTTGCATAAGGTATGTTTGGCGTTAGATATCGTTTGTAAATCTACGTCTCGATTTAGATTGAAGCTTGACTTCTGTACAGAGTAGTTTCAGTCTACACCACAAGATTGATGAATAAAATTTCCCTAGCCAAAGTTTCGACGCCTACGTATTTTTCAGAGCCGGTGACTTGGGTTGATCGTTCACGGTCGTTCGTCCATGTTGTGAACCTTCTTCTTCGTCAACGAGGACGAGCGACTGTGGACAGCCGATTCGATTAATCAGCTCTGAAGTGACGAAGATGTCTAAGCGTTAGTCAAATAATTCAAAGAAACAATTATTGGTTGGTAATGCCGATATCAAAGGAAGTCAATTTTCAAAAGAATATTACACCTTTTATAAAAACATCCAACACGTCTCAAAATGCTTCTTCGACAGCTGACAAAGTTTGCTCTTTGATTGAAATGTTTGAGAAGTTTGACCTTTTAAGAAGTAAAAAGCAGACTCAATTCTATTGAAAAATTATGTAATTATTTGTGTTCTAAATATATATATATATATGTATATATATGTACATATATGACGTGTGCATATACATATGCATGTATGTACATGTATACATATGTGTATGTGTATATGTATACATGTGTATATATGTATATACCAAACCATAACACCAAACATCAGCCAAGCGGAACGAATGTTGACTGATTTCGGTAACGCCTGTGGAAAGATCGGTCTTCAACTGAATCTAACGAAAACAATGTTCATGAGGAACGGATGGGTTTCTAGTGCCCCATTCACGCTCAACGGAACGACAATTTCCGAATGCTCCAGTTACATCTATTTAGGTCGTGAAATCAACATGATGAACGACCTAGCCCCAGAGTTGAGCAGGAGAAAACGAGCGGCTTGGGGAACGTTTAAGAGCATCGAAGATGTAGTGAAGAGGACAAAGAACATCCGACTCCGTGCCCACCTTTTCGACTCAACAATTATCCCTGCCCTAACGTATGCAGCAGAAACCTGGTCGCTACGTAAGCAGGATGAAAGATCACTTGCCGTTATCGAACGCGCAGTCGAAAGGTCGATACTAGGAGTATCTCGTATTTCGCAAATGAGACAAAGGATCCGAACTTCCGACCTACGTCAACGATCGAAAATCAGAGACGCCGTTCTACACGCCAGGATATCGAAAATAAGGTGGGCCGGACGCGTGATGCGCTTCAACGACAACCGATGGACGAGAGCCGTTACCGACTGGATTCCTCGGGATGTCAAGCGCTCTAAAGGAAGACCACTGACCCGTTGGTCCGATTTCTTCACGAAAGCGATGGAAGAAAGATATGATGCTCAGCGAATTCCTAGAGCAAGGAGGACCCACTGGGCTACTCTTGCACGCGATAGGGGAAAATGGAAGAGTTGCTGGTACCCGCTCGAGTCACTCGACGATCAACGGGACGACAGGTGATACAGGTGATATGAGCGCATGTGGCGCAGTGGTTAGAGGTGCCCTGCGTCGCACACGAGGTCAATGGTTCGATCTCGCGCTCATGGCTCACCAAGCCATCCATCCCTCCGGGGTCGGTAAATTGGTACCAGACAGGTCTCAGACTTGTCTGGGAGGATAAGCAGCACTGACTCGGTCCAGCGGGAGGCCACCGCTAGTTATTGTAAAGGCCAGATGTGCATTCAATCACCTCAAACGAAGTTAAAAATTGAAGTCGAATGCATGGCGCATCCCTCAGAGATTGATCAACGCCGAGAGCTTTATCCTTTATCCTTTATGTATATATATATATATGATTTGAAACTCTTATATGATATCTGGCGGCAATTGAAGAATCGACCTTTTTCGCTGAACAAGAATTTTTCATGGTGGTTTAAGTAATCATTCGAAAGCTCAAATCTCTGGCTACTGCAATGCGTGGCCGTTTTCAAAAGAGTCTGTTCAATGGTGTAACAGAAAGAAAACTTGCCACTTATCAGTAATAAGGTAACAAAGGGATATCGATCGACATCATTCGCTGTACAAGAATTTTTCGTTGGAGCGTTAGTAATCATTCGAAAGCTTGAATCTATGGCTGGAGCCGTACGTAGCCGGTTTTCAAAACACCTTTTCATATCACTGTAAAGTTTAGAATAAAATGACGTTTTACATCGGATGCGCGCTTTCATTTTTATCACGCGTATAATTCGCGGGAACCAAGAAAAGCATATGAATGTTTAGAGAAAAATTTCATAATTACTAAGCCAGTCATTTTGTTCGGAGTTTCTTTCAAAGCGGAAAATAATTCTCAACAGGATAACAAATTGCACCTCACATGTCTGACCCGTCAGGTCATCGAGTGATCGCCCCCCTTCCCCTTTCCCCTCGCTTAGGTTAGCCGGTAAATAAGCCGCCGAAAATGTGGAACTCGATCTTAAGCCCTTATACACTGCAGAGAATCGGTACTTTCAGAAAACAAGCACAGCGTTGAAATCCTTAAATTTTACGTTATGAAATGATTTCTAATAGTGTAAAGGAAGAGCTCTGTCTGGCGAGGTGTAAGACACTAATCTTTTCTGCCTCCCACACTTCATCAAAAGAGCTTTTTAAAAAGCAAGCGCATTTTTGAGTCCTTCGAGACTTGTGCTATAGAAAGAGCTCCAGTAGTCTAAAGAAGGGGGGTTTTGTCCAGCGAAATATAAACGAGATAAGAAAAAAACACATGGTCTTGTGAGACATAATACCATTTTGGATTTTATGACATTGTATAAGGGTGTTTGAGTAACCGGCCACGTGTGGCTATGTCCAGATATCTTTAACTTTCAAATTGTTACTAACATTCCTATGAAAAAAGTTTGTACAGCGAATGAGGTCGAATAGTCATCTATTCCCTCATGACCGAAAAGTACCAAAACTTTTGTTTCACACACGCATTATTTTTTGCAGCACAAAACTGTTTGACGGGAATTACGAGTAACCATTCCACAGCGTAAGTCTGGACGATGACAACGCTTTGCTTACCTCTAGAAAAGCCGCTTTACTGCAGTGTAGCAAGGATAATATGATTGAATTTCACGTATGCGGTGCATTTGTTTGTCCGCTAGTGTGAGCGACCCACTGGGCTACTCTTGCACGCGATGGGGAAAAATGGAAGTGTTGCTAGTACCCGCTCGAGTCACTTGACGATCAACGGGACGACAGGTGATACAGGTGACAGGTGTGCGTTAAGGGGGGGGGGAGGGATTGAGTGCAGTGTTTGCTATTTAGGGATTTTCCTCCTCTTGAAAGAATGTCCACGTGATATGTATGACTCTGTTACTACAAGATTTCCTCCACACGTTAATATGTTTTTCTTGCTTCCAGTAAAGTAACATTAAAAGCAGGGTCGTTGTTAGAAATAATATCGTTTTGAATGTTACACCATTGTAAAACAGTTCTTAAAAAAATGGAGCACGTAGCGCAGTAACCAGATATTCAAGTTTTTGAACGATTACTAAAGGTGCGATGTACAATCTTTGTCCAGCGAAAGGGGCGTTTCTTCATTTGTCGTCAAGTAACATACAAAAACAATTTTATCTTTTTTTTCAAAAATTGATGGTGAGATTCAATTTTTTTCCCAAAATGTCTGATACAAGTAGAGCAAGGTTAATCACAGGCCATTGCGTCGTCCCAGAAATTAATGCTCTTTATCCGTTTTCGTCGAGAAGTAGAACATAGAAATTAATCATTCGCGGATACAGGAATACACAACTCTGATTAGTAATAGAATTTTTTCCTCTGTAAACAAAGCTTTGTAGTTCTTAATGATTCATATTTTAACTAATCAGATGTAATTATGTTGAGATATGTGAGGATGTTGAGTTATTTAAAAGACATCTAACATCAGGCAGGAGTCGTATCTGCGTTTCGTCCATAACGAAGGCGAAGAAAGAGTGGTAGTAGAGCGATGACCACCGTAGTGCAGTGGTGGTAGCCGACACTCGGCACTGGTGAAACGCTTGTTCGACTTCCGCGTGGGGTTGAGTGTTTATTATATCGCTCAGCATCCTTCTATATACACCGTTTGTTACGAGTGTTTTCTAAAGACTACGCTCATAATTTGATATATCTGAAAAATTCTTTTTGAGCCATTCGTGTGGTCTGTTATGGGCAAAGTATAGAGCTCAATGCACGTGTTTCGGCTTCGACAACCTCATTAGTTGGACAGTTCCCTTCGTCTTAACCAACCCTCGCGGGGATCCTAACATCCTCACATAGAGTAGACGACAGCGTACTAAATACACGTACCGTCAGGTGAAAAAATAATTAGATCGGCAGTGTTGTACACTCGATTGCTCCTTGCTGGTATCTATGGAATATCAGGTATATTAAAATTTAAACGTGGTTTCAAGAAAATATTCGAAACGAACGGTATGATATGTCAGACATTTGAGCCAAGAGCAATCGAGTGTACAACACTGCCAATCTAGTGATTTCTTCCACTTGACGACTCCTGTAAATTGTACGTCGTCGCCTACGTTGGATTTCTCCCGAGAGGATTGGGTAAGACGAAAGGAACTGCCCAACTGATGAGGATGTCAAAGCCGAAACACGTGTACTGGGCTCTGCAAGTTTTCCCATAGCATACCGCATGATTGGCTTAATAAATAATTAGCCCTTCTATCTATTGTTATAACATCATAACACTGCTACTTGAGCAGTATAACAAAAAAAAAATTGTAGATGAAGTTGAGATATTCTGGTTTAAAGTTGAAAGTGCCTATTATCTTCGCATTTTTTCTTCACTGTTCATAGTGCCAATCCAGGCGTCTGTTAGACTTCCTTTCTCATCTCTCTTGAGTGTTTTAGACGTGGTTCCGTTATTCTCGTGAATTCATGAGGGTATATAGTGATATGCCACGGTTTCTTTTAATGCATCAAAGTCTGCTATCCCATGACGATATCAATCTGGTTGAAGTGGAAGATGACGATCTTGCCAATCATCTGTTGTCCATGCATCGGAATGGTTAGTTCAACGTCGTGAATTGACAGTAATGTTCGACAATTATGTTCTATGTACAACATCAGATCTTTCCAATTGTTTCTGTTCAACTCAATCTCTCCAGCGGCCGTTTTCGCTTGACGGGCAGTTCGAACTGCTACGAAGAGCGGCTGGCATCTTGCGCTATAATGATATCGTGCAGTATCATTCACCATGACTGAACCCTCCTAAACACTCTTCGGCAGTCAGTAAACGAACGCTTCAGCGTGGCTATCCTCGGGACCAGTATTCTACGACGTTTGCGTAGAATATGAGATCCTGAAGTAAGCGAGTAGACGCGTCGAATTCTAGAATTGCTGATACCCGCACAGTAAAGGAAAATATGGGTACTTTTCCATAACGTGGCCACAAATGTCAAACCGATCTCATTCGCTGGACAAGAGGTTTTCATCGAAGTGTTAGTAATCATTCGAAAGCCTAAATTCCTGGCTAGAACCCGCGTGGCCAGTTTTGCAAAACACCCTTTTACAACGTTGTGAAATCCAAAGTATATTATGTTTCACGCGAGCACGTGTTTTTTAATCTTATCTGGCTTATATTTCGTTGGACGAAATTCTTTCCTTGTAGTGCCAGCACTCACTCGATAGCACAATTCTCGATGAACTCAAAAATGTGTTTGCTTATTGCAACAGCTCTTTTGATAAGGCTGTAGACAATGAAAAGATTTGACTTTATACCTCGCCGAACTTTCTTTTCTTCTTTCTCTTTCTTTGGACTGCTAGTGATCCTTCGATAGCGTAAATTTCAATGGTTCCAACGTTGTGCTTATTTTCTAGATATATCGTTGAAAGGGCAAATAAGATCGAGTTTTAAATTTTCAACGGGCTGGTTTATCGGCCAGGAGGAGGTCAGGGGAGGAGGGGCCAATTTATCAATGCCCTGGCCGTTGGATATGTAAGATGTAACTTGTTACTCAGTTGGGAGTTTTTTCCTCGCTTCAAAAGAAACACCGGATTAAACGACTGACTAAGATATCACGAAAGTTTTTTTACACGTTGATATGCTTTTCCTGCTTCCAGCAAATTCTACACACGTTAAAAATGAAGGTGAACGGCAGGTGTGAAACATAATTTTATTCTGGAAGCTGCAGCGTCATAAAAGGGTGTTTTGGTAAATCGGCCAATGGGGCTATAGCCAGAAAACCAAGCTTTCGAATGAATACTAACACTCTCATGAACAGTCCTTGTTCAGCGGATGAGATCGGTTTTTCATTTATCGTCTCATAATGAAAAACAATCAAAATGCGATACAGTTCAAATAAAATGATAGAGTAAAGTAAACAGATTTCTATAACCAAAATTTGGAACTTTATCATCCATCTTCACTGTTTTTTCAAATTGTGGCGATCCCAGTGCTTCTAGCATTCAATTGTTTTTTCACCTTCCTCTCAAACACCGTGGAATACTGGTTAAGCGCTTCTCCTTGCAATATTCGGATAGCCTGCCTATGGCGTTCCATAGAGCGTCCGTTGTCGACTGCTGGAGATATTGGGGGAGAGCTCCGCTTCACGCTCTTCGCAACTGACATTACAACCACTCGGCCAAGGCGCTGATTCCCTTTATTGATAGTCCTTTTGAAATCTAATTTCGTCAGTTATGTACCAGATTTTTGTTAGGAATAGACCAATCTCCGTAGGCCTGTAGACTGAACAACGTGGGCCAGCATATGTCGTTCTTGCTAAACCATAGCAAAAGAGTTAAGCGACATTTGATCCGCATAATCTAAGCATTTTTGGCCACTTCTGTCTTTTTTTTTCGTTGCAGCAGTGGCCTATGCAAAAAGTTCAGTTCAGAACAACTACATTTTAGTGAGCGGTGAATGAAATTCGATTCAATACTCATGAAGTTTTTGAAGGCGTAATGATTAGAAACCCTGAGACACGCATGCCATCGACGGTTTAGTCACGCGCTCTTGGCTCAGCAAGCCTCTCATCATCCCGGAGTCGGCGAATTGGTAGCATAGTTGAGTGGGAGGATGGGAGCACTGACTTGGTACATCGGTTGGCTTCGTGGAGTTATTGTTAAGGCCAGAACGCAGCAAATCAGCTCTAATGGCTCAACGTCGAAAACTCTATCCATATCTTTTATGAAGTTTCGTGCTGTATCTCAGTTTTGTTTAGGTGAGTTGAAGAACACGATGGTAATCGTGATGGCGGATCACGGTCATCGTTTTGCAAAGATTCGAGCGACACATCAGGGGCAGCTCGAAGAGGTAATCGAGCATTATTCATTCTCTTTTGTGTTAATACTTAACAGTAACGACTGATGTGAAGTAGCGAATTGTTGTTCTAAATCTTTTGAAAATTTTGCAGCGTTTACCATTCTTCTCAATTGCATTGCCTGAAAAATTCAGAGAAACTGAAAATGGAAGGAAGATGTATGAAAATCTTCTGAGGAACAAAGATAGGTGAATTTTTTTGACCATATAATGAAGCGGTATATCACCTATCTTTTCTGCAGTCTTGAAAGCCGTCTATACGTTTGTTAAGTGCTACGGGGTCATGAGTTGAAGTGGTTAGAGGCGCCCTGTGACACACACGTGGCGGTCAATGGTTCATTCCCGCGCTTGAAGCTCATCGAGTCTTCCATCCCTCCAACGTCGTCGACGTGATGTCAGACTTGTCTGGGATGATGGATGAATTCACTCGATACATTGCTAGTCTACGACAAGTAGTTGTAAAGGCCTCATATGCATTCAATGACCTTTAAAGATGCCTAATGAAGTCGATGCATGGCGCATTCCTCAAAGTTTGATGACCATCGAAAGCTTAATCTTCTACCCTCTATGAGGTGAATTGGTTTTCTCGGCGACATCGGCTGCATTTTGGTTAGGACTCTACAGAGGGGAAACCGCGGAATACGGGGAAATCTGCACTAGCGGCTTCACAAATGGGTACATTTTACCAGTAGTAATTGAGAATTCCGGTACTTTTTGGTTATAAGGGAACTGATGAAAACCGACAAAACCGCATTCTACAGCATTCATAAAAAGGTCGAAATTCTCAAGCAGTAACCGAAGCAACACATGGAATACTTGAAGATTTTTGTGGAGGATAAATGTGAGGAAAAAAATCGAACGCAAGAAGTGCAGGGGCCCGGAGGAACCAAGATCTCTATAACCACGCAATCGTTGTTCCTTGGCATGCCTTGTAGAAGTAGTTTGTTGCTTCACCGCTGAGATCAGGACCATATCAGTATCTTGGGAAGTCAATCATTATGTAGTCGGCTAACCGATCCAGGGAGATGTTACGGGGATAATTCCAAGCCCGAAAAGTTTGCTGCCTAGAGCTACAAGTAGTACTCATGATTGTTTCCATCCTTAACTCAGGATTAGCTCGTACAGTGTGGCTCTATTTTCTTTCAATAGTGTTTGTTGTAATTATCAGTGGGAAATGAATGAATATTTTTTTTGTCCTTATTTTTATTTTCAATTCTGAATGACTTGAAGGACTGCTTGAAAACAGGGAACTGTCACTTGGATCGCTTGTCAGCTTTACTAAAGTGTATCTAATGATGTTAATAAAGAACGAAACTCTTTGCGTTGATCAACTCCTAAGGAATCCGCCATGCTTTCGTCTTCGTTAAGCATCATTTGAGGTGACCGAATGAATATCTATACTTCACAATGACTCGCGATGGCCTGCCAATTTATCAGGTCATTGCTACTATATTCTCAGATTAGTCAGATACCAATTCGCTGACTACGGAAGGTGGAAGACTTGGTGAGCCTTGGTTGTGAGATCGAACCGTCGACCGTCGATTGATCGACCACATATGTGTCGCAGAGAATTTCTTCTAATCATTGCGCCATACACCCTTGTTCGATCATCCTGTTCTGGCATATCAGTGAAGCATTATACTGAATCTTAAATGGTATCGTTTACTCATATTGCATAAGTGCTAAGAAGTTTGTAAGGATTCTATGTCACTTCTTTTTCTTAATGGCATTTTTTGCTAAAGTAAAATCGTTGCAGATTGACGACACCATTTGATATTCATGCGACTTTGATGGATATTTTACATATGCCAAGCGACTTAACTACTGAGCAGGACGCAAAGCAGCGTTCTTTATCGGTCTTCCGACCGATTCCGGAGAACCGTACTTGTGCTCAGGTCTGGTTCTATTGCCATCTTATAGCGCCATGGTTTTATATGTTCATTCTCCGCTCTGTTGTAAGTATGGTATTTCGTATATCTTGTATATCTGATCTGACTCTTACGCAGGAAGTTTTTTATTCTACCCTTTTTAGAAAGCGGTGTTATGATGTTATAGCTATATCCAGGAATTTTGAGTGATAGGTAAAACTTTGAACCTCGGATGAAAGCTGAACTCACGTCTCACCGTTTCGTGGGGCTCATGCTAACTACCGCACTACCGGGGCTCTTGTTCTGCTGTTTCTCAATATACGATACAAGAAGAAACTGGCCGTCAACGGTTTGGCCTGGCAAACGTATCGGTATTGAACCAAGCTGCGATGACGTATATTGGACGTATGTATAATCAGCTGGAATTTTTTCATTTAACCCCTTTTAGCGCTGGTATGTTCTTTAACAGATATAACTATATATCCAGTAATACTTAATGATAAGCAAAGCCGTGAACCTCGGATGAAAGTCGAACCTACGTTCCACCGATTCCGTAGTCGCGTGCTAACCACTGTATTACTCGGAGTCTATTCTGCTATGACTTTTTCTTCGTCACAAGGTATCGATTCTGTCAGCAACCAACCGTATACAAGTCTGTTCTGCTAAACACAAGACGGCATCAAGCCCAGTCAAGCTGACACCTAATGGATATATAGGATCTGCAAGTATTATCACCGATTTGTATGACAGTGATATGATCGGCCCCGGAAAGGGTAAGACGCTGGTTCAACTCCTGCACGAGGATCCAAAGTTTTGTTTACCAGTCAGTTATAATGTATGAATTCTTTCTTCTCCATTTCGATATAACCACGGCTTCTCCTTCTGAGATCAGAGTCAAAAGTGTAGGCGGTGGTGTCCATATGCACCTCTGCTGACTGTTGCTGTTGCTGTTGTCATCGTAGTTGTGGACTTTTCTTACAAAAATATCTAATATAGTCAATAAATCCTGAACAAATAAATATCTGGTACTGAATAAATAAGTTACTATAGAATTCATTCATTTACTATTTCTAGGCTGGTGTTGAACCTCACTGGTGTACTTGCTTGAATTGGCAAAACGCCTTGAATACACCTGATGAGCGAGCGATGGCTGAGAAATTAGCCCGAGCTGTTGTAGTGGTTATCAACCGGCAGTTAAAGAATGTATTTCATTTATGTGCGAAACTAACTTTTGAGGGATTATTGGACGCGAAAAAGTTAGTGAGCTACATTTTTTGTTGTGTGTAATTGATTACATGGTAGTCAAGTGACTAATGATGCTCTGCGCAAGTGAAAACGGAGTTGATCCTCTACCTCGCCCCTACACTTCTTGCATATAAGAACAAAGTTCCTACGGATCGCTTTAGCCTGGCTATCCTCGAGATTGCAAAAAGACGTTCTCGACTAGTATTCTACGACGTTCATAAACGGGATAAAATCATGAGTAAACGGAAAGACGAGTCGAAGCAAGAAATACTGGGAATCGCGTAGTGAAAAACTGTGATACGAATCAGATGGATTAAATTAGCACTTCGTCGTATCTCTCAGTAATTTACGACTTTTAGACTTGTACCAAACGACAGTTTGCTGAAGTATAAGGATGTTAAAGACCGTGACGGTTTCGTGCCTGATTTAAGCGGAGATACGAAGGCGGCATTTGCTCATTATCAACTTACATTTCGCACGAAACCCGGTGATGCCATATATGAGGTATTTTGCTAGTTGGAATACTTACTTATTCAGAAACCATGTTGCATTGAAATTCTTTTTCTTACTTTATTGTCTCCAACTCAGCTAGTATAGCGCATTGAGAACATGTGTGCTAATTTCTCTATACAGATATTTAGTGATCACTGCCTTTTTTTCGACGGATACAGTTTTTTTTCACCGGACTTTTCCTATTCATTCTTTAGCTTAGAATGACACAGATTTTGACATTTTCGTTAGGCTTGGTGCATCCAAAGACCTCAGTGCACTGTAAAGGACAAAGCTCCCGGCGTTGATCAATCTCTGAGAGATGCGCCATGCATAGTCTTCGATTTTTAACTTCGTTTGAGGTGATTGAATGCACATCTGGCCTTTACAATGACTCGCGGGCCTCCCGCTGAACCGAGTTAGTGCTGCTTATCCTCCCAGACAAAAATCTCAAGTTTCGATCGACTTTTAATGTCACTCAGCACAACTGGAAGACTGACTCGCACTAGTACTTGGCATGAATATTCAAAATGAGCTTACGAATTATTCTTCTTTGAATTTTGCGCCAATAGCTGTCATTAGGACAAGTATGTACACGTAAGCTATGAATATAATTTGGTATGTCAAAACAATAAATAAGCGTGAAATTCGTACTGCATTCTTGTTATTCTAAAATTTGAATATAGGTTTTCGTACAGAAATCGTTCATTGCGAATATATACCCGTCCCTTTTCCACACTCATCAGCTATGATTAATCTGTAGAAATCAGTAGGGTCTTTGCTTCGAACTAAAATTTTCAATAATGTCTGACTAAAGATTAAGGATTGTAAATTTTTGTTAGAAAGTGCTGTAGGAAGAAGAGTGAATTGAATTATGTAGAGGAAGAATCACTCACATTGTTACAAAGGAGGATATATGTCAAAAGAGTGTACTCTTAGGTCTCTGTTGAACTGATGGACCTCCAAAACCACCTGCATTTAGTGATATTGAAGACACTCAATCAGGTGCAAATAGGCTATGCACAGGAGATTTTTTTGAGGGAATTTAACAAAAAAAGCGATCAGCACTTAAGTTGTATTTTATCAGCTCGAGATCCTTCACTTGAGATGTAATAATGAATGTCTCATGAGAAATAGAGATTAGTGTGTTTCCGACCAGTGCAAAAAGTGATTTGTGATTATCTTTCGTTTCTAGTGTTTTCTTAAGACCACTGCTCAAATTTCAATATGCCGATAATCATTATTGGCTGCATGGCTCGACATGCGTGGCTCAAATAATGATTATCAGGCATATTGATTTGTGATTCATTTACATCATGTTCAGGTTACACTCTTCTATGATCATGTGGCAAGTGAACTTCACGTTGACCTCACTTCAATTAGTCATCCCAACAAATTTGGCAACGCTCCACATTGCATCATAAACCAAAATTATTTTCTAGCTACGTTTTGTGTATGTCACGATGTTGTTTGATTCTCTTTTCTAAATATCCCATTTGTGCATTATTAATAATGTTAAGGGGACGTCTAGAATCTCAGCTCATCTGGTTAAGCGTAGGGTAAAACATAGTTCTGGTCCTGAACAATGCTTTTTAAATATAATCGCAACTAACCGGGTTAAACGAATAATAGTTCTCAGCAAACCATTTCATAAACAGTGAACTTAGTTGACTAAAACTCATTCATCAGAAATGCAGATTTCACCAGCGTCATAGAAGTTTCCATTATTAAATTCGATGAGATTCTAATTTTCTAGACCTCACTTTTTTCCTCTGTACTGTAATACTCTTCTTTCAACTTTTGGATCGGGTAACCGGAATTTTGGGAGAAGTGAAGGAAGTCGTTTCTGAGTGAATCGCTGATGTTTTTAGCTACCTCTCTTCAGGGGATTAAATGTTTCTATGTCGTGCTATCGTATGCAATAGCTCTTAATTTTTTGATGGCCAAGTAGCACGTAATTTTCGTCTCCCAGTTTTTTGGTCCCACGAGGAAATTTATTGTATGCGTTTGTTTGGTTGAGAGATAGCTCTGAAGAGATCCAGAAAATTAGAGTTCCATTATGACCGCATAAGCGAACTTTTTTCCGACTGAGAAAAATCTGTGGATTCCGGCGGTTTTTGTTCTGATTGATATGGTTTGCTGTGAGCCGCAATGTATTTATCAAAAATAGAGAAGCTTAATTATTTTTATTCAAGTACGAGTTGGTATCTACTTACGTTGTCATCTCAATGCTCGTAGGTTTTTCGAATCTTGTTTCTATATTAAAGCAATAGTGAAATGTTTTAGAGAAGTTACATACACTGATATAACGTTAGGGCAAAACCTAAAGTCTATAACTTTTCTCTCCAAACACTTCAATCATCAAGAAGTTGTCAGCAGTCATCAAAATATCAGAATGACCATAGATTTGTTACGTGGCTTTCGTTGTAGAAAATCTATCAGGCGATAGTTTTTGAACATTCTTTTTCAAGCTCTGATATTTCGAAATTTCACGTGGACGCACTAGAATATATATAAAAGGCGTCCTTGTTTAGTATATATCAGCCCTAGCATGATCTTCACATATGCATAATTTGTTGGTCTCCAAATTTCATACTTAAGTTTGGTTGTTAAGAAGTGATTATTGTCGATATAGCTTTACTTGTAAGCCATTGAAGTGCCTCATATTCGAAGCCCGTTCAATCACTTTCATTTATCTATTGTGAATCCATTGCCCGTTATTCACTTCATATCAGTAGGATAGGCTTTATAGTCACTCACAGTGCTTCAAAATGACAGGTGTCCTATCGATGCAAATCTACTTACCTTACTGAATAGCAATGTTTTTTGAATGAATAAAAGTTTATGTTTGCCTTCCCGCTACCAACGAAAGAGTTGTGTAACAACTCCAAGTGCTTGTAATCATTTATAAGGCCTCCATTTCTGGTCCACCTTCTCAAGTGAATGTACGCAAATTTACAAAAATGGTTCGTGGTCTTGTTCTGATTTCTTCTCTGACTATTTATTTAGAGTTCTCTCTAGTGGATATTGGTCATCTCTTTATTTTTATAGTTGTGATGTCATGTATAATCAATGTGTATCCAACCGTAAATGATATTGTCACCAATGAAAACGACCTAAAGTGCCAATGTTGTGGCAAAAGGTTTGTTTGCTTACCTCTGTCTTTTTTACCATCATTTGTGATGGTGTTCTTCGTATCTATAGTAGCGCTCTTTATGACAGAGTGAATTTTCGAGTTAGTCGACATAGTCACTTCCTCAAAATAGAGTGCTTGCCTTCGTACACGTTCGCCAGGCAAGTCTTTTTCGTGACAACCGAACGAAAACTTAGGTAATTGAACAGTTTATGATGATGAAACCCTCATGATATTGCTACCACCAAAGCGGTGCGATCAACGACGGTAATAGGAGTGATCAAGCAAGTGCAAGATTATGAGCCAGCGGTGGGGCCTGGGGCAAGATCAGCCTGACTTAGGACGCTGGCGTGGTATGATATGAATATGGGGCATAAAATACAACATTATGATGTAGGTGGTAAACATTCTATAAGGCATGTAAGGTTACAATAACACTACGATATGCTAGCTCATGTGCATACAGCGCGGGTATCAATCTGGTCATCACGGAGGATGCTTTGAATAGGAACGAGTTGCTCCAGTAATAGAAGAGGACCCCGCAAAGTGACAATGTGTTACCAGGAGAAATTACTTGTCACACAAACAAATCAGTCACAAGAAATCAGTCGAAACCATTGTAGTATATGAACAATCGGAGTAGTGAGCGGAGGATGCTGGCGAGAACCACATCATATCTCAAGCAAAATGCACTATCAAAATGAATGACTGCACTTTCGAGAACGTTTGCAGAAATATAGCGCTTACATGCGAAGAAACTACAGTGCTTCCTAGCTATTGGGTTTTTTCGATTGTCAAGGTTGAGGATGCAAAGATGTCCGGTTTCACAAAAGCCTAATCTCATTGTGTCATGTCAATTGTGAAGAAGTGTACGCAGCTGACAGCTGCTCATCCAGTACGCGAACTATCGGACAAAGACGAGCGCTTGTTGCAAGGAGATCACAGGTCCTTTTTCGTCCAACTGCGATACATTTGCATGAGATTTCAAGTAGTATGGAATGTTCTTAAATGTGCTACATTACTGTTCAGAAAACTTATGTAAATTTGGTTGATTATTCGTAGACAAAATTCTTTCGTTAGTGAAGACTCTTTTCTACAGCACCGGACTTGTGTCGGATAAGATTGCTCCGATGTGCAATAGTTGGTGCATGCTTATGAAGAAGGTATGAGAACACGCTAGCATAGTTATTCTAGATTTTCGTGGAGAATCGACGCAACCAGCAGTAGGCAACATTTCTAAAAATATCCAAAGTTTCTCGAGCTAAAATCGAACCCACAAAAGGAACCGAAGATTATTGTGGAAGATGGATGACTGACAGGAAATGACACGATCACTAATGTTAGAGCTGGGACAATGTCTGGTGTCGAGTAATGTAAAAAAATCGCCATTTCCTTGGAGAGAATCTCAACATCCTGAAGTGTAGAATATCAATAGAATGCTAAGGTATGAGTAAAAGTCTGAGCTTTAGGTGAAGTTTCGAATCTTTTCAAACTATTCGCGTTAACGGGCGACGGCACCGAACAGAGAATATGGTTAGAGAAAAGGCAAAGAATGTCTCAAGTGGTGTAGTGGACAGCTTCTGAACCTTAGTGAAGGGTAATCGGGCCTCGAAACCCGTCTGAGGTTTTGAGTTTTGATTATATTTTTGCGTCTTTGTGGATGACTTCACATCATACTTTGCCCACGAAGAAAGGAGTAAGCAATAAATAAAAATAAAAGCATTCATGAAATATTTTTTGTGCGAACTATGCATTTGGGAATGCGAGGTTTCCAAGCATATATTCATTTGTTTTTTTCAAAACAGTCCAATGTCCAATTGTTGATTAAAGCGCTTTGTTCAGTCATAGTAGCCTTGGTTGCCAGTCAGAGTTTATTTTAACTAATCCTCCATCATATCATGACGAGATTGCTATAGTGGATCAAATGGTGTTCTGCAACAAATCTCCTATTTTAGCTTTTCGAACGCTTCGGCACGTCGAATGCACACTGTGAAGACACATGGCATATTGAATTGTGATGGCGACAAAAGGATATTTGAAAGGATTAGCGATGGAATGAGTGAATTTTGAATCATTACACTGATAGTCCGATCCTCTGTAACAGTTTTGACATCTTTGATCATTCATGATTTTACCAACCAAGTTTGGCACATGCTTGCAGACAACAGTAATCACTCATACGAATATATGACTCATTTTTTCCTCTTCGTTTGGTTTGCTGACCATATAATTCTTACAGTACCATTTGCGTGCTTTAAACTGGTAACTTTATCACCTCATTCATAGACTGGTGACTTTATCACCTCATTTTGTTGTACCAAGAGTTATCTAATGTAGGCCATTTTCTGCAGCGTTTTCCTTCTTAGGAAAAGTTTGCTATTTTTCTTCAAATCCCACGGTGCTTTATTGATTATGACAAATATAAATCAACAGAGAGAATTTTGACAATAATCCTGGTGTCCAAAGCCTTGGGCATATCTAAACCAACATTAGTTTCGTACTCAATCCCCGCAACAGGATTTTTCGCTTTTCTTTTAAATTTTCGCTAACAATCCCATAGCTTCTATCTGGGCAAGTATGAGTGGTTTCTGTAATGGTCTTCTAAATGCGCTGTAGCAACGAAAGTAAAATCACGTTTCACTTTTGGTGCGAAATTTTTGCTCGACTAGGGCCCGTGGATGGTTTTTAAGAGAGTAGCTAGTTATGAGCTTCAAAAACGATGATCCTGGATTTATTTGTTTTTCAAAAAAGATTTCATAGAGCAAGAATAATGTTACTTTCCGGTACTTAGAGATATATGTACCAAAATAATGATGTAAAGGTAGTCTTCATGTATCAGATTCTCAAAAAAATCCTAGAATTCGTTCGAAGCGAGGGAAAGATCTTGAAATAATCAACGTAATTTGCTACTTACCGGGGTGGCAGTAGAAAACGCTGCCTGCAGCGCAGTAATTGTTAATTAGTTACAATTTTTCCCCCGTTTCGGAAAAATGTTTGGCTTTATCTTGTTAAGACTGTAGAAGAGAATCTGTTCTATGTCCTATTGATACTAGCTTTCATTTTCGTCTCTTATCACCGCTGTAAGTTATGGAGAACCCGCTATGACGTTCAAGCGACGGACTCACTAGTTAAAATGCGAATCGTAATCTTCTCTTCGCTTTTATCGCGTTCTATAGAAGCCTTTTTGAAAAACTAATCTCAGCTCCGGAACATCGAAAGGCTACTGAAAGTCTAACCATACATCCACAGACTTTAGCCGAACGAACAAAGCAAAGCGACTGTGCAACATGATATTATGTTCGCTGATACGAATAGTAAAGGGGCCTTTTCAGAAACAAGGCGCAGTCTCGTAATTTCCGAATTTAAAGCTTTCAAATAATTACGCAATGTTTGGGGGAAAAGGTTTCTCCAGTTAAAAGGCCTCTAAAAATCTTGTATTGAAAACGGTACACGCCGCCTCGAACGGTTGAATTTGAATGAGCGGTCATGAATTGAATCATGAGGCATTTTATAGTATATGCTTAGAGGAATCATGATGGATTTTAGAGAAGATAATGGAAGTAATCTATAGAAAATTTTATGATTGGTATTTTATCATACGTAATCACTCATCTAATATTCAGCACCTACATATATTTACCACTGCCCTGCGGAAGGTTGTCGCAGAAAGGAACTCAAATTTGAAGGCATGCGTAATCTGAAGCAACACTACATGAGAGTACGTGCTTTAGAACGTTTTAACTAAACGTACCAAAGCGAAACATGAATAACCTAGAACTATGAAATATGTAGAAGGTTTTTGCGTCAGGTGCGATTCGAACCTACATTCACTCGATGTGAGAGCGCGTGCTGAACCGTTGCACTACCGACGCCCGTTTTGACATCACCCTTTCTACGCATCAAGCATTATCTGTCAACAGTTAACCGTCAGCGGTCTGGCATGGCTGGCCGGTATCAACATTGAACCCACTGATGCTGACAGATATTGGGGTGACAGCAGCGCTCCCGGATAGAGTGAAATGTGGGTTTGAATCCCAGCTTGCTCAATAGTTTTCGTGCATTACTCTACATCATTGGGTATCTTATAACATACCACCGTAAGAGGCCGTCAGATAAAAATGAATTTTGATTGATTATGTAAAAACTCTAACTCTACTCTACTCTACTCTGTAACTCTAAGCTCTGGATAACCAGGGCGTCCCTACTCGGTACATAATGATCCTTCGTGAGCTTTATAAAGATTTCACGACCAGAATATCTCCATTCTACAACAACATCACCATTGACGTAAGAAGAGGGGTTCGACAAGGCGATACAATATCACCAAAACTATTCACTGCCACCCTACAAAACGTCATGCGAACATTAGAATGGGACGAAATGGGAGTGAAAATTGACGGTCGACAATCAAACCATCTTCGCTTTGCTGACGATATCGTTCTCATAACACCAAACATTAGCCAAGCGGAACGAATGTTGACTGATTTCGATAACGCCTGTGGAAAGATCGGTCTTCAACTGAATCTAACGAAAACAATGTTCATGAGGAACGGATGGGTTTCTAATGCCCCATTCACGCTCAACGGAACGACAATTTCCGAATGCTCCAGTTACATCTATCTAGGTCGTGAAATCAACATGATGAACGACCTAGCCCCAGAGTTGAGCAGGAGGAAACGAGCGGCTTGGGGAACGTTTAAGAGCATCGAAGATGTAGTGAAGAGGACAAAGAACGTCCGACTCCGTGCCCACCTTTTCGACTCGACAATTATCCTGCCCTAACGTATGCAGCAGAAACCTGGTCGCTACGTAAGCAGGATGAAAGATCACTTGCCGTTATCGAACGCGCAGTCGAAAGGTCGATGCTAGGAGTATCTCGTATTTCGCAAATGAGACAAAGGATCCGAACTTCCGACCTACGTCAACGATCGAAAATCAGAGACGCCGTTCTACACGCCAGGATATCGAAAATAAGGTGGGCCGGACACGTGATGCGCTTCAACGACAACCGATGGACGAGAGCCGTTACCGACTGGATTCCTCGGGACGTCAAGCGCTCTAAAGGAAGACCACTGACCCGTTGGTCCGATTTCTTCACGAAAGCATGGAAGAAAGATATGATGCTCAGCGAATTCCTAGAGCAAGTAGGTCCCACTGGGCTACTCTTGCACGCGATAGGGAAAAATGGAAGAGTTGCTGGTACCCGCTCGAGTCACTCGACGATCAACGGGACGACAGGTGATACAGGTGATACAGGTGATGTAAAAACTCTTCATAATTCTATCATATTCGCTTTATTCCTTGTCTCTCTTCTTATATATATATATATATATATATATATATATATATATATATGATATATATAAAACAGATGCACATATACATGTACATATACATGTACATATATATATATATATATATATTATATGCACATATGTATATGCACATATGTATATGCATATATGTATATGCAAAGCTTTCTGAAAAGTGATGGTTAACGTTTCATCGATCTCGCCTTCCTCAGAGGCAGGATGTACTCTACCACAGCATATCTAATTATTCAGCCAACGGTACATTTCGGTTATGAGGAGACAAATAAAAAACCGATCTCATTCTCTGGAGAGTAACTTTTCATAAGTGTGTTAGTAACCATTCGAAAGCTGAGTCTTCAGGCTACAGTTCCAAGTCTCGGTTTTTAAAAAAGCCTTTTTTTACGTTGTTACAGAAAGAGATTTCTTAGGTTGCAAACGCGAATATTTCTCGCCGGACAGAGCTCTTTCTTTGGACTATTAGTATTCATTCGTTAGCGTAGTCGCTTCTGATTCCAGCGTTGTGCTTCTATCCTGAGAAGACTTTCTGTGCAACGCAGCAGGCTAATAAGTAGAATTCGCAAGTGTGAGCAAGGTACTCTTTGGTCAATTCACGTGCTTGTGCGTGAGACGGCCGCGTGAACTGCTGACGCGATACTTCTTTACGCGTTCATATGCTCGAAAAATCAATGATCATCGCGTCATCGAACGTGGCCGCCTCACGCGCAGTTGCGTGAATTGGTCAAAGACCCCTTTGCTCACACATGCGAATTCGATTTATTTTTACCTGCGGTGTTGCCAAGAATCGGTCTTTTCAAGGACATAATCACAGCGTTGGAATGAGAAAGGGTCGATGAAAAGCTATCGAATGCTACTCATATTCCAAGGAAAGAACTCTGTCCGGCAAGAAATGTGCGCATCTGCAACGCAACGAACCCCCTTCTGTATCGGCTTCAAAAAGGGCTTTTTCGAAAATCGGCGACTTGTGACGGTAGCTTAAAGTCTCATTTTTCGGATGATTACCAACACTTGTATGAAAAGTTGTTCTTCAGGCAATGAGGTCGGTTTTTCATCTGTTCCCCTCTTAACCACAAGTTACTCAGTCACCATTTTCTAATCTAGTGGAAATCTAATTTTGAAAAAAAATTCTCCGAATTTCTTAACGTTAAAGGAATTCGCGGCGATTTCAACAGTGTGCTTGGTTTTTGGAAGAGGCTTCTTAGTGCTCAAAATTAGATTACGTTTCACTTTCGACGTTCATTTTTCGCTCGGCTATGGTTTGTGGCTGGCTCTTCAGCATAGTTATAGTATCTATTCGATGGCTTAAAAAACGGTTGTTCTGAAATTTAACTGATTTTCAAAAAGTTTTCAGAGAGCGAGCAAAATATTACGTTCCGTGTTCAGAGATATATGCACCAAAATCATGTCATCGTGTAGAAAAATTCGTGATATGCAGAAATTGAAGAAAATCTAAGAATTCTCTTTGAAAGGGAGAAAAGATTTCCAAATGAAGAAGAGTTTCGCGCCTCTCGAATCACTTCAGCTGCCGTCTCAAAAGAGCACGATTTTCGTCACATACCTGAGGTTTTTTTGTTCCAGAAGAAGAACCTGAGCTATACGTATAAGGATTGTGGAAGTGACTATGTTTTATGGTTTCATAGGTAATATCCTCTTAATATCTCCAATTTACAGAATGAAGAAAATTTGCTAGGACTTTTAAGCGACGGGTTACTGCTTCGAATGTGAAACGTAGTCTTTTTTCGTACTTAAATATGATCTATGGAAACTTTTCAGGAACCAAATTCAGCTCCAGAATGATAATATTTGGGCTATCGTATCACCTCTGAAAGTCTAGCAAGAAGCTATACACAAACTATAGCTGAGCAAAAAATGCACCAAAAGTGTAACATAATATTTTCCTTGCTTTCACAACGCTTTAAGAGGGCCATCCAGAAACCAACTACACTATTGAAATCACTGTTTTTCGAGCTATCAAAAGACTACCAAAAGTGCAGTCGAAAAACTATGTGTAAGAGAAATCCGATGAAGTACGAGCTTATTTAGTTGAATGCACGCCGTCCCCAAAAGTACCGCCATTTTGCAGTGTTCTGAAGATTTTAACGTGAGTTGGCAGTTGCCTACGGTTCATGCAACTTCATTTTGCTATTAGCTTGAGTGCTTCTGGCGGCAGACGTCTCTTGGTTTGTTTTTGCTGTCTTTCGAACTCTCAGCTTTAGTGTGAGCATACTGAATTAGCTGATTACGGTCCTCGTCGATGATGCTTTAGTGACGGTGTCTTCCCACGAAGCCAACTGATGATTTGGATCTTATTTCAAGGTGGTTTTGGAATTTCCTTTTCTGATCATAACGACTTCCCTTTATTCTCTCCTGGCACGAAAAGTTGGATCTTTCGCTGAGGAAGCGACGATCTGCTCCTGTTTAGTATTTTTGGACAACAGCAAATGGTTCGGAAAACCCTTGCTTTATTGTGATGTGGTCTATTTTGTTATGGTATTCTCCGTTTCGAAGAATTTCTTGTCTATCGTTGAGAGAAGGGCTTCTGGTATTTAAGTGTTGCCATGAGTGGTCTTAGTCGTCATGATGAACTCGGACACCTTTTACCCAGCTCGTTCCATTCCAATTTGTGGGTACCGATGTGGCGTCGTTTAGACGTTTTCTCGGGCTTGATCTTAGCGTCAACATGCCCAGTGACGAACTCATAGAATGTATAATAATTTCTGTAGATCTTTGGATCCATATAAAGTTGTCCATATAGAACGCTTCTACTTCGTTTTCGTCCTAGCTTGTTGTCGGTGCATAGACATGAAAGATGGTGAAAGCCGGTAGTGTTCTACATCGCTTCAACGTAAATGTCCTCTTAGAGTTTAGTTGTTAAATCAAATCCATGGTCATGGCCGAGATCGTGCTGACGCGATAACCAACGTCGCCAACTTTTCTAAACAAAATGTTCCGGAAGCACTTCTTTTCGGATGTCATAAACTGCGTTGAATATGCAGTATCTTTTCTTCTTATTCAGTTCTATAACGCCGTACCTAATCCTTGCACGCATGATCATATCCTATATAGAAGATTCGTCTGCAAGAGAACGTGCATTGAAGGTGAGCTCGTCGCCTTAGTCCTTCAGATCTAAGGACTCTTGAATAGCTTTGAGGTTTTAGAAGCTTTGCTTCAGTCCTCCTACTCAACGTTGCAGTATTAAAAAATTTTTCGGAGTAAGGAGAAAGAAGCCCAAATTTTTACTCTTCTGGCTTTCGGTGCCCTAGTTTGGTGAGTTACGAATGTGGTGGGGTGAGCAAATGTATGGACATATTCACGGGTAGCTTGCCCGTGTCTTTTACAGTAGAGAACAAAAACCTTATTTGTTGGAAGCCGACGACTAATGTGCCTCCCACTTACTTCAAAACTGTTTGATTTCACGGTTCATGACCAAATTAGCTCTCGAATTACAATACAGATTGAGGAAGATACATCTCTGTATGCATACATGAATGTATGTGAACACAAAAGATTGGCACCGAATCATAGCCGCAGTAAAAAAAAATGTTCATTTCCTGTGTCTATGTTCGTCTAAGAGAAACACAAACGCGTTTTTGGTTTGTGTTTAACCACCTATCCTCCACTGACACGTAGCGTAGTCTCACGGCTGAACGACTAGAGCTCTTTCTGTTAGGAAGACTGTGCGTGTTCTGAAAACATGGAATTTACTTGAAGGGAAACTAAGGATCCAAAGAAGATGATAGTCCGAACTTACTAACGAAACACAAGGAAGAATTGATTTGTGGTGCGAAGGTCACTCCTGTAATCACTGTGGTTGATTTCATTCCTTTGCGCTCCCATCTAAAAATTAGAAGTTCTCTCACGCGATTTCCACCTTAAATTGGGTCTTGTATTTAGCTAGAGGAACAAAATAACGAATGCGCAATCAACAATTCGATGTAAAGGATGTGATTTATGCGTTGCTGTCAAAATAGTTTTCTAATTCCACAGTTTCTATTTGAATGCTGTTATGTACTTTTGATTCCCGTCAAAATCTTTTAGCTTGCGATGAATTTGGACTTTTGTTGACTATTCAGTTCAATTTCAATAAAGTTCTTATTAATTCAATGTACAGTTCTTTTCAAAGTTCCTACATTTATTAATCAATTTTCGTAATCAATAAAGATTTGATAAAATATTCTAAGTAGATGGAAAACAAAGGCTGATTGAAAATTGATGTAATAAAAAGATTTACTAAGAAGAACTAGCGCATTTCAACAATTTGTGATCTTCGCATGGTTGCGAAGTATAATTACGGCTTTGATTGTTCAAATGCTCATTTTTGCATAGAGCTGTTTTATAAGATCTCTTTGGAACGTCAGCTATCATTTTGCAAAACTAAAGATGTCACTATTATAGGTTCATACAGAGAAATCTATCTCATGTGACTGTGGTGCTTCATTTGCACTTCGAAAGGATCTACTATATCATGCAAAGAAACGATGTGTACTGCGAGATTTACAGAAGCAATCGGCAAAACGTAAGTAGTTGCAATTTGAGTTTATGTACTGATCAACGTTTTGTGGTAAGTGGTAAGTTTGATATGTGGGATTTATTGAAGATACATTGTGTATTTTGGTAAATTTTTTCCACTATGTTTTTTTTTTGTTTTTGTTCTTTATGAGTGCTCTATTGAAGTGTTTCGGTTAACTTTGCTTATCATCTTGACTTAGGCAATTCTTCCCTGTGCATATACGGTTGTACAATCGGTTACGAGCGATTTGGCGCCTCAAAGTATTTGAGGATGTTTCAGTCACGGCCACCTAGTCATCAGAATATCTCTTCTTAAACAGCGTATGATAGCTGTGCTTATCTTGTTGAAATTAGAGGAGACATTACGCGAGACCTCTTATTGCTACTGTGAGCGTCGCTTTTTCTGTGAATCTAATCCGAAGAGCTCTCACCTTCACAGCTATCGCAAACTATTTTTTGCCTCAAGTTTATAAAATTCTTTATATTCGACTTCTTCTCAAAACCTCGTTTAAAATTTATACATTCTGAAGCATATTTCAAGCCTTTCATATATGGCACTTATATGGCACTATTTGGCATAGTCTGTTATGGCACTTATACACTGCAATACACGTGTTTCGGTTTTGTAGCCTCGTCTGTTGCATAGTGCCTTTCGTCTGAGTCATTACCTCAGTGGAGAAGCCCCTAAGCAACAGACGAGGCTGGAAGGCCGAAACACGTGTATGGCACTCTGTAAGTGCCATAGGAAACCTCACAAAGGCTTAAAATATGCTGTCAGTACTGGTAGCTGGTCGAAACATTGTTTCACAAGTGAGCTTCTAGTATGTGATGGATGAGAGGGAAAATAATGAACCAGTATGTTTTTATTACTCAATTTTTGATACCACTTTGTTTTGTGGGAGCGTTTGAATAGGCTGATTTGGCTTCTCAACAAGGAAGACAAATTTACTTCTGATTTCTCCGATATTAATGCCATGTAATCTGACTTTTCATTTCACACTTAAAACATTTGTCAATCTCGTTATGCCCGCAGCAAAGCCAAGACAATCAAATCTTTGTCCAATTTTTAGTACTGACTTTTGAATTTCTATTGAAATGATAGACGATAAAGGGAGGTTGTTACGTTTTTTTTTTCTCAACATTTGACTGAAAAGGAAACTGCAAACTCTGCACCCTTATCATTTACTTGTGACCTAGTGGTTTTTGATTTTATTAGTTCTCAAATCTGTCGCATCTACTTGTTCTCACTCCTAAGAGGTTGCAACTAAACTTTTGTTGCGCGTTAGTGGTTGTGAATATTGAAATGTGCAAAAATCTATGTCTCTGCTTTGCCTCTAGGATCTTGCCTAAGGAACGCTTGATGAGGAAGTGGTAATACCCCTCCTGCTCGTTGTTGTTTATGCTTATTCAGTGATTCCGAGTCTAGTTCTGTAACGAAGTCAATCTTGAAGCTCGTACAAACTACGAAGATCCTACGCAAGCTTTCTCTAAAAAATGGGTTCCACTGGTTCCAGATTTTTGTGAAGAAATTTTTTTAACGTTTTTCTGCTAAGGTTGTGAAGGTGTTTAAATGAGTAAATTGCATGTCAACTTCATCTTTACATGTTCTGAAGAAGGCGGTACCGCCATGGCGTCAGCCGTTTGTAATAATTCTGTATGCAATAAATTCTACTATTTGCGGCCTCGCGTCTGCTCATCATGAAAAATACGGAATTATTCAATGTCTGCCAAGATTGATAGACAATGGTGCCAGCAAGTGTTGAATTTTTTTTCAGTGTTGTGTTTGGAGATAGTATCAGCTTATTGACTGTTTATATTCTGCCGGCGTTATTCTTCAATAAAAGAACGTTTTATGCAAAGCGCTTATCTATGATTGTCTCCCTACAATAACGTTAGTTCTTATTAGTGCTCCTGCAGGAAGCTCATTGTTAAAAAGCAAGAACAGAGTTTTGTTTTAGGTTATTTTTTTATTTCACTCATTACTTTGAGTCAAAAGAATTCACAGTGATTAAACCTTTGAGTAGCGACGTCTATATCCCTGTTTTGACTGATATCCTTGAGAGCCCTGGCCCTGTGGTTCGTTGCCAACACCGCCAGTACGAGGTGGGCACGGGCAGTATGCGGCGTCTGATCCAGGTAAACCTGGTGCTCCAGGACTACCGGGTTGTCCTGGAGCTCCTGCTGATCCATCATTTCCTGGTGCACCAGGAGTTCCCGGCGCACCCATCTGTCCTGGTTGTCCAGGTTGTCCATCGGCTCCCGGTTGTCCAGGTGATCCCTGAGGTCCTTGAGGTCCTTGAGGTCCAGGTGCACCTTTTCCACGTTGTCCGTTATTGCCGGGTGCTCCAGGCATGCCAGCAGCTCCAGGTTGTCCAGGACTGCCTGCATCTCCCATAGGTCCCATTGGTCCAGGCTGCCCATTGCCTCCAGGTGCACCAGGAGCACCGGCGTTACCACTTGGTCCAGGAGCGCCTGGAGGTCCACTAGGTCCGGTACCTCCGGGTGGTCCAGGAGGACATTTTATGCAGCCCTCTTGGCTTGGATTTACAAGTGCTATTCCAGGAATACCAGGACGTCCCTTTTCACCATTTGGTGCGTCTTCTCCAGGTAGTCCCGGTGCGCCAGGGGGTCCAGGCGGGCCAGCTGGGCAGCTGTTCGGTTGTGCACCACAGTTACATTGTCCAGATTGGCGCTTATTGCGTCCGAAGATTGTTCCTATTTCCGTAACTGCAGATGACGAAGTTGGGACGACCATTTCCTTCCACGCTTGATTGGAAAGCATCTGAAACAGAATGTTTCATATAGAAGAAAAACAAGTTTGAGAAGAAAATGCATCAGTGGTCTAATGGAATGTTTTCTTACTCTTTTTTTCTTGTTGAAAAACTCTCGAATTAAATTTAGGACATACCTTAAATTCTTGCATGTCTTGCATGACATCGTCATAGAGGTTATTAATGTCTTGGAAAATGATGCCGACGCAGATTATACTGGCGAAGATCACCAACGCCGATGCACCAGATGCAACAGTGACGAAGAACTTGACACTCATTGTGGGGAATTGTCTTATTGTTAGATTTGTGAATTTATACCTTCGAGAAAAGTGGGCGTGACTATGCGGTTACATTGACCGACGATTCTATGCGATATTGCAATGCAAGGTCATGCGCACTTTACAAACATTCACGATTTAACGGCCTTTCAAATCCTGTTGTTGCGATCGAAAAATGACTTAAGAGAATATGACAGAAGAAATAACATTTTATCATGCTATTCATGCAGTTCGACGTAATCATTAAGTATATCGACGCTAGAGAACTAATTTCTGCATTAAGTAGACGTTCTTGCGCGCATTTTGCCCAACATGCTTCGCCTGGTTTTCGGATGGCGAAGTATTAAGATTCAGCTTCATGTAAGAGGAGAACACGACATCACATGATTCTGAGAATGAAGTATGTACTTTACATGGTACCGTGGCGAATGTTGACAGTGAAGTAAATGATTTCTCTTATTCAGTCTCGTTCTCGATCTTCGCTTTTTCAATTTGCTCCACCTTCCTTATAACCTGCTTAATCACTTCGAACGCGTGTACAATATAAATTGTTTTCTGTTTAGTGAGTTGCACAACTTTTTCACAACGTTAAGTAATTTTTTAGGTACTTAATTGAAACACTCAGACGAGGAGGAATGGAATCAGAAAGGCACTACCTGGATCTCATAACTTGCGAAAAACCTTTTTGAGCAAGCTAATTGGCTGATATTTTGGCTAACAATTAACTCTTAATCCATTTTAATCGCTATTAGAAAGTACGTACTGCAAGAAATGTGCAAGTATAAGAAATACTGAACTACGTTCATCAATAGGAGCCCTTCTAAACGGTAACAATCAAGTATTTCTGTCGTGAATCATAGTGACACACAGTTAATATTAGAATACATAGCATTTAATTCCATAGAACGATAGGGCAAAGTTGCAAAGTTTCTTCTCCAGTCCTCATGCTTACAATCTCTCAAGTTGTTTAGTCATCGAAGCACTATTGCTTATTGTCAAGAAGCCAGCAATTACGTGAAGGTTGGAAATTGAGCTACCAATGGATGAGAATTATGTTTATCTCTGCTTATTAAATAAGGAAAATTATTCATAGGACAAGGTATTTTTGGAAGTTTTTGATTCAAAAATCAACCTTATTGAGAGCTGTCAGTAATTTACACCATGGTTCAGTCCTGGCTTCTTGAAAACGTAATTTCCAGAACAAGAGCTCTTTCGAAGTGTCATGACACATCATCGACGAGCTCCATCGTTAATCATTACATTCATGTTATCATTGCAGCAGAGATCAGGAATGACGCGGCAAGTCCCAGTTGTGAACCACCACCCAGAAAACAGAAGTATGTAAAAAGGGTCCAACGAATACTGAAGGAAGTTGCAAACAAGAATTCCATTTCCACTTCTACAGCTACTGTTGCCACTTCCGCTGAGGCATCGACGTCCGCGAGGTGATTTTGAACATATTCTCTTGTTTATGTAGTTATCAAATCTCTCAAGCAATAAAGGAAAGAACACAATGGAGTTTTCAAATTTTCATGGTATTTGGTCTTAAAATCCATAGAACACCTTTTTTTGATCTTTGTATCCATTAATGAACAAGTCAAAATCCAGTATTCCTGAAAAAAAAGTTCGCCTAAAATTTAAAGGCTGTGTGAAAGCAGCGCATTCTATTTAGGTACTTTGATAAAATGAGGCATGTAGACTCCTTAGATCCTGCTATACACATGTGTGCATCGTCTGAGCTTCTTCCTGAATTTACCTGGTTTTGAATCTTCCACGCTTGGCATATTGGTACCAGGTCTGTCCTGGAACATAGCAACAATGAGTTCGTAGATCGGAAAGCCTTGTAAATGTAAGTCATTGTATGGATCATATCTGCACGTAGTCATCTTTACGATGCCTAATGAAGTCGAATGCATCGTGCAGTCCTCAGGAATGATCAATATCGAAGGCTTCATCAGTTTTTCAAGCCTTATAATCTATGAGCAGAGACTGAGCACACAGTAGCTACTCTTTCGTCTGAAAAAGTGCTTAGCAAGAGTGAGATGCTCTTTGTGTCTCTGTATGACTGAAGCCCACTCGACAGCTCTGGCGCACGAGAGGGGTGCTTCTATAATTCATCCAGTAATTCATGGAATCTGCAGTAGATGCAGATTACTGTTCTAATGCTAAGCTGTTGTACCTGTCTGCTTGAAAATGTAGTGTTATACCTTGTAAAGAAACATATGTTATCCAGATTATCCAGTAGATTGTTGTCCAGTATATGCGATTTGTTGAAAGTATAAGCAAAATCAGTTGTGGATTTCTTAGGAAATATTTCCTGAATGAGACAACTTTTGCATGTTTTTTTAAAATTTTTCATGTACTGAAGGTTTTTTCCAAATATCAGTGTTTCAGTCGACCACTTGTTCAACCAGTCATTATTGTTGTGCCAACGGAGAATGTCGCAGCCACCGTTGATGCAATCAAAGAGTAAGTTAAATGTCAATTTTTCCTTACAATGCTTAGTTTATTCTCTTAGGTGTATTGGAAACATCGTACCACTGCGAAAAATTCAATCAAAACATTAGAAATTGTGAGTATGCTAGTTTAATTTTACTTTAGCTGGTTTTTGAGTTAATACACAAATGTCATGTTGTCTTATCAATGCCTCCAGGTGGATATTTCTAGACATCAAAGGAATAATAGTAAAAAGAGAGGTTAAAGGAAAGAAAAAATCATACCGTATGGGTTTTTGGCTCAAAAATGTAGGTCTTTAGTGTTGAAGGGCAGTTATTGACTTTTCAATCTTGAGGTGTTGTCTCAACAAAAGTGATTCTTTTTGAGAGATTGTAAGGTAATCTAGGTGTCACTCCTCAGGAATGTTTCTTCCTAAAGAAGCAAATAGTGTTCTGAGGCGGCCAAAATCGAAAACTGCAGATTTTGTTTTTCAAGGTGACCGGAAATTATCACTTAAGAGAAAAGATATGGTCTATGTTTATCCACTAGACGTGATTTCAAAGTGGTAACTGATTACCTATGGAGTGAAATTTTTCATTTATTTCCGAAGTTCGTTATTCTAGGGGATAAGGTATACAGGTATACGTCACCTAGGACTGTACTAGGTAAAATAGTTAGTTATTCGAACATGATGGTACTATCTTATCAGAAGCAAAGTCGATCGTTAGGCGAAAATCTAATGGTTTTTACTCGCGTATTTGCATGAGTGTTGGGAAAATAAAGGCCTTTAGAAGCCTTCAAAACCTTGTTACAGGGAAACAACGTTTTGTAAGGCTTAGCCATGTTCAAATTTGATTAGACTGAATCAACGTTATCTAATAAATGAGATATGCAAAGTCATTGAATGAAATGATTCCAATTTTTCTGTGAAGACTTCTATGATTTCATAATTTTTTATGGAGACAAGTTTTTCTGTCGAGATGTTGCCTTATAATAAACGTACGTCAGCTCCATTGTAAATGGACATTCTCATTATGTACGAGAATCGCTTGTAAGCCAAAAAGTGCTTAGGATGTTGAAGCAGATTATCATAAGCTTAACTAATAAATTTTCCCTTTGGAATGGGAGGTTTTCAAATGACGCATAAATCCCACTTCGTGTCTGTAACCGAAGTTGTGAATTGTAAATGCTCGATGGTCATTGCTGACACGCGGTTATTCTGAGTTTACCAAACGGGGTGACCGTAATAATTCTATTTTCGATTCTATATGCAGTAATATTCAACAAGTATTCGTACGTATCTGTTTAAGGATATTTCGGACAATGAATGAGACCGCAGCGGTAGTTCAACCATTCGAATTTAGTTCCACAACTGGGAAGGCGGCGCTTTTTGAGACGCTGATGAGACGAGTATTCTTTTCATTAGATGAACTAGTGGCAGAAATTCAAATAATCATGTTTTCTTTTCTCCCAGGAACAGTCATCATGTGAAGATTTCACGCCGTCGCCGTCCTTCAACCCTGCCTCATTCTTTTTCCCATCGGGTAACACAACGGCAAACGCCTCGTCGAGTACCGATCAATCTAATTTGGACTTCGCACAAAGCACGACCTTTTGTTACGGTGAACAACGACCTGTGGAGGGGGTATGTTTTGATAAGCTGCAAATTAATGACAGATAATCAATAAGATTTTATTATTTCGCTCCCTAAATGTGCGTTCTGTTAGGTTGTGGGAAAAGCTCCTTAACATCCTCTGAAAATTCGTAGTTTATGCATAAATTCAATTAAAAACAACAATAATCACTCTTTGATGTAGAGGCCATAATTTTCCGCGATCTTCTGGCAACAATCTACTAGCTTTCGGATGTGCTCGGAACGCGCCATTCCTTTGAATTTGAGTTTGAGCTTTGAATCAAAAAACTGCTGATATTCTTCTTCAACTGGATCAAATGTCTCGAATCGGCGTACATGCAGGAGATGTTCCATTAAGCGGCAAAGTTTTAGACTCTCCAATTTATCAAACTTTTCCTCAGTCTTCTTTGCGGTGTGAGGTTTGGCATTGTCTTGTCAAAACAGCGCGTTTTCGACGAATCAATTTCGGGTACCTTTCCTTCAGCTCCAGCTGCTTTCTTATGGAAATATTTCTGAGATATTACCATTAATTTACAGTTACCGATACTGCGTGGAAAAAACATAAAGTTTGAATTTTTCGCGGGTGTCAAGAAACTTTTTCCTCAGCCTTGAATCACACTCCTTTGATGAAGCATAGCATGGACTTCAAGAGAGTCTTGTTGACGGTATTAATACAAAGTGAATAGTAATATGGTAATTAACCGCACATTCTATATGCGTTGGTTAATGCTAGCTAAGTAATTAATAGTTCAAGAGCTCGTCGAAACCCTGCTTTTGATGCTTCTCAAGTGGTTGAAGTGTGCTGTCTTTGAAAACGTCCATTTAACTCATAGCCATTAGTGCTTAGTTTTAGGGAATTCAGTATAGCTACGATGGTGAATTATTGCCACAAGTCCGAAATCGAACCACTAGTACGAGTGATCAATATCTGGACCAAATGTATAGTGGAGAAACTGCAGTAGCAGGTGTGGGCGGAAGAGTTGTGAGGACATTTGGAACGATGGTCGACGAAACGTTTTTTCCGAGGTTGGAAATTAGATTGATTGCTGTCGTAGTCACAATTTTGCTATTTCTTGGTTTACTATGAGGCAACCGGCTTGAATGATCAAAGTACAGTATCCATACAGTGTTTTCGTTGATTCTCAAGAGCTTTTCCGATGTAAAATAAAACCTTCAGCAGATGTTTATAGATGTTCACCGATAAGTATCTTAGCAAACAGATTTGTCTGCTGTTTACTTATTCTTCTTTAACCATGCAAATTAGCTTAGCAGATGGAAAAGTTATCTAATTGACTTAAGTTGGTTCAATTGCGCTTATTTTTTAGTCAGGGTTTTCTAACAGAGACTTGTCGTACTAAGTTGTTTGCCCCCACCAGAGTGAAAGATCAAAATCCGATAAATTGCTAAGTATATTAGTATAAGTGGTCCGATATCCAGTCTAATTCTTACTTTAGTAAAATTGCTTTTTTCTAAAATTTTTGAACTGTAAATCGAGCTCACAAGGCATACAAGGTACTGACAAGTGATTGTAATGCTCAAGCATTTTTTCACACTGTAGTAATCTGATCCAGTTATGGAATAGTTCATTCATCAGTACTAAAACCATACCAGTTACTTGACTTAATTATTGTGTTCATGTCTTTTTTGTTGAGTTCATTTTTTGATGACTCCTTTCAAATGACTCTGTAGTCGTTGACGTTTATGGAACTTGTTGGCGATTCTTTACACTGCGCTCTTAACCTTTCATCCATGCCCGAGATTCAATACATTTGCGACAGCAGCCAATTTCCCATGACTGACACTTTAGTATGTGTCAATGGCGCGAAATCGAAAGGCGCATTGAGATTAGTAATGAGTAAAGACGGCGCGAGCTAATTTTTCGATATCACCATTCTGCTATTTGGTTTATCAAGTGGGAACATGGGTTACAAAAACTTGAGAGGCTTAAAGTGACTTTGAGGGGCTTAATCAAAGGGTCTTGTGCACCCAAGATTTGTGCATAACCGGCGTGAAACTATACACGCCATGAACACTGCAGTCTCTGGATAATCTCAGATGTGTTAGAGTTTTCTCAATGTTTTCTTGACAAATCACGCGTATCAATTTTTTAAAATCGTTTTGGTTGAATGTACGTAAAAAATAGGTGAATGATTCAGTGTCGCATGTGTAAGAAATGCGGAGACGAGCATGGATGCACCAGAATTTGATTTACTAAGGGATACGGAGACTCAGACTCCTTGGAGTGACAGTATGATGGCAAACGTTTGGACAGACATGGGCCAATCCCCGTGATTGGAAACGTGTAACGTTTATTACTTTTTGGCGCTGGGTGTTTAAGCTGACTACATTTTTTTCCATAAATAATAAAATACTCGCATTTGGTTAGATTATTCATTTTTGTTAAGATTGTGATGTTCCCTTCCGTCATGCAAACAGCTCTTTAATTAATGTATAGTCGTGTATTTATTTTTATTAAAATGCCTTTTTTAGTTTTGACCCATTGTGTTTATTTTTTTCTGGAAAGTTTCTTATAAAGGTGTTGCTCCATTGTATTTATTTGATGTGCTTCAAATACACTCAAAAGAAAAAACTTTACATACACTTTTTAAATATCTTTTTTCATTAAAATTGCAAGAATCATTGCCTCACATTCTCGTTAAACGTATTTTTAGACTATTTTTGAGAACTTTAAATTTACGTGATAATCTTAGTATTAATTTGCTGACCTTGAGAAGCTCGATATACCACAGAACCGGCGTTGAACCAAGGACCACGTGTGTATTGCACTGCACCGCTAAATGCGGTTTGGCAATGTATTAAGGTGTTGAGATGATTTGTTACGATTTATTGCGCAACGAGCGCTTTTTTGTCTTCATGAATAAATGTACGAGTCTGCATTGGAACTTTCATTTGATGCGAAATCTGAAAATGCAAAGCCGGTTTTTTCTAGCAGAATAACCGGCTTTTTTGAGCGCAATCATAGCCTTGACTTTTTACACACAAAAGAAATTCAGTGGCGTCGTTTCAAATAGACGATATTTTTTTGGGGACCTAGTCTTGAACAAAAATATAAACAATGAGAACCAATTATATTGTCAAAACAATTATTGAAAAAAGAATATGGAAACTTCAGCAGTCGTAACGGTTTTTACTCTTATTGAAAACATGAGAAATAAAATAGTTAAGATGCCGGAACGGGACGTTGTTAAACGATGAGACATTCTAATCTCTGCTCCAGTAGCTAAACATCACTGAAGTTTTGAACATTTATTTATTTTAATCCTTTCCGATCACCTTTGCTCCTATATTTGCTCAGTCAATCGCACACACTAGGATTACTTGACCAATTTAACACTGACTGTGCATCGCTTGTTTCTTGTACGAAACTGACAATATCACACAAACTGTACCTTTTTTTCCTATAAAAGTTGCACAAGGTTGGTATTTTACCCTTCGAATTCGATGACTAACGTTTCGTTGATTTTGCCCTCTTCAGAACCTGCATGTACTATATTATATCATGTCTGATTATTCGGCTGATACTTCGTGTATATACTAGAAAGTTACTGGAAAATCAGTTCAGTAGTGTGGCTGTTACATTTAAACCCACCGCCGGAACACAGATGGGAAAGGTCAATAGTGAGTTCCGGCACACTGTAAAGAATCAACCTTACTCGGACTAGAAAAAGGATCTTAGACAAAACGCCACATCGTTCGTTCTGCTCAGGCACTCTCCTTTCTACTAAGTCTTGGACTTCTGCGCTTTATGCAAAATACCTTAAGAATTTTGCTATCCTATGTTTTTGATTCTTGTCTCAGAATTCTTACTACCCCCTCTCACCGCTGATCCTTACTGTCCTATGCGAACCCAAAAGTACCTGTCCGACTTTTCAACTCTTCATTTAGGTGTCCTTTTATGAAGACTCAAAGTGGTCTACCCGTTCCTTCTATGTATACATCACTATACGAGGTGCTACAGGTCTTAGATGTTGTGACTGAACTTATGTAGTAAAGACGTTTCACCTTCAGAGATGTACTCCTTAAATCGTTATTGTTGTTTTGAATTGATATCCCAAAAATTATACCGTCGTACTTCAAAGTGGAGTTTTCTAAAACAATTGGGCTTTCAGGTGAAACAGCATCTATAAAAAACCTTCCAGTGATATTCTTTCCTTTCGTTTCGATAAAATTACCTTAAAATTAAAATTTTGGTGTGTTATTACTAAAAAAGACCATCGTGAAATACAAATAACGAGCTATTCTAACCAATAATGAAATATAATTCTTTTAACTTACTGAAGCACACTAGGAAGGCTTTCCAAACACAAGGCTTAGTGTTAAAATCTCTATTTTCCAAGCTATCGAATCAAAGCTAATAATCTATCGGCAAAAGCTCTGTTAAGTAAGAAATCCAAGGAAATATGAGCACATTCAACAAAATGCTACTGCATTCCACATTACTTGCGATGAAAAATTCAGAGCAGGTGAGGGCTTCAAGGTCCTATCAGTCTGCTCGTACCAAGAAAGTTTGCTTAAGACCCAATATCTATACGATTTATATGGTCACTTGACGCGGAACTGATGAAATCATCACTGTGAAAACCAAACGAATGCAACAATTGGAAATGCTATTGATTTTTACTAAACATGTTTACTTGAATTTTTCTTTGCAACAGTATTCTCCTTCTTTTTTGCATTGGAGAAAGAGCATGGGTGGATTTTATTGACCTAGTAGGGCTATGAGAATGAGGAAAATGTGATTGCCGAAATTCTGTTGAAAGGTCCTTTTGAGATGGAATGTATTGTATTGAGAATAATAATAAGCAAGCTAAGCTATCTATGAGTTGTAGGATTGAGTCATACTTGCTGAATTTGCATCAAAATATTTTCAAATAAGTTATACGATTACTTTGCATAAGATACAATATTTTGATTATTGTTTAGTGCCTATTATTCTTTTATAGCAAGATACGATTATGATTTTATTAGAAATAGCGTAATTGCTCCAATTATAATCCACACTTTCAAAGGAAAAAGCCAAGTATTCATGAAAAGGCTATATTTAGAAGCTCTATCGAACATCTACGATATTTTATTTGTAATTACCTATAATTCAATCAAATTTATGATCTTTTCCTTTCATCTTTCCGAATACTTTACTGCATGTAGTGCATAAAATTAATCATACTAGCTGAAAAATGGTAAACAACGAGCAGTTAGTCAAAAATAGTGCTGCTTGTTGCATACGATCCAACTTCATTGATAATTCTTGACATTTCTTTGATTATGAGTGCAGTTCAGATTCCCATTTCTCAGATCAATGCATAATTTCATTCGAATTCTCTATTCGTAGCTATGGTATGCGAAGAGAAATGGAGGTATAGGCGGTTGTTTCCCGTTCTCTCCACCATGTTTGAGCCTTTTAGTAGAAACGTAAAAAATGTTATAGTGGTCATTCGATAGTTAAAAACAGTGAATTTAAAAGACTTATTTTGTTCCTTAAATGGCCTGTTTTGTTCGTTTTAACAGTCGAAAAAAAATTTGTTTCACACCCAAGCGTTTCGCGCTGGATAAAGGTTTTTCGTAAGCAATTGATAATCATTAGATAGGGAATATTTTAGCAACTTCAAAGAAGTAGTTGATTTTGATAAAAGACTTCTCAGAGTGTTGTAACGGTCAAATGGAGATTAATTTTTGCAAATTTGAATGATTTTTCGTATCCGTATCCTATTTTGACCTTTTAGGAAAAACGCGTTTTCTGATTTTTGTCAGAATCATATCAACCATTCGATAGCTTAAATCTTGGAAATTTTGATGACTTACTTCATTCTTATAATGGCTTTCTTAATGCGCTCTAACAGTCAAAATTAAACTACATTTCACACTCAAGCATTTCCCACTGAAGTTGGCTTTCCGCTGGGCTTCGAATAATCATTCTTCGATCGCTCGAATCTTGACGATTTTCACAATTTTCGTTCTAAAAAACTCTTTATCTTACTGCAGCAGTCATAAAAATATTACGTTTCGCAGTTAGTTGATGTGTTGCTGAAGGCACGGTGACTTAGGGCCAATTTCGCGAAATCCCACTCTTTGGAGTGTTAAGTTAATCTTTTTTGACTACCTCAACTCACTAAGGAGTCCTCTCTAAAAATAAACTACGACCTTGAAATCGCTGAGATTTCCACTATTGAATAATTATTAATTGTTCGTAGAAAAAGCTTTATCAGGTGAGAGATCCTTGAATGTGAAACAAAATTTTATTTCGACTGTTACAGCGCAAAAAACAAGCCATTTGTGAAGAAAAACACCAATCGAGTTCAATTGATTTAAGCTATCGAATCCATACTAGTAATCTAGTGGAATAGGTCTTTTCTATAGCAAATTGAAATCTCACCATCGCACTTCTTGAAATCCGATTGCATGTGACAGAAATCGTTATCAAAAGTAAGGATTTTTGAAACAGTTGAGCGTTATTTTCTATAAAATACGCTTATAAAATTTCTATCAATGATATTTCAAGTTTTTTCAGCAAGAAAGTTCATAGGAAAATATATATATATATATATATATATATATATATATACGTATATAAACGTATATATATATATATATATACATATAATATATGTTTGCGTGTAGGCAATTAGAGCATGAAAGAATACTTTGAAATGAAATGAAATGAAATAGATTCGCTTCGCTTTATTCAACTTTCTGTTATCTGGATAATTACTTGGGTTGGTGTGATATAATCACTAAGGTAAACGGAAAACGGATTTATCGTCTTTTTGTATAGCATACAGTGATTAATGCTTTCGTTGCGTATTTCTAGAGTTCAAAACTGCGCCTGTGAACCACTAGTTGACAATAAAATGCCTAAATATTTTCTTTGAATCGTGCGAAGTAACATGCTGAATCCAATGAAGAGATAGTCATCCATATGATGTAAGGGGTTTTGTTGAAAGTTTTTACTTTTCCTAATGTACTACGATTTTCAAGCTAAAGCATTACTAGCAAGTGTTGCAGAGTTCGTAAAATTTTATTTCTGCTTATTTCCTTGAAATATTGAAGCCTGTTGCCAAAGATCGCAATAAAGTTTGCTGCCTTCTAGAAAGGCACATTTAAATTGCTCTACTAACAATCGCTATCTTTCGTATGGTCTTTATAAGATTTCCAGCTCCCTCTGATGTTTCACGCATGTATTCAAAGCTTTTTGGCACAACTGTTCAAAATTTCCTGTAGTCAAGACGAGCGCTTTCTATTGAGTGAAAAGATAATTATAATCAGAAGAAATTTTTTGCATTTGTCGAATAGGCGTCTACTGTTTTCTGATCGGTTATCGACCAACTCAATACAACCAGTGCAGAAATCGTGTGTGGAAGCTTGTGGATAGTGTTGTTTCTATGAAGGATATTGAAGTATTACAATCTAGCATCCATACCGTTTGATTTTCAGTATGTTGTGATAAGTTAATGGATGGCTTCCTGTACAATGCGGCCAAAAAACCTAATCTTTCTTAGGATAATGCCTCCAACATGAATCTGATATTCAAGATATACCCCTCAGATTCACTAACCCTATCGGTAAGAAGCGCCCACTTGAGGATGCGGTGAAACAAAACTTTTATACTGAGAAGATTTTGACTCCAGGTTGTGGGCGGTCGATGCTGTGCCTTTTGCAGAAAATGGATGTACGAACGACTACTGTTGAAACGAAGTAAAAGTCATTGTACGACATTTTCATAAATCCGTAACCCTATCGGTAAGAAGCGCCCACTCGAGGGTGCGGTGAAACAAAACTTTTATACTGAGAAGATTTTGACTCCAGGTTGTGGGCGGCCGTTGCTGTGCCTTTTGCAGAAAATGGATGTACGAACGACTAATGTTGAAACGAAATAAAAGTCATAGCACGACATTTTCATAATTCCTTCATACTCGACTGTTTTTTGAGACCTCGCTCAGAACAATCTAATCCTGTATGTCTCTGCATAAGTGCCCACAGAGGCCTCATAAAAAGCTCAAAAATATGTTGTCATATTAAACTTTCATATTTGTTCTTCCAAAAGTGGCTATGAGCACAACAATAGCTTTGCCACTTTATTATTGCATTGAGCAACGCCTTTCAACTATGTATCAATTTTTATCAGTAGGACACCGACATATATTCCAGATGTCAAACCTCTCGTCCACTTCGTCATATGTTCACACGGAGAACATTACGGTGTCGGTAATTATGGCAGTGGTGAGTCTTAGACTGCGCCCTTCGTCACCTACGATAACAATGGCTTCTATAGAAGTTTTAAGTGTCGAATCATTAGGTTTAAACTTCTACATCACCTTATTTTGATGCTTTTATTGCAATTATTCGATAGGTGTACGATGTGCGCATTTCGATGCGACTCTACTAATGTCCATAATAACTAACGCTTAATGGATAGTAAAGAGTTTAGTAATGAATCTCTGCAACGCGCAAGACTCCGAACACATTTCATAATAATTGTTTTGCCCACAATTCAAGTTGCAGATTCTGTTCTGCTTAAGGATTAAAAAAATTGTTTCTTCCAGGTAGGAGTGTTTGGCTTGATCTCAAACGGCACTGCTTTACTAGCAGTGCGTTACAATCCTGCACTGCGAAATTCGTTTGGCTTGCTGTGCTTCTCTCACAGCATCTCCAATATGGGTTTTCTGCTTGTCTTCACCTTCTGGACTGCACCTGTTACTTTATTGTGAGCATTCAAGCATATAGTAGGTGGAAATTTTTTTCAATTAGTTGCAATCATTAGCTTAGGGAGGGGTCTCTGTAAAGTTTGCAGTAATTACGATAACATAGGCTTCTCTGCATATTGAGGCAGAAGTATTAGTAGTGGTTTTAACAGTTCGATACCTAATGAGGGAAGCAAATTGTGGAGGACAGAGTGGAATCCCATTTCAACGCATATCTCTTCGAATGAAGATTCTTTCTCTCTCTAGGTAAAAGTATTTGACTACTGATTTTGAACAATAAGTTCATCTAGTTTTTTCGAAGCAATCATCACCTATTTTCGTACTGAAAATGATCAACCACTAAACAGGTGACAGGCACTCTATTGGCGTTACTTAGAAATAGATAGCTTTATTTTTTGTAAATTGTGACTAAATTCTTCATAGAATTAATAACCTGGAGGACGAACTAATCACATAATTAAGGCTGCCTTTTGAACTATCATAGGGGACAATTTTTCCATTTTTTGAGTAATGAAAAACTTCTGAGGCATATAAACTAGACATATCCGAATAAACCAAAAATCATCAAAGGTCTGAGTTTAAAAATAGTTTCATGGAGATTCTACGTATTAATTAGACAAGAGAACCTCATTATTTCCAGTGGAAGCAAGCTATCTGTGGAGCTGATAGGTAAAGTGTTTGGCATGGTAATTCTTGTGCTGTGGAATGTAGGCGTCTATTCTCACCTCGCCATCGCCTTGAACAGAATGATTGCCATAGCATTTCCGATGCGGGCTTCCTTTGTACTGACTGTGAAAAATACCACTTTCATCGTTTTGATCTGCTGGATGCTCGGTCTCTTCCATATAACACCAAATTTTTGGAGTGAGTTTTGACATTTCTGTCGTCTAATTTTCATAGCCAGCCTCCATTAGACCTCCGTAACAACAACCAGTAATTTTCTTTGTATGACCCTCACACTAGGCCAAAAAAATTGCACGTTATTTAGCTGCTGAGGCCTAGGCTTAATAGCGGGTTCTTTGTCAAAATTGAATAAAAATGAGAAGTCTAAGCCTTAGAACGGTGCAAAAAATTTTTTCTATCGCCTCAATATCAGAGACCTAGAAATCTCTATGAACCAAAAAAAGAATTCTTAAATAAATGTGAATTTTTTATTACGCTGTATCCTCCAAAGAAGATCGGACTCGGAGAAACACCAGGGCAAAGACCACAATTAGGCATACGACTGTAGGATATCGGTTCGAATCAATCGGCTTTAAAGAAGACGAAAGCCGTCTAAACGTTAATAGAATATATTTTTTTTTTATAACAGCTTCGTGAAACTGACTCAATCAAGAGAGAGCAAATTGTATGTGACTCGAATTCAGGCATGTAGCCTAATCTGTGAACAAACTTTAGGACTGTTCTTTTATATTACATGCCTTTTTTCATTCAGCCGAAAGCTGTTTCTTCTTTTTCGATACGTCCTGGTGGGCATGGATGTTCTCCAATGAAACATGCGCTTCTATCATGGACGTCTACATAGAGTTCTATTCGAAGATGGGCGTTTTTGTCCTAATTCTCCTACTCGACTGTACCACCTTAATCTGCCTCAGAGTCAAACACATGGTTAGTAGTAAATTCATTGGTTATTATTACCATCATTATCGTCTTTCGGTAAACCACAAAAAATGCGATCAATGATTTGAGTACATCCCAGTTTGTGGTAGTTCTGGGACTTCGTTGTTTGAAATTAGCGGCTTTCTCTCCTCTCCTCGAAAAACGGAACGTTGCGCGAAGGAGGCTAAGGTCTGATCCCGTGTAGAACATAAGAGCAACAGCGACATCGGTCAGGCAAATCTTCGATTTACTAAGACGTGATCTATTTCATTATGGTACTCTCCATTGGGAGACTCCCTCGTCCATCGCTGAGAGAGAGGCTTTTGGAATTGCGAGTTACCATGGATGGTTTGGGTCGTCATGATAAACTCAGATAGCCTCTCACCGTGTTCATTCCATACTAGTCCGTGGGTCCCTATGTGACGTTCTTCAGACGTTCTTCTAGGTCCAATTTTTGCGTTAAAATCTCCGACAATGACCTTGAAGAATGTATGATCTTCTCTGACGAATTTTTCGAGGTCCAAATAGAACGCTTCGACTTCGTCTTCGTCATAGTTTGATGTTGGTGCGTAAGCAACGAAGATGGTCAAAGCCGGCATAGAACCACATCGCTTCAACCGTAATCGTCCGATACGGGTTGCTAGTTGTTCGAAAGAATCAATGTTCACGGTCAAATTCGATTTGACGAGGACGCCAACGCCGCCGACACCTCGGCGATCGCATGTACCAAGGAACAGTTCTTCTCCGGTGTCATAAACAGCGTGAACAGGACGGCGCCTTCTAGTCTCAGCCAGGCCAATGGCGTCGTGCTTTATTCTTGTTGCTTGAATCAATAGATCTTCTACAGCGGATTCGTGAGCAAGGGTTCTTGCGTTGTAGGTACAGATCGTCATTTTAGTCCGTTTTGATCTTGGCAGCCTTTTTCGGCCCTGAGATTTTAGCAGCCTCTCCGTACTCGTCCTACCTGGCGCTGCCGTACCAGGTGCTCTTTCGGGGTCAAGGTAATGAGGCCCATATTTGTTACTGTTTTTGGCATTTTTATACCCGACGTATAGCTTGCCAGGCTCTAAACGTGGGAACTGGGTACTCACGAGTAGCTTGCCAGTCTTTCTCGGAGGAGCGGGAGGAGCTTATTTGTTGGAGGCGACTCCTAACCGCCTCCCATGTACTTCCCAGCCGCTTGATTACAGGCTTTTGGCCTACTTGACTCGTAGAAATAGAGTTTTTGTCAAGTCGGCGCTGCAGAAGCAGGGGTGCTTTCTCCATAATCCACCTGCATCTCTGGAAAGTACACGGTCGCTTTTGATTCGCGTTTATTCCCCTATCCACCACCTGGGGACGCGCCACGTGCCCTCGCGACTAACAGGGCGGGATCCCTCAAAGAGGAAGGTCCGTGGTTAACAGCATTAGAGTGAATAAGATAAAGTAAAAAAGACAAATTGGGAGATAAATGGGGATAGAGATTCACATTGGCATGTTTACTTTCCAGTTCAAAGCTCTGTGGTCCTAGTATCGTTATTATGACATCCGGAGGAATTTAGTCTGCAACGGTACCTTGATATGATCTCCGTTTGAACACATTATGTGCTCAGTTCATCTATGCTTTGTTAAGTTGGCATGTAGGAAAGCGCCTTTGATTTTGATTGTTGAACTAAGCCAGAACTTTGGGTTTTTTTCTCTTTTGCAGGATGTACACTTCAATCATCGACTTTTCGATCGCAGGCTCGACAATGCTAAATAGATTAACATAGTGCTTACTTAGCGACCAAATTTGCTCTCTTGCTCCGTGTTTGGCCCTTTTAAACGCTTCCAAAGTCGCTCACTTTCTTCTGCACAGCATGATAGCTACTTACAGTTTATCATACAGCTTCTGACCAAGATAAATAATTGTTGCATTTGAAGATGATCATCCCGTTGTGCCTGTATGAGTTTTACTCAGAGACTGTTTCCCCACAAACGTTTTCGAAGACAGTCAACTTCTCTCAAACTGGCTGGTGCTCAATGTTGCAAGAACGATGTTATCAGAAAGCGAAGATGGTGTATAATTGTCGACCGTCGAAAACCACTGCCATATTGTCTTTTCCTAATGTCCGAATGACCTTCAAGAGGATAAGGATGAAGGATAAAGTTCTCGGTGTTGATCAATCTCTGAGGAATGCGGAATGTACTGGTTATCCATATATAACTTCGTTTGATGTGATTGAATGTGTAATAGCCTTTATAATGAGTGGCTCTATCCCACCGCTGTAACAAGTAGGTGCTGCTGCTTATTCTCCCAGACAAGTCTTGAATCTATCTGGTACCAATTCATCGACCTAGAAGTACTCGATGACTTGGTGAGCCATGAGCGCGAAATCTTGTTATCGACCTTGTGTGCCACGAAGCGCACCTCTAACCACTGTGCCACATGCGCCCTACAAGCTTTTAGAGGCTGGCAGTAAATTATTCCAAAAAAATGTCATGAGCTACAGTCATTTTCCGGCCTTCGTGACGGTCTGGGCCTGCATTTGCGCCAGCAGAAAGGCGCCTCTGCTCTTGATCAGCAGAAACGTCAAAATCCACGCTGCCAGCTTTCAACTTTGCTTCTTGAGGTTTCACCAGCTCCCAAATTCCGTCCCACCCAAATCTGTCGCATGGCGCTTGTTTGAAACCAATGAAATGAGGGCTAGTCACCGAACTATCTTTATTTTGATGCCTACGCTTGCCTTACTATGCTCTGAACTTGGATAGTGTTTATTCGCAGGTAGCTAGCTATTGACTGTGCAAAAAGACAGGTAGTTACGTCCCTATAGAAGGCTACAACTAGCTTTCTCTCTGTATACTTTTCATAACATTTATTACTGGGTTTTTGCCAATCAGGCCTTTGAAAAAGAAGGCATATGTCAAATATTTGCAGCAAGAACAGGAACTGTACTCTCTGAATCTTTTTGTGCCTCAGAAAGCACGTTGCCCATTTGGTCATCGTTGTGTCGCTTTTTGATCAGCTGACAAGAGCTCCTTTTATAAGGCAAACCCTGTATCACATGAGAAGAATTCTTTTTTTTTTTTGTTAACGTAAAATCGAGTATGGAACACGAGACAGGGAATTTTTTGTAATAACGATCCCCAAATTTATGTTTAAGAGCATGCAGTCTCAAAATCCCGATAGTCTCCGCACAGATGCCGCCCAACGGAAGAGACAAAAACTGGAACTTCGCTTCTTCAAACAGGTTTAAGCACTCAATTAGTCATGGACTAGGTCAAATAGTTCAAGATTTCTTCTTAAAACATAATTAAAGTAATTCTCACATTACATCGTTTTGGTTACAGGCACTATGTGGAAATGCGCTATTTATTTTCCAGCATATTAGCTCTCATTCTATCCGTCCCAATAACCAATGGGCTATCTTCTTCGCTGGCACATTACTGTGGGAGATGTGTCACGCTCTAGATGGATAAGTTATATATTTATTTCTAACATTTAGTACTGTTTAATACGGTTGCAGTTTTCTGGAAAGGGAAAAGTTCAAAATATCCAAGCTTGAATATACAAGAGATTAGAGATCTTCGCGTTCTTAAATGTGGCAAGCCAAAGTGTCATATTTCTCTTTCAGCCGTTTCATCTCACTACATGGAGATTTTTCTTCAAACAGATCCATATTGAAGAATTCCATTTTTTCGCCGTGGCAGTTGGCATCTCAGTTTCTCATAGTGACCTGTGGGATAAAAAGTTAAAGCTCTCAAATTTTATCAACCTACAAAAGATATGTATAGCTCTCGACTTTACTGAACATTATTAGTGATGAATAAATGCATATCTGTCTCTAGAAAGGCCCACAGTGCTCCACCGTTAATGAAATTAGTTCTACTGTTCTTCAAAAAAAAATCCGGCACCTATATACCGACACCCTGAAAGATCGAAGGATTGGTGGCTTTGGGTGCGTTGTGGAGCTGACGATAGCAATCTTGTTGAAGAACACCCCTAAGTGCTGAGTTACCCAGACATCCGTTCACAAGTGTATTATGCAGCCCGCGAAGTTGAAACCACAGCAACTTTTGGTAAAACATATTGAATTTGTCAGAATGTTCACTAACAGCCGATGCATTTGGGCGTGGCAGCGTTTTTCTCCAGGTTCGCAATAAAACAAAAAAAAAGTCACTTCATTCACGTAGGAACCATTTCCGTGCTTGAAACCGTGCGCACTGAGCGGTAATGAATGGGCAAGAACCTTGTTGATTTTTTATAGCGTAATATGTAGCTTGCAGCTTCATCGTTATTCTGTTCCACTTTCGTTTCTCTCATCTCGGTATAAAACTGTCGCCAACAAAACTTATCATGGTAAGTAGCCCCATCCCTTCCATTATCTTCAGGTAATAATGATTCCTAAACTCCGATTTGTTATCGTTCACACTGCCAAAACCCGCTTTTTTAGACTGTTCAAAACGTGGCGACCACCCGCCAGATAATGATCAATCAAGGAAGGAAAATAGTTATCAATGGGTGCAACATCATGGCTGCGAACGCATGAATTGAACGACATATATTTCTTTCATGTTTTCTCATTGATTTTTGATCATCGATTGAAATCAAATTTGTTCCTCAAAATTTCGAATCATTAATGAGTCAGATTGCAAATGATGAAAAATCATATGAAATCATTGACGAGTCAGACCTAAAATGTTCTCTTATTTGATGTTTAAACGCACTATCTTTTTTGAAATGAAGCGTTTACTAATGCTGAATCACTCACTGGCTATTCGTAAAAAAGCGTGGACATACGAGAATCACACTTTGAACATCAATATCACTCACACAGTTGAATAGAAAGGTCAATAAGTTAGGTCGAATCATTTCGTTACTCGATGCTTCTACACACTGTTATCTTCAAAACAAGGCGTTTACTAACGCTAAATCATTCATTGGCTATTCGTAAATGAGCGTGGAAATACGAGTATTACACTTAGAACATTCTTATCGCTTACTTATTCAATTATAAAATTATTTAAAAATAATTAGTGTGTCAGATCAAAACTGCATCATTTTTTGGTATTTATGCACATTGTCCTCTCTAAAATGAATTGTTAAAAACGCTTCATCGTTCATTGGTTATTCGTAAATGAGCGTGGAAATACGTGAACCACACTCAAAACATCCGTATCCCTTACTTAGTGAAATAAGAAAAAATCATTCAAAAATCATTAGTGAATCATTCAGTCAGTCATAATCATTAGTGAAGTTCTTTCGTTTATTGATGTTCGTATACATGTCCTCTTCAAAATCAAGCGTTTACCAACGCTTCATCATTCATTGGCTATTCGTAAAAGAGCGTAGAAATACGAGAACCACACTTAGAACATAGTTACCCAGCACATGACGAAATAAAAAATCACATAGAAATCACCAGTGAGTCAGATCGAAGTTCTTTCGCCTTGTGATGAGGAGTGTTGAAGAGTTGAAGAGAAACTATTAGTGAATGTGAATGATTCTCATTTACCGTTTTTTCTCCCTCAGCGTTCCGTTTGAGTGCCGGAATGCAACCATCTTCGCTCTGTAGTTAGCAGAGCTTCAGTGTGCGTGCAAATGAGCTTCCTCTGGCTGTGATTGCTGCTCTTTTTTTATAAACATTCTTCTATCACTTCAGAAATGTTTTCAAGTCCGGAAGTGAAATCGCGATCAGATCTGGCTACCGCACTTCTACGCTGGCATATGCCAGTGTTTGGTTAGCAATTGTTTCCTGATGGCTTTTGAGCTGTCAGATTTTACAAAGTTATCGTGAAGAGTGGTGACAAAACAGGAGTCGATAGTGCAACGGTTTAGAGCACGCAGCCCTGGAAAGGATGAAATGAGTGAAATGCGGGTTCGAGTGTTGCCTGACGTCAAAGTTTTGCGCATGACTCAACATCATTAGTTACAGCTGGGACATCATAGTACCTCTAAGAAGTCGTTAAATAAACAGAATTCTTGTTAACGTGAGGATATTGAACGAACCGGTCGATCTCCTCCTCGATATTGCCAGTAACGATAGAATCTCAATGACTAGTAAATTATTTGGAGGTATATATACTTATAGGGACTAAAAGGACACGGAGGCGATTGTTCGACATGCGTTAGATTTTGGGGAAACAGTGACACCAGTTGGGCAGTCACTTTGATTCATGGCAATGTATTATATTTTTTATGGCGCTGTTGCAATGGAATACTGGTATGTTTACCGTAGAGAGTGCAACGTTTAAATTTTCAAGTTGCTATGAGTGAATCTGGTTGTCGCTATAAGACCAGATAGCTCTCCAGCCCGTTTACTTCATTCTGACCCATAGATCCAAGTGTTACTTCTTCGCGTGGTTTGACTTTTGAGTTTCTACAATGATACCTCTAAACAGCGCATGGATTTTTTTTACAGAGCCTTTTTTCAAATAGAATGTTTTGTTTAGTATTTGTCAATGTTTGTAAGAAGAAATAATCAACTGTACTTGCAGCTGTCGATATTTTACAGAAGACGGTACGAGACTCGCAATAGCCGCCATATTCGAATCACACCACCATCAGACGACAATCGCGAAAAGAAGAGAAGAATGGAAAATGTGTTGGAGTCCGCACAATTTGTGAAGACGGATCGTCCAAGTATCCAAGTATCCAAGTATCCAAGTCTTTCTCAAAATTTGATGTGAATGCTTAAATAACAAACACAGATGGAGATGTTATTCTTACAACGTTTCAACTTCAAAACGTTTAATACGGGTTGTCAGTGATTTGAGGGCGATGTTCATAACCAAACTCATATTGACGAAAAGAACGGCTCCACGGACTCTTCTCCAGTTGTGAGTTCAAATGAGCAGCTTTTCTCCGCTGTCCTAGATGTTACGAAATAGGCAGCGCCATTTCGTCTGAGAAATCCAATGACGTGGTGCTCTGTCTTTCCTAACTCTGAGACCACCTCCTTCATCAAAGACGTGTGTGCGAGTAATCGCCCATTGAACAGACAAATGGTCACCCTAGTTCGTTGAGATTCAGGCAGACTATAATGGCTTTGAGATCTTGGCAGCTCCTCCAGACTTGTTTAACCTAGCGTTGTCGTTGCAATACCGAACTACTTCGAGTTTAGTGGAATAAGATCTAATTTTTCAAACTATACTTAGCTTGTGATATGCACACCTAGTCGTTGGAAGTAGACTTTGAGGCTACATACTTAGGCGCTTCCTAAATTTTTCCAGATGCACAGCAAAAGCTTATTTACTGGAGACGAGTGCTGATTGCCCTGCGGAATGTTCTCCACTAATGATTGCAAGTTTTTGGTCATTTTGACTTGCATTGCACAATAAAGCTATGTGCGAAATTGACGCAGTGATAGCGGGAGTCTATACTACTAGGTCCACCTGAGTTTTAGAGAAGCACGAAATTGTTTTGCTCTGGCTTAAACCTCTCCACTTATCCTCCACACGCCCATTTGTAAGCTTCCTTCGTAGCCTCGCCACCACTATACTTCTCTGTGAAAAAGACGTGATATATGCTATACGTTACAAAAACACATTTGATCAAAGCTATAGACAATGGTGAAAACAGCAAAAAACATTTCCGCTTAATTTCAAACGGAAAGTGTCACACTTGATGACCTAACTCATGCACAGTAATGGCAGTTTTATTTACATACTTCTTCAGTTTTATAGTGGTTCAGTGCTAAGGAGATAAAGAGAAAGTTTAACACAGTGCATGGAGCTCTTTAGGTCGATCTAGTTTCGCGTTAACCAAGCCTCCCATTCTTCTGAATTCTGCGGATTGGTTTAGAACTTCTTTAATGGATATATATGCATGCCAAAATCACATTCACTTGCCTCTGCTGAAGCATGATAAACACGAAGACATAGCGCATTTGTAAAAGATAAATCAGCATCAAAAGCTTTGTCCTTCTATCCTGCATTCTTTCAGGTCACAGTTTACAACAACGTTGAGTCTGACCGGTGACTAAGAAAATTATGAGAAAATATCAACGAAATGAGAAGCTTTTAATTCATTTGTTCGCAACCGTGCTAATAAGCTTACTAATGTATACTTCTTGCTTGATTGACCTCTAGTTTGTGAAAGATCTTGATGTTCTGAACTATCTAAAAAGAAAGGACCCTGCTAATGAGAACGATAGCAAATTAAAATCTAGAAGTCTTAGTTACCTAGTGTTGATAGAGGTGTTAGGTCTACTTACCATGTTACTTTTTGTAGGCAGCGTCTTCATACCCAAGTGAGAGAAACGAAAGTGGAACAGAGAAACGATAAAAGTGTAGACTACACAATCTGGTACAAGATGTATATCAACAAGGCCGCTTAGCGAATATTAGGTTTTGATAAGTCCTGGCATAGAGCAATAAACACCAAGCTGATCAAGCAGAAGTAGGTACAAGGTTGGAAAGAAAGTTTTGGGGCACTTTAACTGAATGAGGACCAGCGCACCCAGAAGACGTGTCTGGCCCTACTTCCTGGCGCTGCTCTCACCAATCACGTCTGTCCTAGGATAGAAGATCATGATAGCGATTGGAATGGTAGTGGTAGTGATGGTAGTGATAGTGATGATAGTGATAGTGATAATAGTGTTGATGATAACAGTGGTAGTGATAATGGTGATAGTGATAGTGACAATGACAGCGGTAGTGATAATGGTGATAGTGATGATGATAATGATGGTGATAGTGATAGTGATGGTGATATTGATAATGATAATCATCACTGTCATCATCATTATCATGATAACAAAGATAAAAATGATAGTGATAATGACAACGGCAATGATAATAATAATAATAATGATGATAATTATCATTATCACTATCACTGTCAATATCACTAGTACTCTTACCATCACTATCATTATCATTATCATCATTATCACTACCACTATCATTGTCACTATCACTATCATAATCACTATGATCACTGCCATTCTGATCACTTCACCGTCATCACTATCACTGCCGCCACTATCACTATGATCACTATCACTATTATCACTATTACTACCATCACTACCGCTATCACGCCAATCACTATCACGATCATCTATCAAACGACAGAATTATTATTGGTGGGGGTGGGGCCAGACACGCCTTCTGAGTTCTCTGGTCTTCAACCGGTTAATACCGAAAGCGCGTTTTATGCAGCAAGACAATGCCAGACAGCACACTGCCATAAGGATCAAATACGAGTATGTTGAATTAGACGGATGCCGCATCCCACCTAAAGTTCAGATTGCTCTCCATCCGACTTTGGCATTTTTCGATCAATGCAACACTGTTTGAAGGGTCGCCGATTTGAATGAATCGACGAAGTTGAAGAAGCCTGTCAAAAGTTTTGTGATTCGATGTCGAAGGAATGACTTTTTGGCCAGATCCGAAACTTGGCGGACCGTTGGCAGAGAATCTTAGAGAACGATGGCCTTCAATTTGAAGAATACTTATTATTCTTTTTGTTTCGAATTCATGCATAATTTTTCATCTCTTTATAAGTGCCCCAGTACCATCTTCCCAACTCATGGTAAAATTGCTTATCAACTATCTAAAAGTATGCCTCATCAGCCTGAACACATTTCTGCATTTCTTAAGCAGCAAGTCAATTACCACGCGCACAGAAATCGTCTTCCTTTGATTCAAAGAAAGCGTTTGATCCTCGACGCAAATTAGTAATGCCTTAACTTTTTCTCGCTCAGAAAGTGCTTCAGCGACATGAAGAGGTGATAGTCAAACAGTAGCAGATCAGGACTGTGCTGCTGATGGCCCAACGACTCCCAGCCCGACTTGGTCAATTTCCTCTTTGTCAATTTGCCTACATGCAGCCTTTTGCCTCCTTGAAGCAAGATGAGAGTAAGGCAACGTCGATGTAACAAGACCCGACTACAGCGGTCCAGGTGCTTAAAGTGGTGCTTTTCATTGCTCGTCTCTCTGGCTGGCTGCATGTTCCAGTGAATTGCCTCGCTCGGATCCCAAAAGATGATGAGCATAGTCTTCAGCACGAATCGATTCGATTGTAGGTAGAGTTCCTCGTTGGTCTGGGACAACAATTGATTTAGACGACGTCGACCCTCGAAAGAAAGCCAGTTTGTATTTTGGCCAGCGATGGATTGCCAAGATGACAACGGAACAGTTTGTGACCAATATTCTTTTGTTTGCGCCTCCGTGCTTAAGTGGGCTCATGTGGAATCCTCTGGTTCCATAATTTACAAGAAGAACAGTTTTTTTGGATGAAGTATCATGCACAAATAAGGGTTTTTTCGTAAATAAAATGGTGTCTTCTTTAGCTTGAAACCAAAAAAAGACTTTCAAGGCGTGATGCTGCATCAACTCCAAGGCACTTCCAACATTTTTTTTTGCTAAAGCTGCTGTGAGTTCAACTTTTTTGGTCCCTCAATATTTCTAGAAACGAAAGCTTAGGTAGCTTAGCTTCAAAAAGTGCCTCTTAGCGAGCTTATGGTTAGGCTCCATGTCACTTCAATGCTCCCCGACGTTTCCATTCGCCATGAAAGTAGCCAAGTCTGTTCAGTGCTTATGCTAAGTTTCAGAATTGTTTAGGCCACTCGCGACATTTGATGTGATACTTTTTATACTGCACTCCTTGTCCTGGATTATCGTTTTATCTTTATAATGACACTACAACAATAATAATGGGTTATATAGGGTGGTTACAATTAGACGACAGAACAAGTTGAATTAGAGTGCAAGTCGAAGTCGAGCCGAAGAGTACGTAAAGCAATCGGAACAAACTTCGGCCATTTATATATACTTTCTCGGAGGGCGGATATTTAGGCTAGAGTATAATAAAGTTAAAACTAAAGCTGGATATTTCAGAATGGGGTGAGGGAATATACATTGACAACAACTTCACGTGATAAGGCCAAACACCAGAACAAGGTGGATCACACGAGTGACACGAAGAGAGGTCACCCACGATGCGGTAATCACGAGAGTATTTGGGCATTTAATGTAAACATAGAATTACGAATTATGGGGAGATGAAACTACGTGTTCCGAGCTTCACCTGTCACCTGTATCACCTGTCGTCCCGTTGATCGTCGAGTGACTCGAGCGGGTACCAGCAACTCTTCCATTTTTCCCTATCGCGTGCAAGAGTAGCCCAGTGGGACCTACTTGCTCTAGGAATTCGCTGAGCATCATATCTTTCTTCCATTGCTTTCGTGAAGAAATCGGACCAACGGGTCAGTGGTCTTCCTTTAGAGCGCTTGACGTCCCGAGGAATCCAGTCGGTAACGGCTCTCGTCCATCGGTTGTCGTTGAAGCGCATCACGTGTCCGGCCCACCTTATTTTCGATATCCTGGCGTGTAGAACGGCGTCTCTGATTTTCGATCGTTGACGTAGGTCGGAAGTTCGGATCCTTTGTCTCATTTGCGAAATACGAGATACTCCTAGCATCGACCTTTCGACTGCGCGTTCGATAACGGCAAGTGATCTTTCATCCTGCTTACGTAGCGACCAGGTTTCTGCTGCATACGTTAGGGCAGGGATAATTGTCGAGTCGAAAAGGTGGGCACGGAGTCGGACGTTCTTTGTCCTCTTCACTACATCTTCGATGCTCTTAAACGTTCCCCAAGCCGCTCGTTTCCTCCTGCTCAACTCTGGGGCTAGGTCGTTCATCATGTTGATTTCACGACCTAGATAGATGTAACTGGAGCATTCGGAAATTGTCGTTCCGTTGAGCGTGAATGGGGCATTAGAAACCCATCCGTTCCTCATGAACATTGTTTTCGTTAGATTCAGTTGAAGACCGATCTTTCCACAGGCGTTATCGAAATCAGTCAACATTCGTTCTGCTTGGCTGATGTTTGGTGTTATGAGGACGATATCGTCAGCAAAGCGAAGATGGTTTAATTGTCGACCGTCAATTTTCACTCCCATTTCGTCCCATTCTAATGTTCCGAGCTTATGAGTTGCTAATTTACGGCGTCAGAATACCTTTCGATGCTGTCTACAATGATGTCTGCAAAATGGGACCAGACTCATAGGTAGAGTAGCAACACTAGTTTCGAAACATCGTTGAAGAGCCGCAAGCTTTTGTATAGGGCAAATTGCATAATTTACCTGTAACAATTCAACAAAGTCGAGTGCATGGCGTGTACTCCAAATGTTGAACAACGATGCGAACCTTGTTTTTATCCTGCAATCTACTACAGGCGATGGATATTCTAAATGCTGCTTCGAAGGTGGAATTGGAAAAAAAATCTTCGACACGGTTTCAATGAATACAAAGACCCCATCTTGCCAGATGAAATGACTGGAAAAGGAATGAGACACTTTGACACGCCGAGTTGATGAACTTGAAGACAGCTTATGTTAATTCAGTAGTTGATAATCTCATCTAAGCTTTGACCTATATTCGTGCTCGAAAATTTTGCATGGTTTTTTTTCCCAAGAAATATCCACCATGTCTGACAATATGGGACCACGAAAATTGATGTAATAGGGCACTTACCAATCTAGTGCGTGACATTAGCTCCCATAGAAAGTGCCAATGACGAAGATGGCCAAGTTAGTTTCGGGATGAAAGCAACGAGAGCTCATATGTTGAGAAACAAATAGCGAGGTTTGGCTTAGTGCCTGCAACCAATTTATGCAAAAAGAAAAACATATTTACAAGCAGACTTCTTTTTATTTAAGCGCTTCTAGTAATGGTATGACGTCATAAATGTACCAATGATGTAGAGTAATGTGCAAATGTGGGTTCGAGTCTTAGTTGACATGAAAATTTTACATATCATACCACTCTACATCGCTGGGTACATGTTTATAAAATTTCGGTAAGAATTCTTAAATTATCTGGCGAAATTTATGAGAGATTTAGCGCATCTCTGGTTGGAGAAGCGGACCTTCATTTCATGCCTCTTTCGTTGAGCGGCATTTGTGTGGAAACCATTGCTCATAGGCGAGTGCATGCCCTCAAGGAACAATTTCTAAAATCCGCACTACATCAAATTTTCTATTGCGTCCTTAGACCCTCCTTATGGAGAGATCTCTAACTGGCTGGTCGCGAAGCCACATGGTGCATGCTCAGGTGGCCCATGGGAAAATCAAACGCATGTTATAGTGTCCATTTACTTCTCCGAAATGTAAGTAGATTCAGGAAATTGATTCCATGCCTCCGCTGCGTTAACTTGACATATACCTTAGTTTCTGCGCGTTAAGCTGACTAAAAGGCAACAATGAGGATGTGACTTGTAGACTGGAAAGCGTCCAGGAAAACCCTGCAAGAAGCAAGTTCTTCCCTGTGCTGAGCAACGTCTACGTGTGTATTATAGGTAAATACAGTACAATAGCTACGCCCTACTCCCTGATTTCGAAACTTTTCGATGCTGCGACGTTGGGTTAGACGACTTCAGGAAGGCTGATAATAATCTCAGATCATTCTGGGCTCCGTAAATCTCAAAAAACAGTGTTGACTTATGATGTACCCATAACATCTAGCCCTGAATGTACTTCATACTTTCCTGCACTCGCCGCCAATTTTAGTTTCTCTACGTCACCGATGAAGCCCCCTTCGTCCGAATACGCGCATTGCAGGAATCGTCAGCGTTGGCGCTTGCGTTAAGCGAAAAATGGTCCTAACTTTAGGAGGATGGGAGTTCACTATGCGTTATCAAATGCCTAGAAAATGGTTTGTGCTAAAAGCATTCCCCTTTATCAAACAGGAAAAATTAAAATTTTGACCTTGTTGAACCGTCAAAAATTGGAGATGCCTCATTACACTCCAAAGTGTGATGTGTTTAGTAGGTCGAACACCAGATTTGCTTCGTTGGGAACTGATGCACACGTGTCTTCGGCGATCTGGCGACTGCAATCCTCTGAATGTCATACACGCAGCACTATGACCACTGACTCGATAGCCAAAGTTATTTGTAAATCTTTTGAAGATGAAGTTCAAAAGTTTCTGCAGCAAAGAGAGCTCTAACACGTGATATTGAAGAATTTGAGATTTTTCTGATACCTACAGCGCATGCGGCGCAGCGGTTAAAGGTGCTCTGCGTCTCACACGAGGTCAATGGTTCGATCTCGCGCTCATGGCTGACCAAGCCATCCAATTCTCGGGGTCGGTAAATCGGTACCAGACTGGTTTCAGACTTGTCTGGGAGGATAAGCAGCACTGACTCGTTACAGCGAGAGGCCACCACGAGTCATTGTTAAGGTCAGAAATGCGCTCAATCACCTTGACGAATTTAAAAATTGAACAAGAATGCATGGCGCAATCCCTCAGGGATTGACCAGTGCCTACAGCTTTATCCTAATATCCCTTAGCGGCGGAGTATAATCTGAAACCTAGCAGGGAAAATGCTGAGATACACACAAAACTGGAAGTTTGCTGAATGCGTAGTGGAATCAAGTCACTTCTATCCTATCCAGGGCGCATACACTCCACGTTAAGAATTCAAAACACCGCTAAGAAACACGAAGGAGCTTCTTGATGATACAGCGCCAGCGTTCACATCTCTAAAAAGAGTAGTCGCTGTTTGAGCTCATCCATGATATCCACACCAATTTTAGTGTTTTGTTCGTATCTGAGCATTCTTGTGACTATACCAAACGGACTTTGATAATGGTTAGGTAGCTAATTAATTCTTTGCTTACCGCGAGTTTAACTCTTAGGCAGTGTAATATGGTGCAGTCGAGTAGAAGAATCAGGACTAAAACACCGTTTGGTTTGAAGTTCTATGAAGACGTCCATCACATAACCACACGTTCTATTGGAGAAGTCTCACGTCCACTTCAGCTTGTCAAAAACGATAAAGCAGCTCATGGCTGAAGGAAAAGCAACATATAATATAAAGGAATTCTCCAAAAATTTTGCACGGACATGACACTGCAGCATGCGAGATTTTGAGTCGCGCGCATTACATTAGCACATTACAAGCTTGTTCCTTCTAAAAACATTATACATCGCTTAAATTATCGTGAATTGCGCTACCGATTGACCACTAAAACTTTGTATAAAAGAAGACAGAATTTCCAAAAATCGATGCGGGTGCGGATAACGAAACAGTAAAAGTATAATCAATTGGTTAACTAATGGAATTGAATCGTGAGCAAGGACACGGCCTCGGACGGGAGTTGAACCGGCGTTCCATTCATAACTGGGACTCATGCTATCACTACACTATCGAGGTACATTTACGCCAACACTCATTCTCAAAATCTCTATGATAGCTGTCAGCCACCAACCTTCAACAGGTTTGGTCGGGTACGCGATTTCACTTTATAAATCCAGCTGAGCTGACAGCTATTGTGATAAGTAATGATCAAAATTTTCAGTGTTTTTACTGCTTTTTTCGCAGTGTTATAATGTTTCACATATACCTTGAAGAATGGTCGAGCGAATTTACCTATATGGTGTAGTGATTAGACGCGGCCCCGGTATGGATGAAACGCGGGTTCGACTCCCGTCTGAGGTCGTAATTTGGTCCGCCACTAAATTCTCTCAGGTATATCTGAAACATCATAACGCTGCAAAAAAAGGCAGTAGAACAACTAGAAATTCCGAATATTTGATTAACGTTTCGACATTCTCATTATTCTTGAAGTCAGGTTGAACAGAGATGAGAGTCAATAGCTGGTTGATATTGCGATAAGTCCACTTGTCTTTGGATCGAATGAAATCTAAGAGAACGATTTTCGCCCAATTGACAGATTTTCTCTATAGTTCGATTTTATGAAAGGCGTATTATTGCACTACTGTCATCCAATATAATCTGGTATTAGCACCGAAACATCCTTTAGCATTTGGCAGTTTATTGGCGGGTAAATAGTAAGCACATGAGCTGACTTCGCTGTGTACAAGCTAATATATGACCGACTACAACTAGATCTCCTGCTGTCAAGAAGCGCATCATTATGGATGACGACAATATTTAGGCAACTGTCCTGCAAGAAAGGGTACTGCCAGATGGAATCCATTTTTCGAGCGATACTCCATCTCACTAAACTTAATTCCGTTCCAAAACATGCACCCACATTGCGAGGACAAGCATCTAGGCGTCCCAGACGAATCAGTGAGGTTTTGATGAGCACGAGGGCGTTAGAACGCCACCAGAATGACTGTTTTTGAATATCAATTATTGTTCCCGAATTCTAATGGAAGTCAGTTGTCAATAGTAAACTGCGTAAACGTGAAAACTCACTTTAAAATTGTGGCACTATATGTAAGAAGCCGAGGATTCAGCAGATCAAGACGATGAAAGCGGTATCCTTTACAGTCAATAAAAAAGAACCTCGTAGAGGTAACGCTATGGCAATCAGTGCGTGCAGGGAGATGGCAAGGTGTAGACACCCACATTCTGCAGCACAATACTCTTCAAACTGAAGAGTTTACCCATGAGTTCTACCGATATCACACTTTCACTGCAAGTGATGAGGTTTTCTTTTTTATTTGCATTGCGGAATTTCTACAAAATTATTTTTATGTTTGAATCATTAATCACTTCCTAGTCACTTGATTATACATTTTGTTATAAGTCTATGAGTTTTTCGACTAATAAGAAAAGTAAGAGATAAAGAGAAATTGATAGTTCAGAGTGAAAGGGCTCCTATTACTGGTTACAAATAATTAAAACAGTTTTACGATAGCCATAAATCCTCACGCCTTACAAAAATGTCACGTGTGTAGTTCAGAAGACGAAGACCAGTAGAATACGCATATTTACAATTCTGTCAGAGAAGCATAGCAAGCCAAACGAATTCCGCAATGCCGGATTGTATCGCACTGCCATCATAGAAGTGGCACTCGGGATCAAGCCAAAAACTCCTACCTGAATGTTATACTTTTCCTTCCGTCCAATATAAAGGACAAACTGCACAGCCCAATTTCTGAAAGGAGCAATGAATAGGCTTCGTGTTTTCAGATTCCATAGACGGACATGGCCCGATACCTTTTGCAATGATTTATTATGAGGTTAAAAAAGAGTTGTGGAAAATTTTCAAACGATTCATTTTTTGATATCTTTTTGTCGTTTTTTATTGATGGTTCTGTTATACTTATTTAGATCTTTAATTTCAGCTCTACAATGCCTATCGAAGTATGATATGTTTTTTTGAAGTTGAAGAAACATGTCAAGAGTTATTCGATTCAAAGGAGCCGGAATGGTATTTCGAACAAATCGGGAATCTTGTAGAATGGTTGCAGAAAGTCACAGACATTGAAAAACAGTTGTTGCTGTTTTTCATTAAAGCATATTTTTATGAATTTTTCAGAATTTTCTTCTTGACGCTAGCACTATAAACTCTTTTCTCTTCGCAAGTGATTAAAAAATGTGTACATTAAGAGTGTTGTATGGAAATACGGCAGATGTTACTTATATACGTAAGAGAATTGAGTGGTGAGCGAAGAGGCGGCCTCAGGTGGGAATCGAACTCGTGTTTTTGCTCAGCACTCAATTCTCTTAGGTATATATGTAACATCGTAACACTGCGAAAACAGTAAAAATACTAGAATTCCGAATGGCTGTCAGCACAACTGGAATTATGAAGCGAAATCGCATACCCGACTAAATCTGTCAAAAGTTGATAGCTGATAGATAACATAGAAATGTTGAAGAATGAGTGGTGGAGCAAATGTGCCTCGGGGGTGTAGTGGTGTAGCACGCGTCACCGGTATAGATGAAACGCGGGTTCGATTCCCGCCTGAGGCCTTGTTTTTGCTCACCACTCAATTCTCTCATGCATATATGAACATCATAGCACTGAGGAAAAAGCAGTAAAAATGCTGGAATTTCGGAGTATTGCACATCTCACTTTTAATCATGATGAAAGCTCTGAAGTAAAGTGATGCAAATGCTCAGTCTTAGGGAATGAACATTTGAAGTTCCTAAGAAGCCAATTTTCAAAAAGTATAATTTATAAAAAGGACAGCGTAAGAGTTACTGCTATTATGATAACTGACACTACAATATTCTCTGCCTGAACGTACATGGGAGTGGACGAGAGGCTCGGCACTTGAAAAACAAATCGGTTTCCTATTGATGAAAATTTTAGGGCCGGCAGCGGTGGTGGTACAAGAGATAAACGGCAGGCACCAATCTCATGCTCTTAGCCACTTGTTTGAGAAACAATTATAAAACTTTCACATAAAGTACTTGACCTCGTTTTCACATCAGTCGTTTGGCATAATTTATTTCGAAATATACATTTGACATAACTGTCTACGGCCTGAAATACCAAAATTTTCCACGCTTTGAATCCTTCACGCCATGTCCTCCAGTAGTTTAAAGGCCGTCTCATAGGTGAAGATTGTTAATCTGGGAGTTGATTCCAATTATCAGATTCGTGCTGCAGGCGTTATCCCGAAAGTAATGAGTTTAGTCACCGCACTACATAGCAAGAGGCTCGTAACTAACTTACTCCAACAAACAACAAATCAAAATGCATCAATAAAAATATGATGTTTTCAGTGTCATTCATGATTAGTCAGTTTACCGAGAAGTTTCAAGATGCATATCGACACTGTTCCCTTGAGTTGCTCGGTGCACACGAGTGATCTTATCACCTTGAGCATGCAATATAAGGAAGGATGTTTTTTCGCTAATGATGAGGCTGAAAAGCCGAAACATACAATACGCTTAGCACTATATAAGTGTCATAGCAAAACTCATGAAAGTTTTGAAATGTTGTCAGATTATATATATCTCATACCGTTACTGGCTTGATTAACAAATTGGAATGATACGCTGTGGCAGTATGGAGCAGTAAGTGGATATAAACTAATTATTCTCAGTCTCAACAGCGTATTTGAAGCTTTTCATGAAAGATTCATAAAACTGTGACGAAGTGTCACTGTGAACTCCTCGCACTCGCCGACTGAGTTTGAACATTGTCACAATTGCTCAATGTGTAGCTTTGCGAGTACTACGTGTGCCATGACTTTGACACACATAATCAACTGTTTCATGCATCTCTGACTAATCATTTTTTCAAGGTGACTATAAAAGTAATGAAAGTACATAATTGGCTTTATTGAGGTCAGCTGACTTCGAACTGCTGGAAACACCATTTCCATATTTGTTGTACCATTTTGGGTGGCTAAGCACAGATCTACAAATTAAAAAATAAAGCACCATCGGTGTCGTCCAGAAAGCCAGGAAGGATAGAATACACATGTTAGCAATATTATGCGAGAGGCACAACAATGGCTCCGTGCAACCGGATTATATCATATTGCTAGTTTTCTGTGCCATAAAAGACAAGAGAAATCACTTGTATGTGAAATCCATAGTTTTCCATTTTCTCTTAAAAACTTAAGTTATGCAGTCTATTTTTAGATTCAAGGCGCAATTAGATTATGCAGTCTCACATTTTATGGCATGAAGCTGTAAGTGTTCCGTCTGGGCGTCAGAGTGCAATAGTAGTATTCGGTAGGATTTGGAATGGGTTCGCCAATCTTTACGGAGTCGGCCACAAATGTTGTTTCGTATCACGATACCCTTTCATTACTGCTTAGCTACTTCTGAAAGTTCGGAGGTAAGTTCGCAGTTTCACCTGACCTACTCGAATACACTCTGGCGTTTTGGTTCGATGTTTGTAAACATGGCTTTCTCTCAGTGACTTTAAACTTGCGGCGTCTTGGCATGATAAGTGGCGCAAACTGAGTAGTAATATAGACAACATCCGCCATGAAATATGTGGTGAACAAGTGCTTAATAAAGGCATTGGCGTGGTGCATAACTCAAATATGTCTCCATGTCTAAACTTTATCAGTTTATCCTTTTAGACTTTTAGAAACGAATTTAGTTTTTTATCGGCGGTTAAGAAATTAGCAAGCAAACATGAAATAAGTATATGTCATTCAGTTTATGCGTTCACCGCCGTAATGTTGCATCCATTGACAGCTGTTTTTCTTTTTTGATTGACCGTTAACTGATGAGTGGTTGCCACGTTTTGAACGGTCTGAAATGAAAAGACTCTGATAATATGAGCGATAACAAATCTGAGTTAGGGAATCTTCGTAGCCAAACGTAAAAAGGGCGATGGGGATACATACCACGGTGTGCTTTGTAGGCGACGTTTTCATACCGAGATGAGAGAAACGGAAGTGGAACAAAATAACAATAAGGCTGTAAAATATACATTTCGAACTAAACAAAGTTAACATCACGAATATGATTCTGACTTGAATGAAATAAAATCTTTTTTCGCTATTACGAACTTGAACAAGGACCCTTCACGCCCGATGTGCACCAGCTATATTTGAGCTCTAAGATAAGTTCAGGAGTCTTCCAGAGAAGCTGGTGTGATTAAAACTCTACTGCTTCCATTATACTCTTATGAACAGAAGAGTGGGTAGCTCAGCCTTCAGGTGTAGTCTTCAGCAATCTCCTAATCGTCGGGTTTATAATGCATCCAGAGCTACTAATCCTTCCATTCTTCAGAGAATTAGCACAATAGCACTCGACTTGCCTGGAAGGTTGCCAGAAGTGACTTCATACGTCGGCAGAGATCAATGGCCTTTGTACAAACCGGTATACATTCATTAATTTCCAGCAATTCTCATTAAATTCGAATAGATAGCCCATACTTCAACAGTTGGTTGGGGAAAGCAAAAACCTTTTATGTCAAATTGCTCCGATCTCTATTTGCGCTCGAATATTCTGCGTGTCACAACGTACACCGGCCAAATCTAACTATACGGAAAGTTTAGTATAAGTGAAATAATACCTACCCATCTAGTGCATGGCATAACTCCCACTGAAATGTGCCACTGAAGAAGACAGCCCAATGATTTTCGGGACGAATACTATGAGAGCTAATATGTTGAAAAATAAATACCGCATTTTCACACAATGCCTGTAACCAATCATTCAATATGAAACACTAAATTCATGAAGTTTGGCGAAATTCTTGGATTAATAGACTACATTCATGGTCAACTGAGCGTTTACCTGCTTGAAGAAACGGATTTCCATTTTCTGTCTCTTTCGTTGAGCAGCATCTGTGCAAGAATCATCACGTTTGTGAGACTGCATGCTCTTAAGCCATAAATTTACAAATCTCCATCACAAAATTTTTATATCTGATACCTTGTTGCCGCATTTACATAAAAAAATTCATGATGTAATCCACGAGCCACCTTAATAAAGGGATTTGTAGCTAAGTGATTGCAAAGCCACATGGAGCTCACCCAGATAACATATGGAGAAAACCAAACGCGCAGCAAAGAGACCATATATTTTACAGTTAGACGCAAATTCAACAGACACAATTCATGTTTCCGTTCTTCGTATTTGGCGTATTCTTTCTTACTATAAAATTAGCTAAACGCCAACAATCATGAGCGGGACAGGTAAACTAAGAGGTGGCCAGCAGTCACCTCCAACAAATGTGTACCTCTCTGTTCCTTTGAGGAGCACCGACTAGCTACTTTCAATATACAACATCCATGGTCACAGCTTAGCAAGGTATATGTGAGTTTTGAAAAAGATAAGCACAGTATTGGGTCTCGTTTCCCTGATACAGTAGAGCTTCTATTACGGCATTCTTCTGGACTAATTTGGTAAGGCTGGTGAAATTTTAGGTCTTTTCCAGACCACATAAATCTCCGAAAACGTAACTGAATTATATTGTGTCTTCAATATTTATCCGCGCTTATAATGCACGTTAAGTTGCACTCTAAAGAGGGCCTGATCATGCACACAAGAAGTATTAGGTACTTAGTCCACGTCCTACTTCGAAGGGAAAACGTCATCTAATATATTTGACGCTGTTTATGACACTGGAGAAGAACTGTCCATTGAACATGTGATCCTATACGAGTTAGCCTGTCAATTATTCTTTGAGCCATGCATATGGTCTGTTATGAGCAATTGTGCAGCCCAATACACGTGTTTCGGCCTTAGCAAACTTGTCACTCGGGCAGGCCCTTCGTCTTTAGCCAATGCTCTTATGTAGGCAGTTAGGTTCCCCGAGAGCATTGGCTAAAGACAAAGAGTCTGTTCGACTAGCAAAGGCTGCTAAGACCGAAACACATGTATCGGGCTGCACAAGTATTTATAACAGACCATATGCGTGGCTCAAAAAAATAATTAACGTTATATTAAAATTTGAGCGTAGTATTTTCAAAATAACATATTCATTGAATACTAACCGCGCGCTTGAGTCTAAGGCAGATTAACGTGGTGCAGTCGAGTAGAAAGATGAGGACCAGAACGCCCAGTTTTGTATAGAACTCTATGTAGACGTCCATGACTTGAGCGCATGTTACATTGGAGAACATCCATGTCCACTTTATTGTATTGAAAAAGAAGAAACAGCTTTCAACTGAAAGAAAATTCACTATAATGTGGATTAGACATTAAAAGTTTGTACACAATAAGTTAGATAAAAAATTGGTTTTCAATGCGATTTTTGCAATATTTTGCTGCAAAAAAAGGCGAGACTGATAATCAAAGGATTCTCTAGAGACCTCGATTCCTTAGCTTTAAAGTTTGCGAATCACATCCCAGTCGTCTTTTCTGCAACCACATCATCACCCCAAGCTCCATTAATTTTACGCACCGTTTCACTAGCGTTTTCCCCATGTGTCATTCATGGACGAGTAGAAAGCGGATTTGTCCTCAAGACAACTCCATCTTCAGAAGGTATAGGCAATTTGTATACAAGTTCGCTTATGCAAAATGTTTGCAAGAAAATGCGTAAATGAAAGATACCAAAAAACATGCAGTTTCATTGCAGATTTTATTTCAAAAAACCAAAAGGCATGACTTCGTGCACAATTTACTAGTGATACTGAAAAATGCTTGAATTTGAGTCACACATAATCTATGACTCGACAGAACTGATTGCGGTCTAGAATGAATTGCTAAGGAAATTGTTTGTAAGTGGTTATTTTGAACTTTGTTAGAAGTGCTCAGTCGTTGCAAGTGGCTATAACCATTATCATGTCTGTTAGGAAAGAGATGGTGCATTTGATCCAGTAGTTCGAGATGTCCTACAATACGCACAGATTGCACTCAACCAGTCAGTCAAGTCCAATATTACTGCAGTACTGGCAAGATGATATCAGATGTATCTGGCTGAATACAATAAGCCGATATCATACATCGATTTATCTTCGTAATTTTGGGCTAAAGGAGCAAAGCAATAGTGAAAGCTATGTCAGTTGATCGAACTAAATTATACCTTTTGTTTCAAGTATTTTCTTAAGAACACGCTTGAATTTCAGTAAGCCTGATAATCACGCGCGGCTTAAAAAATGATTATCAGGCATAACAATTTGAGCGTAGTATTGAGAAAACACTCAAAACGAAAGACATAATATATTAACGATACAGCCGAGAGCAATCAAGTGTACACCCTTGTCCATTCAGTGATAGTTTTACTCAAATGAACGTGTAAAATCTTCGTCGTCGCCTACTCTTAGTATGGGGTTGGCTTCTCAGAAAGGACTGGCAAAAAGACGAAAGGTTCCGCCCGACTGATGAGATTTTAAAGGTCAAAACACGTGTATCGGGCTCTGTAAGTTGCGCTATAAATGACACCATACGTGGCTCAAAAAATGATTACAGGCATATTGAACTGAAACAATTATATCTTCCTTTTGTAAAGATTCACTCTCATCGCGTTGCTCAATGACTACTTTTTTAAAAAACAAACGCATAATTTAGCGTGTGTGCCATCATGATATTACAATGAGTGTGACTCTGTTTGTCTTTGATTACTATGAATCTGGGTAGCAGCAAAAATATTTTCTCAAGTTGTTGAGCAAAGATTAGGTTGGCATGAAATGTGTTAAATCCTCTAGACGCCTTCGTGTTCTTAAGAGTCACATCAAACAAAAGGACAGTCAACAGTAGCTAGATGTCGTAATAAATGTGCTCGTTGTCGTGTAGGGTCAAATGTGTGAGAATTAGCTCTTCTTGAATGAAAGCCTTCTTTCGGCGGTGCAGTTCTTGGAAAACGAAGGGTGGCCTACCGCTACCATTCAATAATATCGGAGTTTAGAGCCAAAGTCTCTTGTATTAGTCGGTCATGTATTAGCAGGCACCATATGGCTACGATACACTGCGTATCAGTCAATACGTGACCAATTGCTGTACCATCTACTGCTGTTAAACAACAGAACATTTCAGGTAGCGTCATTAGATCAGAATCCGTCTGGGATAAGTAACATCTGTCAAAAGGGTGCTCTTCTTTAGTGCAGCACTTTACCGACAGTGGATTTGGCTCGTTACAACAGCAAAAGTCACATAGTTAGGGCAACCACCTGTAGAATTCCGACTCGAATCAATCCGTTCCTGATGAGCAAGTTATCTTGATTTCATCCTCGTTCATGCCTAATACTATGAGAAAATATTGATCATTTTTCCAAAGCCTATCGAATTACGATAATCAAGATCAATGGACAAAAATATCACAACTCACTACAAATAATAGGTGCTATATGGATGAGACCGAGCATCCAGCAGACTAAAACGACGAAAGCGGTATTTTTTACAGTTATCACCGAGGAAGCTCGCAGAGGCACCGCTATGGCGATCACTCTGTTCAGGGCGATTCCGAGGTGAGAATAGACGCCCACGTTCCACATCATGAGAGTCACCAAACCAAACACCTTACCTGTTAGCTCCACAGATATTTCGCTTTCACTGAAAAGTATGAGATTCTTGTTTCACTTAAATATTTAAAATCTTTATCCAAATATTTTCATTTTCAGTAGTAACCACTCTTTTGTTTATAAACAACGCCAATAATGCGCCGTTTGAATTTTCTCAATTTCTGCGAATAAATGTTCTATATCTTGTAATCATGACTAGATTTATGCTTGATGATTGCGATCACTACAAAAATGAGTATTCATTATTTTACAAACAAAGCTTTTAGCTAGAAACAATAGTAACCTCGTTTAATAGCAGCAGTTGTATTGAGAGAAAAGAAACCCTAATCAAACTTACTCTCGAGTTCCACTCTGTATTTCAAATTTGCTACCTCGACATGGCAGGGAATTTCTTGAATGCTGTTGTACTATTTTCGCCGTTGTTTTTTTTTTGGCTTATTAGGCTACCAATATCAAAAACTAGTTGAACTATCAGTTCTATCATAATTTGCAAAGAAGACTAAACTGATGTAACCAATGCAAGCTTTGCAGAAGAACCACTTCCAAAGCGACTGGTTAGATAATTGTGAGAATTTTCAGCAATCGCAAACTCTTAAGCCTCACAAGAGAGTAACAGGTGCACTCCAAAAGGTGAAGATAAGTAGAAAACCCATGTTGGCGATGCTGTGAGAGAAGCACAGCAGGCCAAACGAATTTCGCAATGCCGGATTGTATCGTATTGCTAGTATAGCAGAGCCATTTGAGGCCAAACCGAACAGTCCTACCTGGAAGCCGTACATTGATTGTTGTCCAAGAAGGACATTAAGTAAAACTCAGTTTTCGACTTAAGCAGTGAACAGGTAACATGCTTCGACATTCCATAAACAGACGCAGTGCGCCTACTATTTGCAGTCATTTATCACTAATCTCTTGCCTCTCCATTAAGCGTTAATTGATATGGACATTAACAGAATTGCATAGGAAATAGGCATATGTCGCATTTAATCTAACGATAATAATGGAGTAAAGCTATGTACAGGCTGAACGATATGGACAATACTTAGAAAGAACTTAAGACTCACCACGGCCATGATCGCAGACACCGCAATGTTCTCTTCGTGAACGTAAATCGGAGTAGACGAGAAATTCGTCATCTGGAAAACGTGTCAGTCTCTTATTAGTTAAATTAGCGCGATACTGAAGAAAGTTGTTGAATAGAAGAGTAAAATGGCAAATGAATTTGCATGTTCACAACAACTTATTGGAATAACAGTCACAAAGACGTCGCACAAAGTTTACAACCCTTGGCGAGATCAGTCGCTTGGTATAATCATTTTGCGAAATTACGCCATCAACCGTATAGTCTGAAGTGCAATAATTTTCCATAAAAGCGGCCCTTTCTAGTGATTTCAATGCTTCTCATTAGCGGGGATGATAAACGTGAAGTTCAGATCTGAAAATCCCGATTTATGTTGTGCATAATCTTGAGTAAAAGTTAGGTTTTTCGACCACCACTGCATGGTGGACTATCATAACCAACTGATTCTAAAAAACAACAAATTAAACGGCATGAACGAAGGATTGTAATGCTCCAAATGTTTTTCAGAGTAACTAAGACTATCGCGCAGCCATAATACACGATTTTAGTACTGTCTATTAATCTGTTCGATAGTTGATAGGATAATCTTAACGCGTATTCTACACTGCAACATTTTTCTGCTGTTTGTAACTGAATTTTGCATTTTATAAGAGGTTTTCGTTCTACTTATGAAAAAATCTAAACACTTGCTTTATAAAGATCGAAGTTGTTCACTCAACAATCTGAAGGGAGCTGGAATTGTGAGAAAGCTACGATGCATATCGCTATCGGGTTGACTGGTATAGAGACTGTTCGAATTCATTTGATTTCCGCATGCCTCTTCGAAAAAACAGGAAACTTTTTGTGCAATTTTTCATTATGTCGTCCGAGCTCTGTGGAATGTAAAATCACCGAAACGTTAGCACCGAAATTGAAACGGACAAATTCTAACCTTGCTCAAGTTAATTCAGAAAAAAAGAACAATTCGTGGGATAACTAAGGGATTTTAACGTTTTGCATCATCCTGCACAATCTAATACATTATATCGAAGAAGATTTCGGACTTTTAAACTAATCTAGAAGAATTATTGAGTCGCGCTGGCATTTGGAATCCGGTAGTTCTTCATGGTCCTACAGTACCTCACAATATCAGGTTAGAGAAATTATTACTTGTTCGTCAAAAGCAAAGCCGATGATTTGTTAACTGTAAAAGAGTAAAGCTTTCCAAGAATGCGTACAATTTACTAAAACATAGCCACATTCAAAAGCAAATAATCTGCTGTTGTCTCGTCGTTCTCTTACATGTCGTTATAATTTATGACATTTTTTGCTTCCAAAAATCAATCTAGATTAACGCTTTTGATAATTTTTTATACGTGGATTTTGACAAAGTGAGATGTGGTAGAAAATCAGTTTGTTGTCACTTTAAGAAGAAAGGTCACATGTTAGTTTGGTGTAATAGGAGAGCGTTTTGCACATTTATCTCTGCAAACCATAAAGTAAGCGTTTTCAAGTGAAGTCTTCGATTATGTTCGTGTGTTTTGAGCGGCATAAATTTGTACTGCAGATGCGCTCTGATGATCACATAAATTCGCTACTCGATGGTTAACGGCATTTTTCTACAAAGACTCTACAACCTTTGAATTTAGGCTCAGCGACAAGTACGGTTTCCTCAAAATATCACACCTCATAGCTTTTATACACTGACAAAAAAGAGAGAATAAGGCTGAGCAAGTTCCTCGGCTGGTGTCTTAAGGGATATGTAACATTCCGAAAAGATAAACTTGAGTTGATAAGTCACCTGAAGTTGGTTGTGATGCATGTTAACACTTCTTCGATTTGTATTCCACACCGTATCCCACCATGACAAAGTACAGATTGTAAGCGGAAGTTAGAATATTGTATTCCATATTACGCAATCAAAATATAAATTATTCAAAAATATTATGATGCAAATTTACCTAGTACATCTTATCCCTTATTTGAGAACTTAGCCTGCTTATGTTAGATTATACTACGTGCTGAAAGGAATTGTCTAGAAGAATTCGAAAATCACATTTGTCTCATTTACTCCATGCTTAGTTCACTTAGTCTTATTATGCGCTTTCACTGATGGAAAAAGAAGGGAGATATTGAGGCGAAAACGAAACTTCTGACGAATATGACCACTTTGATTTATATCGGTTGCTTCAGTAGTGCTGAGCTTATCAGCTCTTGATTAACAGATTTCAGGAAAACCAACTTTGTACTTGTGTTGGACGCCTTAAATAAAACCCGATTACTCAGGAAAACGTAATTATATATGCGCGGTTATCGTCGTACGTGCAGTAACCGCGAAGCTTTACCGTGACCAACTGTGACAGCGTTCAGCATACGAAATTGGCTAGAACAAACGAAAGAGTCAAGTTCGATGAGTGTTCAACGAGACATGAGCTTTATGTATTTCAAAGGAGACACGTGCACTGTGGGCAGCGAGGCAGCAAAGGCTCTCCCTGCGTTATGAAATGAAACAATCCACTGTAAGAAGTAAATCTAAGAAATCCAGAATGTCAAATGCTCACTTAAAGTAGATACGATCAGAATAAGTGCAAACATTCATTGAAACTTAGGCCTTTCGTAAAAAACAATGCATGCACGTAATTTCCTCGCGCATAAATGAATAAATAAGTAATTAAATAAATAAATATATATATATATAACGAGCGCATGTGGGGCAGCGTAGAGGTGCTCTGCGTCGCACACAAGGTTGATGGTTCCAACTCGCGCTCATGGCTCGTCTAGCTATCACTCCCACCGGGGTCGGTAGATTGTAACCAGGCTGGTCCACACTTGTCTGGGAAGATAAGCAGCACTGACTCGATACAGCGGGAGGCCACCGCGAGTTATTTTAAAGGTCAGATTTGCATTCATTCACCTCAAGCGATGTTAAAAATTGTGAATGAGTGCATGGCGCATCCTTATTGATTAACGCCTAGAGCTTTATCGTTTATATATAAATATACAAATATAACTATATAACAAATTAAAAAGAAGTCATGGGAACCCTATATATATATATATATATATATATATATATATATATATATATATATATATATATATATATATATATATATATAGGGTTCCCATGATTTCTTTTTAATTTCTACAGTTCCGTTGATTTGATGGTTATTTATTTCGGGGAGTCTGATGGATCATAAACGTAATTAAAGCTATGATGAAGCAAGCATTTACTGGACAAAGATTGAATGCATTTTTCTTAGTAAGAATGAGGCCGGAAGCCAAACAAGTCGACGAGGTTACATTTGAGCTAGTTGTAGCCTTGAATTTTTTCTTGCGCAGATGCTGATTCAGAACGTGCGAGAGATGATAATCCGACGGAGTATTGTCAGTGCATCACTGAGTGGATGTGATATCGTGGTTCAGTCCTGCTTCTCCAGAGTGCTTCAAATCAACTTCTAATTCGGACTGAATACTAGAAAAAGCCTTTAGGATGCACTTCCCGCTTTGATGCAGCCAAGTTTTGGAGTTGCTCAGTGTACGCGCCGGCATTGATTGTCTGCTTGCACAGAACAGCATGCCCTATCAAACCCAGGAAACTGAAAGCATAAGCTTTTGAACATGGAATTTGGGCCTAGTTTGAGCTGGCGAATCTTTGCTGCGGAGCAGTTAGTAGTAGGTTATGAGTGTGTTGTTTTCGCATTAGACCCCAGACTCATCTCAAGTGTTGATCATTCACTTGAGAAGGTTTTGCTTGTGCGGCTATAGCAGAAGACTATCGCAGATGACAACACGTGATTCGCTGTCATTGTACGTCAGTGCATGAGGTGTTCATCGAAACATAACTTTGCTGTAGCCCATTTTGTTTAGATGGCGGGCACTGTTGTTGAGACCGTTTCCGAGTGTTTGCTCCTCATCCGTCGTACTATGATCCCGTTACACTTCCAGATCACTGCTCAGGGCGCTTCATCAAAGGTGACTGGATGGGTAAAGTGTGGTTGGCAGCTCAGATCGTCTTCATTGCAGCCCTTGGACAAGTCACTCACAGTCCGTTAGGTGGCAGTGCCTAGCATAAACGCAGTGTAGATTTTCTCAAACTTTTCCTACGCTGGTCTCCAGATTATATCAGCAAAGCATAAGCGAACGTAACAGGCGCCTATTCATCTCGATTCTCAATTGATCAAACAGCGGTAGGAGTATTTTGTACCCTTTGCCTAGGGCTATTAAAACATTCTTCAAAATACCGCAGTCTTTGGGAATAACCCAACTCATCTAGAAGGGAATAAGCAGTAAGCGAAAGAAATTACGAAACCGCCCAAAATATGTGAATACATACGGATATATCTATGGTATTCAAGCATATATATATATATCACTAACTTCCTATAATCCATCTGTGCCGGCTAATCGCTAGTTACGAAGCGCGTCTCCGCATGTGGCCATTCTAATCGCTAAAGGCTGTGAGTTTATAACCTTTTCTTAGGAACTATAAAAGGATCGTGTGGTTGCATGAAACAACAGCAGGATGAATCTCTGCTAAAGTAGTCACGGCGGCAAATGTCTAGTCCCCAGATGGTGAATAGGTGGATGACGCAAAACAGAAGCAAACATATGCTTTCTAAGACACAATGAATGGATTTCCTGTTTTTGCAGCGCCAACTTGATATACTTTCGTTTCGGCGAGTCAAATTGGCCAAAAGCCTGCAACTAGGCAGCTGGGAACTATAATACATCGGAAACGGTTACGAATCGCGTGGGCTGAGTAAATTTTTCCTGCTTTCCAGTGGAATCCTAGCAGCCTAATCCTGAACACCCAGTCTCCAGGGTCAATTGCTTAGTAAGCTACTTGAGTGCAATATGTAACACACAATTGAAAACTGGCTTCTTTTTTCTGACCACAAAAGAGCTCCTGCTGAGGTGTCGATGGAAAAGACGAATACAGAGAGATTGCTAAAATCTCAGAGATAAGCTAGACTGCCGAAATTAAATCGAAACTAAAGTGGCGGCCTGTACGTGTGACTCAAGTACACTTCCATACCAACCCTCTACAAACGATCTGTCCTTTAAGTCGAGCAAGACGGATTGTGTACGATGTCGTTGTCCTAGCTGAGATGAGAAGACAACACCCATTTCACCATGCCTGTGACTCTGGAGAACTACTTCTAGGACCTTGCGACCGTAGAAGTGTCAACGGCACTTGTGTTCGCGTCGCCGCATTTACCATGTTGCGATGGTTCAGTGGATTCCTTGTAGTTTAGAATGTAATGGGGCCGCGGAGGCCCATGAAGTGATATCTCAAATTTGGGAAATTAAATTTTTATATACGCAAGAACATAGTTAGGATATCAAGAATCAACAACTGCAGTGAGATATAGTGCTAGTGAATAGTGCGTATGCGATACAGTGAGTAATTGCCATATGAAGACGCTATGAGTGAGTTGGAAGAGAGCAAGTTACGGTAGATTGAGCTATATGTTACGATGTACGAGACAACAATCTGAGGAGTTTATGGGTACCCTGATATCGCTCTGGAACATGGCGTCATGCGTAGCCCTGTTGATGGCGGAGACTGCGATGGCTTTTGACGTGGTCCCGTTGACGGTGGGGGCCACATTCTGGATGTGAGTTGGGATCTAATGGTCAGCTAGTGAATATCACGATCATATAGTATGTGGGCGGAGCCGTATGTCTCCTGTGGGCGAGGTCGGTGGGTTATCGCTGGCACGTGCTTTTTACGGTTGCCACTGACGACAATGATCCGGTAGTAAAGCGATTGTACGCCGATAAACAAGTGTAGAATATCGTTTCACCTTCGCCCCTGAATACTCTTGCAAACGATGAGGAAAACTGGAGATAACCTTGGCGCTCGCTGTTCGATTTTCTTACATAATTATGAACCTTCTACTAGATGTAAAATCGATGATAAGTAGCAAAAAGATGTTACTGTAAGGAATTTTGGTAATGTTTTCCAATTAGTAACAGGACAATTTAGTTGAACGCTACTCATAGCGCGTGCTTGAACTGCTCTATATGCATTGAGCGCGTCAAGGACATTGAAAGCGTCAAGACTATTGAGTCGTTTCCCCCTGACTGAGCTACATCCTTATACAGTGTGTGATGAATGGCTTCAGAGCTGGTGTTACAGTGAAGCAGCAATTCTACAGATTTCTTCGAAATCAAGATGAAGTCTTTGAAGATTTTTTTGTTAAATGCAATCAATATGCTCTGAAAGCCATCTTTTTCGAGTACATGAGTTTCACAGAAACATGAGTTTTTTGGTCGCTAAGTCGCCCATTGATTCGAGGAGAAAAAGAGATATAATTCATATAAGAAAACGGTGTTGTATCGCTGTATCATAACATTGGAGTATAACGAAATAGCACTGTAGGAAATCATTCCACTATGGCGAAATTTAGTAAGCCAGTGTATATAAAATGTTTGCTGTTATTCATAAGTAGAATGGCAAAAAATTCTAAACTTATACCCCATAAATCTTTCCTGATAGTATCGAGGAGGGAAAAACTTGAATTCCTAATTAGGCATTGAATTTCTCTGCTGCTCTTACAAAAAGATTGCACAGTCGCCATAATACGATTGCTGTCAAGTTGCTGTGCCCAAATTTTCTTGTTTTACAAGTAGTCGTCGACAGCGTTAACAAAGCTAAAAAAAGAACAAGCAAGAATCTCGATTATTGCGGGGAATAGCAGGAAAGTAAAGACAGTCACGGGTCAGAAGCTACTCCAGTTTCAGGGATTGCTTGAAGCTCAGCGTCCCTATAGATGTATTTCACGTTGTACCCTGGTTCGAAAAAAAAAACAAACAAGTAGTAGAAATTAGTACATTGTACCACATCAGCTTATCTGGATTCACTGCTCATTTGTAGCTTCCAAAGAAGTTCAGGTCACCAAGACTGCTGATACCATCGGTGAGATAAAACACGGTAATTGGGAAAGAAAAATAAAGATATTGGCAGTGGAGGGAGTGGTGTGTGAGTGCTTAGAAAAAGCAGTTGCGAGATCAGCATCACTTCAGGTTTCGAATTTTTCTCAACTTTGGTATTCTCGTGAACGTAATTTCGACAAAGATCGTTAAACTGCTGGAAAAATATTTGTGTAGGAACTCTAACTATTCGACACATTCGAAATTCTTAACAATATAGCATACTACCAACCTTGTGTGAGTCATAAGCAGCAAATAGTGACACATTTTATTCAAAAAGCATTTGCAAATATTATGAATAAGAAAATTTCTGCAGAAGTTCATTTGCTTACCTATAAAAGTCTTGATGATGAAAAGGTCGTTAACCCCCAGGAGAAGACGTTTATCAGCTGAGGTACACGATAGTTTTGGGGCCTTTCTCGCTAAACAAATTTTTTCCTCTGGACATTTGGTAGTCATTTGAAAGCTTGAACCTCCACAATTTCAACGATACGTTTGAGTTTCAGAAATGCCTTCTTATTACGTTGTAGCAGCGAAAAATAAATTATACTTCACACTCAGTTTGCTTTATTTGCTTGGCGGGGCTCGCTATAGCTTTTCGCCAAAGTCCTACTAGCCATTCGATAGCTCAAATCTCAGAGATTTTGATACTATAATTGTTTTTTGATAGGCTACTATAGAACGCTGTAAAACCGAAAAGAATAGTGTGTTTCGCTCTCAAAGTTTTTGTCGTTCAGAAAAGCTGTGTGTGCACAAAATGCATATGATCATGTAGAGAAAATGATGGGGTACCAGAATAACAAAAAAATTCTAAGGTTGCGTTTTTCGAATAGAGCATAAAGTTAACGAGGTCGTACGCATCTTGCGAATTGTGCTGTACGACCGATCAACTGCCGTCCCTAAAGGGTTAGGCAGCATTAGATGTTGAATTATTTGGTACTGTTGATCATGTTCTTGAAATTTCAGGATTTCTCTGAATATTACAATCTGTCAACTGGATGTCTCAGAAGAGTTCAACTGTGATTTTGACGTGTTTGACGCCATACGTACAGACTGAGAAGCAGTCTCCTCACACGTCGTGTGCGTCAGATTCTGATGAGTGAAGCGTGATTTTGTGGCCTCTCACCGGTCCACTCACCTCCTGACTTTGTAAATGCAAGTACACAGCATGTGTGTACTCAAACTTCCTTGTTGCTGATTGAGTTAAAACCTTTCTGAGCCTCCTGCCCAGCCTTTGCAGGATCACCTGCATCACCTGTCACCTATCGTCCCGCTGATCGTCGAGTAACTCGAGCGGACACTAGCAACACTTTCATCTTTCCCTATTGCGTGCAAGAGTAGCCCAGTAAATCCTCCTTGCTTTAGGAAGTCGTTGAGCTACATATCTTTCTTCTAGACTTTTCGTAAAGAAATCGGACCATCGGCTCGGTGGTTTTCCTGTAGAGCGCTTGATGTCCCGAGAAATTCAGTCGGTAAGTGCTCTCGCCCATAAATTGTCGTTGAAGCGCATCACGTGTCCGGCCCACCTTATTTTCGATATCCTGGCGTGTAGAACAGCGTCTTTGACCTTCGATCGTTGATGTAGGTCGGAACTACGAAATCTTTCTTTCATTTGCGAGATACGGGATACTCCTAGTTTCGACTTTTCGACTGCGCGTTTGAAAACGCCAAGTGATCTTCCATCCTACTTACGTAGCGACCAGACTTATGCTGCATACGTTAGGGCAGGGATAATCGTCGAGTCGAAAAGGTGGGCACGGAATTGGATGTTTTTTGCCCTCTTAACTATATTCAATGCTCTTAAACGTTTCCCAAGCTGCTCGTTTCCTCTTGCTCAACTCTGGAGCTAGGTCGTTCTTCATGTTGATTTCACGATCCAGATAGACGCAACTGAATTCGTAGATGTTAATTTTGTTTAGCGTGAATGGGGCATTCAATAACTATCCATTCCTCATGAACAGCATTTTCGTTACATTTGATTGAAGGCTAACCTCTCTACAGGCGTTGCCGAAATCGGTCAACAACCGTTCTAATTGGATGATACTAGGATCGAGTGTACCAAAAATGGTACACTGGCCTTTTGAGGTTTTCCAGTTGAACATAGAGTTTGAATTTTTTTTGTAGCAATTCGTTAGCTAAGAACTGGCTGAAATATGGCTAAAAATTTGCTACTCTAACACTGTGTTAGATTTCTGAAGAAAGTTTTCTTGATGTGATATAGCAACGAAGAGAAGATTACATTTTGTTCAGAGAGTGTTTAGTGTGTTATGTACTCGCATTTGCTCCGCTTTTTCTTCAAACAGAAATTTCTTACAGAAGATTCAGTACTTTTCATTTAATATCAAAGGCGGTAAATTTAAAGCTAAGCTTTTTCTTTTTACTGCGCTGTAGTGCTTAAGAGAAAATTGCTATTAGCACGGCTGGCGTGTTTGCGTGCTTTTTCACTAAATTTTTATTAGTCATTCAAAATAGCACAATTTCGTTCACTCTACTGGATTGTGAAAAGTTTATTTGTACCCACCGCTAGCAATTACGTAGTAAACGCTCAAACGATCTTTTGTCTTATTAATAACCGATCTTTCACATGTCGGATTATATTGTGGATACATATCGTAGCAATCGAAAAATTGATTTTCACTAAATCTCAGCATCAATGCTGAAAAATATCTTATGAACTGTCCTTTTGATATGAATAGAACTTGAGCAAGGTTGGTTTTCCTACTTCAACTTCGCTTGTGTTTCTGCGGTTTCGCCTTGTACGGAGTTTAGGTGACGTGCTATACGAAATCATACCCATCTATTCGGTTAACTCTTACATTTGGCGACAATCTATGAAAAAAAATGTCAAGTCCACCTAATGCATTGAAAGTAACGTTCACCTACGTGTGCAAGGGAGATAGGGTGTTTTGAAAGATTTATTAAAATGTCTTGAAAACAGTGGCGTGCGAAACTCTGTAATAGTTGTAGAAATACGACATATTACGTCACGAAATGGTGCGGAACTGTCGTGCGAGCGTCTTTGCAAAGGTAATGGTGGAGAAGTAGACTGCATGAACCCATTCACAAAATATCTGATCTCTTGTAATACAAGTGGTGACGATACATAGGCAAAACGTGCAGACACTCGCATAGATGAGCACCGAGATGGAAAGTCGAAAAGTAATAGAACTATTCTCTCAGATGCATACAAGACAGAAAGACATAGTGGTGACGACTTTGGAGTAGTGTCGAGAATCTTTGCATAATAAAAGAGATGACACCTTTCTCAGATCTGCTTCTTATTTGAGTGATTTGATTCCATCGTATGTTAGAACGCGTAGGTAAACTCTTCCATAAAGATAGTCGAACGGAAATTCCAAGGCAATACGTGGACATTGAGTTTTCACTAGAGGGCTAATTAAAATCCCATTTGATAAAAGATAAAGGATAAAGCTTTTGGCATCGATCAATCCCTGACGGGTGCGTCATGCATTCGCCTTCAATTTTTAACTTCGTTTGCGGTGACAGAATGCATATCTGGCCTTTAAAATAATTAGCGGTGGCCTCCCACTAAACCGTCAGTGCTGCTTATCCTCCCAGACAAGTCTGAGATCAGTCCGATAACAATTTACCGACCCAAAGGGATGGATGGCTTGGTGAGCCATGAGAGCGAGATTGAACCATTGACCTTATGTGCGACGCAGAGGGCCTCTAATCACTACGCCACATACGCTCTCCCACTTGATATAGGAAATAATAACCAAATAACTGCATATGATTTGGTATAGTAAGTTATCTAGGTTGTGAAAAGGAAGTCGCATGACGTAAGTGACCGAACTTAGACAGGAAGAATGCTAATCACCCGCAAGTTTTAATTGGAAATAGTAGAGTTCGTCAAATAAAAGGTTTGCTTTATTCGATTTAGATAAGGAGATCTATTTTGGTAGTCACTCAGTGATCTTTTGAAAGGTAATATTTACTTGTGATTCCAAATGTTCAAGCTACACTCGGTTTTAGGCAAATCACGTTTAGAAAAACAGTTAGTGCCTCGTAGGCTTAAATGAATTTTAATAAACTCGTGAAAATTCGTGTAATACAATACTTACACTAAACCTCATGGAAGAGCTGATAACTCTTCAGAATTTGAAACGTTAGGTAACAATTGAGAAAAATAAAATGCTTTCCATAAACTCGACACACACAGTATGCTCTTATCAAACACGCGAAGTTCGCATCACCTGAGACGATAAAGTTCCAACAAGCTAAGGACAATAAGATTACCGGCGGTTCTAACAGCTAACTATCGGGATTCTGAAAACTTTCCTGCACATTGTATCACCGACTTTTCAAATTCGATCAGTAAAACGAGATGGGTTTCAATTTCTATCGGTTTTATCTGAAAGGGTTCTCAGAATTATTCGCTAGCATTTACGCACTGATGAAATAGTAAACATGTTCAAGAATTTAACATACATCAGAGAAATATTCGTAAAAAGTAGCGGGGTAAGTTTGCTCATGCATAGTCTTATATCTTCAAAACATACAGTGCAGTTGACAGACTCATTCCTATCATTAATGGAAAAAAGCATTCATTGAGACTATAATTGCAAGTAACGCATGAACGAAGATGTTATTACTTGAAGTTTTTCACGCGCTGAAAATCTGCGACAATACGTACTTTTCTCAAAATTTACAAATCCAAGTGTTCAAAAAAGCAATTCAGGGTCGCTGTATGATCTGGCACATGATCAAATATGCGATCTGAATGAATTATCTAAAAGTCTGAACGAGTATTGGAGTTGTTGATTAACTATTTTTCAAAGTTTACTATGAATATTCTGGAAAACAGATATGGCTTGATGAAGTCTAGCAACTCAGTAATGCGAGTTTTAATAACAGTAAATACGCGAACATACCGATAATGAGATGTGTTTGATGAATACCTTAAGACATTGGTATGTTAGCGCCAGAAAAGGTAAACCATCAGGGTAGTGATAAATTGCTCAAACATACTTAACCCAATGCTTTCCCATATATGCGAGAGAAAAAGCCTATTTGAGCCGAAAGACTTTTGCATGTTGTTAGCTTCTCTGGAGACACAAACTGTGGCAAGGCAGTAGTTGGGTAGTGTGGTGTCATACGCAAGAGCCTTCGTCTCTCTTAGCTCTAAGTGCTCGACTGAACGTTTATAAACCTTTCCCTTTTTCTTGGAGGGTGCAAGAATAACGTGAGGCTCTTTTTGCCGGAGAAATTTGAACGCCACACTTTTCTCTGATATCTCTGTGGAGAGGTATGACCGTCGTATCGATAGTTTTCAGCTGTCCGTTCGACATTCGGAGTATTTGAGTCAGTAACGGCTCCCGTCTATCGGTCACCGCTAATGAGCAGTGAATGTCCCAACAACCTCACTTCCGTCGATTTGACATGCAGAAAGGCGTTTTTGCTATTCGTTCGTTACTGTAGCTGACAGCTTTGACTACTTAAAACATTGTGTGATACGATTTTTAGCGTCCTCCTTGGCGACTGCGCTTTTGGTAATGCTGAACGACCTTTCATCCTGTTTACGCAGCGACAACATCCCTGAGATATACGTTAAGGCAGTAGGAAAGTGCTGAGTTGGAAGCTGGGCACTGATTCAGTTGTTGTGTACTTTCATCATTGGATTTCCGACCATCTTATCTGTTCTGATTAACACGCTGACGCCCATGTGGGACGTTTCGCCCCATACCACGCGACGCCAAATCTCTTCACTTAGTGTAATGGCGGCGTCGCGCCCCGTGAGAGAGGCGGCGAATCTTGTGAGAAGGCAGACTCCAGACGGCATAATGAATCCGGGAAGACGAACCACACATCTCATTATGTACAGAGCAGAGCACATGTCGACTACCGACACACCACACTCTACAACTTAAGCAATCGCTAACGGAACTGGTACAACATGTGCGTTGACAGCACCAACTAAACCACTAAACTGCTCTGAGACGTGCTATGTCATGCGATATCTAAATATCCCTTGAATATTTCGTACAACGAGAATATCTAATGCTAAAATCAACTAAGATGTCTGACTATTGTATAGGACCCATTGCTTAGCTGCCTATACGGGAAAGGTTACCGACGCATCGTCCCAAGCTTTAAATGATGAACCTTACTTAAACTAGAAAATCAATCTGAGATAAAGTGTCATAGGGGTGTTGTGGTCGAGTGGTTGTGATGCTCGCGCCGATGCACGTAGGCCAAACCTCGCCTCCAACACTCTCCGGATGTCGACAACGAACGCCCTATGAAACGCCACAGCCAGGCTCTCATCGAGATTGTAAAGAGACGCGTTGCGCTGTCTTTTTACGACGTTCAAGAAGAAGACGAAAAACGACTTGAATGCTAGATGTATTGCCAACCGCACAGTGAAGAAAAAAATACAGAGAGAGGGAACAAATAAAAAGAAGTGAAAGGTACCTTTTTTCTACTTTTTTTTATTCATTTTTGTGTTCAAGGCTCACCAAGCTCTGAGGTCGGCGAATCGGTACCAGATTATTTGGAAGGACAGCAACACTGACTCAATACATCGATAGGCTATCGCGATTCAATCCATTCACACAAAGAATACTTGATGAAGTTGAAAGCCTGACATGCCTTTCAGAGGTGATTAGGTGCTTCATTTAGGTTTTACTTTTTATGGGATATTTCCGTATCTGAAGCTGTGAGTGAATTTGTGAGTTATCATAAACAGTCTTGATCGCTGTGATAAGCTCATACAACCTTCCACCCACTTCATTTCATTCTGATCCACGGATCGAGATATGGCTCTTTTATGAAAGTCCAGCATTTGTGCTGACATCCATATTGGTGATATTAGAAGGTGTAAAGTCATCTCTATGCAGCATTTTTTATTTTCCGTACAGAACTCTTCAAATTAGTCTTCGTTAAAGGTTGAAGGCGCACGTGTTTCAGTGGTGATGTTAACTCTTTGGGTATGATGGGGACACGCCGCGCGACATCAATGATTTACTTGGCATTGCGGACTTCTCACCGCACGAGGTGAGGTAGGGCTGGCGGCGTGTCCATGTCGTACTCAAAGGTTAATGCACTAAATGTAGCGATTCGGTTGGCAGATGCTTATTTTGTGATGTTTCAGTCCGTCTGCTGTCGAGTTGCGTTGCGCGTTATATGTATATTGATAAGTAGATTGATACTGTACTTAGATCAATGCGTGTAGGCCGACTGATTGTTCTACGCAGATTTTTTTTGACAGTATTCCCGCTGAAAGGGGGCCATGGCAAAGTGGTTATGATGTTGATTACGGCGCGCGTAGAGCCGGGCTCCACCTCACCTTCTCCCCACCCCACCCCACCCCCCTTCACCCCCTTGTGTTCGTCAGTCAACAGCAGCGTCCCATGGAACTCCACAGCAAGGCTGTCCTCGAGATTGCAAAGAGACTCGCTAGACCAGTATTTTTCGCCTCTCAAAGAAGACGAAAAACGCATTGAATGCTAGAAATACTGGGATTCGTACATTGAAAAAAGGATTGTGATGGCGAATAAAATAAAGTGCTAAAAAATGATTCCCGTTGAATAACAGTGAGTAGTGCTTTATACGAACGAACAATCTATAAAATGAAATAGCTGTAATAATAATGATATTAGGCTCAAATCACACGATGACACACTGTGTCATTGAAACAATACGGTAGCATCGATAATGATGACTTCTCATGATGATTGAGATCAAAGCAATGAGATGTTTGAATGGCAATGAGCAATTCACAATGGTGAGTGGGGTCACGGTGGGTCATGAAGCGACTTGTAGTGACAGTCACTTGGACCAGAAAATTTATGACGCATTATATTCACTGAGGTCAATCTGTCTCGGAGCACGACTAATCGGTTGAGCCTAGGATGCTGCTACGTATGCCTCGTGAAAGTTTGCGCTGAGGCGGTAGCCAGTATGTGGTTGAATATAGAGCAACTAGCCCTCACGGGTTTGGCGTAAGATTCTGTTGTAATGTGCTGACCAGGGGCATTTATCTGTGCCGTAGCGTGTTTAGCAAAATGAATATTAATATAAATGAACACCTTGTCCTTGGTGACACATAGTAGGTGATCAGTATTACATGATTGTGGAAAATATGTTAAAGGCGATACAATAGCCGATTTATGATGTGATATTGTATAGTAGCAATAATGCAGTAGGAATGGTCCCGATTAGTTCGATGTGTAATAATGAGGAGTGTGAGAATTAGTTAACGCTATTTTAGTTCATTTCAATCAAAGTGATGTAAGTGGATGATGGCAATTTCGACTCGTTTTTGAGTGAAAAGTCAAATGCCACTGCTGCGGTTACGATCATTGCCTAATGATCTTGAAGGTGTTAGCCTGTAACTATCTGGAAAGCAGAGTTTGGCCAGCTAAATGGTAAAAGCCAGATGTCAGGCAAAACCATGAGCCGGCCGCGTTGAATTTTCGTTTATGCGACTAGACTATGTTGATCGATTACAAGTAGTATATTAAACATGCAATAATATCAATAACATGCGATAGGAGTAAGCTTAGATGAGAGATGAAATTGCAGTTATTCAGGAAATAGCTGCTGTAGAGGTTGTTCCGTAAACAGCGAAGATTGTCAAAGTCGATATTTATGTATATTGTTCCAATCTTGAACGTTCTACCCGAGTGTCAATCATTCGAATAAACTGATTTTTATGGCAAACTGATAATGAGAAACGGTTGATGCCTAAAACGGCTTTCTTTCGAGAGTATAAAAGGACAGTCTTTCTCCGGTTTCTCAAATGAAGTGGTACGAGAGCCTCTTTTCGTCTTGAAATATCGATGTCTCCCTTATATGCACAGTCAGCTTTCATATAAGACTAATATAAAGATGACCGGAGGCGCCGTGGCCGAGTGGTTAGGATGCTCGAAGCGGCGCGCATGGAACCAAGCTCCACCCTCCAACTCTCTGCAGCAGTCATCAACAACGCCCTATGGAACGCCACAGCAAGGCTACCATCGAGATTGCAAGGAGACCCGCTCCACCAGTTTTTACGCCGTTGAAGAAAAAAACGAAAAACAAGTTGGATTCTAAAAGTACTGGGATCAGCACAGTGAAAAATTACTGTGACGACGGATCAAATGAAAAAAAATAAAAATGAACGCGCATCAGAAGGAGAAAATGACATCTCCTTTTTTGAGATATAGGTAGCCTTAAAGTGCACTAAGAATTCACCAGCGTATTCGTGCTTGCCGAGTTAAAGCTGCACTATCAAAATATCTTTCAATTGTACTGAAACATAGCTTCAAGTAGAACCATCGCATGTGAGAGATTTTCTATTTACTATACTTTTGATAAACACACTTTGCCGCTGAGAACGAACATCGAGGCTAGATATTTGGAGGCTTTTCCCATTTTCTTCCAGAGTACTCGGGGAGCTTATTAATTGGAGACGACTACTAACCTCTTTACAGTATCACTGTCAGCTGACTTATTTGTTAATTTTTCACCAAAATGACTTGTAGACGTTAAAGAACGTATCTTCCGAATTAGTACAGCTGGAAAAATAGTCCATATCTCTAAGTTTGCTTGTCTCAGAGATACACAATTAGGTTTTTGCACAGCATTTGAACCCTTTATCCGTCACATAGAATGCCCTCTTGGCCTCGTGGTCAATGGAGTCTGGGTCGCTCCGCCACGGAGATGCTCCATCTACGTTATAGATCAGTAGTTGTGCCCGGATCAAAAACTTGACGGCCAAAGCACAACAAAAAGAGTTTCTGTCCTGATAAATCAGACTGCAAAATAGTACATCTAATGACCAAACCCATACGTAACTACACCCGCACCGATGTTTCATTCGTATGCTTTTTCAGATTTACGTTCAAAAAAAGAGATGGTCTGACACAATATTCAGAGGCCATTGGCTTGAAAAAATTCGTACCCAGCAAGCCTTCCACCTTCAAAATCTGGGAAATTGACACCATTCTTAGCTGTGTAGATATATATGAAGACCGAATATGCTTTCAATTACTTCTGTAAATGTTTATTAGAGTCGAAGACATAGCGCATCCCAACCACTCGACCACGGTGCCCCTCTCTGCATTGTTCCAATTATAATATGTGTTCAGGAATGAACTTCATTTATTTACCTTGATAATTTTCCACGTTACAACAAATTCAGTCATTTTCACTCGATTTTTAGTAAACTGCTACAAAATATCAACATGATAAGTTTGTTATTTCATGAGTTTACGCAGTGCTGCCGTACGCTTTAAGATATGTTTCTTGTTTGATCGCCCGTCAAACGGTGAGAGTTCACTATGTCTCGAACAATCTGAAAAAAAAAAGACTTTGGCAATGGTAACAAATCAGGTCTATGTCAGGAAGTCATCCTTACCTGACATTGATGGAGGTGATAGAGCTACTTACCAAGGTACGTTTTGCGATTAATGTTTTTTTGCCGATGTGACAGAAACGAAAGTGGAACAGAATAACGACGAGGCTGCAAACTACACAGTTACACTTAGGATTTTAAATTAAACAAGACGTCAATTCATATGCCACTTTACGCTAATCAGAATTTCATACACAAATAGACACAGATCAAATGTCATCTGTTTTCTTTCATTCGAAATCTGAATACAAATCTCGCCATATCCAAAACTACACCAGCTCTATTGATGTCTAAGGCAATCTCGACAATTTTTCATGGTAAATTGTTATGAAATCAATCTCACTGTTTGCGTAATACAAAAATATTGGCAGCAGAGTACTTAGAGCTGCTCTTTTATAAGCTCGGGGGCCTTTGGCCTCATTCTTGACCTCACTGATGCATTCATGTCGCAAGAACTTTGCAACTGTACCTGAGTACTATCTGGTATGTGAGTATTTTGGAAAGGCAGCTTAAGTACCGCAAGCTTTCATAAAGACCAAATATGCAACCATTTATCTATCTTCGTCAATGCTCAAATAAAGCCGATTGCAGTGCATATCTTTCAAAGGGTTAATCAGTACAGAAAACTCCATCCTTTGACACTAGAAACATCGAAACATGAATCAAAAGAAGCCTCCACCAAACATTTATTGAGTTGGAATTCTAGATTTGAAGTAATCAAATCATTGTAAGTTACAGATCTACGGCTTGTTGAATCATCAGGACACGGCTCTTTTTTATAACTGCTTGAACGGCTCTATTTTCAAAGGTCAGCAAAATATTTCACACAAAAGAGAGAGCTGACAGTGAAACTCGGCTGACAGCAAATTTTGCTATCAGCTTCATGTCTGAAGCCAAATCTCGGTAATATACTTTTAGCCATCACTGTGCTGTAAATATACTGATTTTGGCTAATTGTTTCACACAAAAGTAGAGTACAGATGATTAGGATCAATAAGGAACAGTCACAGTACATAAAATGCAATTGTGAAGTATCGAAAGGGAACTTTTTCCATTTCTGAATGTTCAAATCATAATATTTCAAAGTTAGTGTTCATCAAATATCGGTGAACCCAAGTGACAAAATACGGATGTTTATTCTCTTTCCTAGCAAGCCTCACACATGAATGGATACCTGTGAGAATTATGTTTCGAAAAGCGGCCAATGGGCCTGCAGGAAACGAGAAGAAGGTACAAGTGCAGAAATTTACGTGCTAAATGTCATTAATAATGTCTACGAAATTGTCGGTTATCCGGAAGCAATTTAAATGTGATGAAGTTTGCTTAAACAATAATTCCAGCGAAGACGAGGTCCAGTATATTCCATCGTTCTTTCCAAACGAAAGAAGTGGAGCGATCAAGCCTAGCTTAAATGGGCAAGCTTAGAGAAAAGTCGATTGTAGTGATTGAAGTGCTAACGAATATTCTAAGGCGCCAGCCAGATAGCGATCTTTCATGTGACCATCTATGTACAGCACAACAATGTACATTGGTTCTAACGGTAAAGACGGTGAATGGATGAGTAGTGGTATAGTTGATCTAATCTTTTGCATATAGTGTGAACATAAACACATCGGCATATCAGGAGGCTGCTCTGTTTCCGTATAAAGGAACACTTAGTCGGCAAGCTCAAAAGTAACTCATTATCTCACTTATCGCGCACGAGACACATCACATGACGGGAAGATTTTGTAGTCGAAATCACTTTCCTTGCCCTAATTTACTTAGTGGATGACTCAAAGAAGCGCTGAATATCTGAAAAGATGTCTCACTCTTGATGTGATTGAATCATGGCCTGATTTTCCACTCTAGCGGAGTGATGGAGGTGTTTGGTTGATTGGGTTGTAGGTCACCTGACCTTTTCCCCAAGCTCCGAAGCTAAAATTGTTGGAACTTAAGCTGTTTGGATGAATTGCTTGGTAACAACCATGCATTCCAAAGGAAAATATGTAAATTATCGAACAACTTGTATTAATGAATAGTTGTCCTGGAAATTGCAAGGAGAATATGCTACCTGTCATGACACGTTGAAGAACTCGGCAATAGATTATAGTAATGCACCAGCTGATAATCTCATTCGCTGCTTCCGTTTGTTTCCGTTTGGATATTCTGCACATTCCCCTTTGTAAGTAACACCCACACATCTAATCTAGGGCAAGTTGAGGATAGTGATATAGCACTTACCCATCAAGTGCGTGACTCAGCTCCCATAAAAATGTGCCAGTTAGGAAGACAGCCCAAGGATTTTGAAAAAAGCGGACAGATGCAATGAGAGCTAATGTGTTGAATAAGAAATAGCGCGTTTTCACTTAGTGCCTGCAACATGGAGAAGTACGTTCATGAGATTCTGAAAAAAGCTATTGAATTATCTGACTCATTCCATGATCAAATGAGCGCTTACCTGTTTGAAAAAGCGGACTTCCATTTTCTGTCTCTTTCGTTGAACGTCATCTATGTGGCTGCCACCGGGTTTATGAGACTGCGCAAGCTCAAATCAAAGATTCAGAAATGCTTATCACAAAAATTTTGCATTTTATATCCCATTGTTGCATTTGCTTGAACAAAAAAATTCCAACATGGTTCTACGGATCTGCCTTGTAGAGAAATGTTTAGCCGGTTGATCGCGAAACCACATGATGCTGCTTCAAGTAACGTATGGAAAAATTAAACACGAAGCAAAATGATCATTTACTTCTTTGAGATGCGAGTATTTTCAATGGATAGATTCCGTCACTTTGCTGTGTTTATTTGCCATATCTCTTCTTTCTACGAGCCAAACTAGACGCAACCCAGCAGTGAAGGGTGTAACAGCTACACTAGTAGACGTAAAAGAGTCGCCTTCGATATATAAGCTCCCTCTGCTCGTCTGCGAAGATACATACATGTTCGACGCCCAACAAGGTGTGCGTATGTTTTAGAAAGTGAACACAGTAAAGCAACTGAAATCCCTTTCTCTGATATCAGAACATTCACCGATACGGTGGTGCAGAGCTAGGCTATTCGAGAAGGCTGGTAATGTGCCAGAGCTATACCTGTCTGCAAAAATCTCATAGAAAAAAATCAACCTGCAATATACTTATGACATATATCTGCAATTGGAAAACACGCTAGCTGGGTCTCTATGTGCGACATTATTTCGCAGACAAAATTATAGGGTGAAACGTCATTGTCCTAAATGTAAAGAGTAAACGCCATCTACTTCACTTTGGTGTAAAGAGTCGACTCCACCTGTTTCACTTTGTCCATGGCACCAAAAAAATTCTTCCTCCGATCATCGGTTATTATAATGAATTGGCGGCGACAGCTTAATCGTCAACATGAACGTGCTCGTAAACATAGATCATTCGAATAGCTAACAACTTTTACTGAAGACTGAAGGTTGAAACAATGTGGATGAATCCTTATTAAATTGAAATTGCCAACGGATATTGTGCTTCAACGAAGAGGTAAGTTATTATATAAGAATTGGAAATTTTGTGCAGAGCGGACCGCATCTTTCTTCTGTACATTTGCAATATATCATGTGGAATTTATTGTGACTCCTTCACAAGCAGGCAAAGTGGTGTTGTGAGGGAGACAGGTGATCGCTCTCAAATTATTCTTAGAAAAAAAGTGCCGGTCTCGCAATCATACGAACGCTCTTTCCAACCTCTGCATGCTAATATCTTCGTAATTTTACGTATTTGTACATCTTATTTGGCATTATTAGTCGTATATCTTCGGGCTGTAAAATGTGTTCTTGATTGTTTTGACGACCACTGTGAATTTTAACTTTAATTTGCAAACTCATGCCACATGTAGAACTTCTACGAGTTGAGGCGAATCGAGCTCTGTGGAAGAATTTCTGAGGCTATCACGACGATTCTGACCACTCATAACAACTGACAACCCTGGAAGTTCCTTCTCAACTGTAAGCATGAAATTGTGTCAATGAAAAGTGTTGCAAACAAATTGTGTACATCATGGTAAATCGAAGGTTATTGCCCTTGCGATGTCGCTGATGAGTCAAAATTAAGCCTAAATTGAATCTCAAACCTCTCATTCAGAAGCTATTCAGTAGAATAATCCTAGATAGCATTGACAGATCACTGAACGAAGGACAGAAATGTAAGCAAACAAAGCTTTAATGGTGCTAAGTGCTATAAATCACAGCTATCTGAAACTAGATTTACTACAATATCGAAAGAGTACATGAAACCACTTTATACTTTCCTAGGTAGAATCTTTTGACAGGAGCACTTATGGGAGCTTTAACATTCAGGACGTCTCTACTCAGTGCATGAAGAGTTTCCAAGATCTATATAAAGTATTCCACTTAGAATATTACCATTCCAGGGTGTTATTACTACTGATATGGAAAAGAACTGCATTTTTTTTATTTTAGGTTGTTTCAGGAACTGTTGACAGCCACTCCTCAAACGCCGTGCAACGTGATAGGGACAATATCGAAGCCGAAATCCATGATGAACAAATACATAAACTTTCGCTTGCAAATGAGATCGCTCTTATAATAGCAAGAGATAGGCATGATTTAAAAATAATGGGGTGTTTACGAGAAATGGATTGGTTTCGTATCCCATATTTACCTTCAACATATTGAAATTTTCCGATTAATCCAGCTACGTTTATCCAAAGCGGAAAGTAGCCGTGGTTAGCCACTCAACTACATAGCTGAAGCAGAAGAAATGGATCGATTGGAAAGACTCACGGTATTATGGATAAAGCGAAACAACAAAGAACATGCGATCGCGTGCCCACATTGTCGACTCGGCATATCGTACTTGACATATACGTTAAGCATCCAATAGCTACTTAAGGAAAATGACAAAATACTTGGCGTTTCCAAACTGCAGTGTGGAGATCACACTCAAATTATTCCTCGACAGCAGGAAAGCAAAATTTAGAGTTTTCCTACTTCAACGATCAAAATCAAAGACGCAGATTCCACGCAATGACTAGTCAAAGCTAGGCTGTGTCGAATACGCGACGCGTTCTAGCTTAAGTCAAGAAGCAAGGCCGTTAACGACTAGATTTTTCCGGATGTCACACGTACAGATCCAAGGTTACAGGCTCGATCAAAATTTTACATGAGCAAACTCGAAAAGTAATTCGGAGCTCGACGAATTTCTGCATCAAGGAAAGCACAAAGGCCGCTCTAACACGTGCTGGAGATGAATTGAAGATTTGCTCTAAGTTTCCTGAGTCAATCAAGAACTACACTGCGTTAGTTGAATTCGATAATGATGTGACTCTAATGCAATAAACATTCCAATTTCAATGCTCACCTTTATTTAGTGTATAAAGTATATATTTAGCGAGGGAGTGCAACTAGAGAAATAACGAGAGGAATGATGAAATGAGATGTGAGCAGAACTCGGGACTTTATTTATGTGTTGATGGACTCAATCTGACAGCCGTTTCCGTAGACGGAGGCATTTCTCTTCTCCTTTTCGAATTGTATACACGACTGAGAAAAAAGCAGAGCCCGTTCCTCTTTAGGGCAATGAGAGCGCGCTCGTTTCTTGAAAGGGTAGTCGCTGTTCGAATCCGTCACACGACTCTTTCTGTTATGCGGAAACAAATGTAAAAATGGCAGCATTCGCTGCTCAAAAACTTTCTACTAGACTTTTGAAAAATTCGAAAACATGAATCTCTGACAACAGCACTATATGTTCATTTTTTAAAAAAAATTTGTAACGCTTCAGCAAAAGGAGACATTGTGTTTCACACGAGCACTTCTCTGATTGAATAAAGCTCTTCGTTGAGACAATTAGTAACCATTCGATAGCGCAAGCTTTGAACAATCGAGGATTGTGCTCAATTCCTAGAAAGACCTCTTCACTGTGTAGCAGGGGAGATACGATCCAGTTTCACATATTTGGCGCGCTTCTCTACAGGCTAATCTACGGTTGGATGTGTGGTGGCGGCAAATTCTATGCAGAGCCCGCCTTCAATCGATTAAAATGCATTGGAGCGTCACATGCGCAGTGCGACTTTCGTCATTTGAATAGGAATTTTTTCTTCGCTTTGAAAGAGACTTTAGATATAACCTGAGACCTTGATACTACAAGACTTTCTCTACACGTTCATATGCTTTTCGTATTTCCGGCAAAGTATTACTAAAAGCAATCGGAGGTTGTAAAACACAATTTAATTTTAAGTCTTACAGTATCACATAAGGGCCTTTCCAAAAAAGAGCACGTAGCCCTGCAGCCGAAAAACCATGCTTTCGAAGATTACTGGCACTCTTATGAAAAACTTCTTGTTCAGCGAATGAGGCCCGACCTTTATTTGTTTCTGGATAACCGAAAAGAACCCGTCAAGGATAAATCACAATTTTTGTTCATATCTAAGCATCCCTGTGATTTTCCATACAGAGTTTGATCATTGTTATTAATAATTTCTGACCGTGTGCTTAACTCTCAGACAGAATAGTGTGGTGCAGTCGAGTAAAACAATCAGGAGCATAACGCCCACTTTCTCATAGAACTCTATGAAAGTTCTCAAGAAATAACCGCATGTTGTATCGGAAAATATCCATGTCCACGTCACCGTATCGAAAACGACGAAACAGCTTCCACCTAGAAGGCGAACATTACATAATGTAGAAAGACAGTCACAATTTTGCGCACGCATACTCTGCAACCTCTGAATTTGACGTCACAGCACATTTCAACACTTGAAAAAACTAATCATGATGAAATATAGTTTGCATGAAGCTGGTTTTTGCACTCAACCCCTTTGTTATGAGGACATTCAGCCACTCGATGTGGAAGCAAAACTTCTTTTTGGGTTATGCAAGGGATTGTGCGTTGAATGCAGTAGTGAAACGCACTATGCGAAGCGCACATGGATATTGGTTTGCACTAAATGCTAACCAATTGCTTCCTTACCCTAATGTTGGAGAAATGGTACCAGACTCATCTGGAAGGGTGAAACGAGCCAAAATTTTACTTAATTGATCTCACAAATTCAGGCTAAATAAACAGTTGCAAATTTACGCTGCTTGAGGAACTAGCTCAATAATGTCTTCTTCTACGGTATGATCAGCTTCAGGTGTTTTATTTAGTATTTACTTTCCTGAAAAGTAGATGCGCTCAATAGCTTTCACATATCTTCATGGTATAGTAGCGACTATGAGTCTGTTTTCGTCTGCCCACTGCGAATTTGAACGACAGGAGCAAAATTCTTCTACTATATAAAAGAATATCAGTTGGTAGAAAACACATTTTTTATTAGCCTTCAGGCATGATCTTTATCTCTTTTCAGACTCAGATTGAACCATGACTGTGGCCAACAGCTGGTCGCCGTCGCAATGGGTGTTTTCTTCGACGTGTCGGGTCTAACCTGTGCGGGCGAGCTCCGCTTACATGAAGGGCCTTGTTTTTGACTGCACTTCATTGAAGGAGGAATGTTGATCTGCTGCTGCTATCCGATTTTATGTTGGCAAGAAAATTTTTTGATTTCTTCGCTTTTGTTGACTATCATCATGCATTCAAATTTTGTTTTTACTGTCGTTAAAGAGGCTGTTTCCGGTTATTTTGGTATAAAACACTTTATAATTGTTTTAAGTTGTGTTGTTGCTAAATGTAAATAAGTTTCCTGGGAACAAAGGTGATTGTTGATACTACAAGAGTATCATTGTGTACCAAAGCAGCACTTGAAGCCAAGCGACATCCGTATGGCATCCGCAATCGTTTTTGCTCCTGGGAAAATTCCATATCAAATGAGTGAATAAGTGTTGTATATCAAAATAACTGCAAACAGCTGCTCTAAGCGATAGTAAGAATAATAACTTAAGTGCATGAACAACTATCAACAGGAACGAAAAATTCAGGAATTTCCTTGCCAACCCAATATAATTGAATTTTAGAACTAATGTCTCTCAAGCAGTCGGTCATTTATCAACCGAATCATAAGCTGGCTGTTCCGCATGCTAATGAGTGAGCGAAGCTAAAGGATTTATTACCATCAAAGACCAGTTCATATTACATGGTGACAATGTGTGATCTTTCGCCCTATGTAAAAAGAAGCTGTTGAATAGAACTCCGTTTTATTAACACTATAGGAGAATGATCTTTGTGCTCACTAACACTAAAACTATGCCCAAATAAATTTTTGATTTCAGTCTCATGTTAGGTAAGAGATTCAAAAAACACTGATTATTGTTGCTGTGGGTCAAATAAAGACGGATGTCATCAATGAACGATAAAAACGTCAAAACCCACTCCAAAATTGTGGCATTATGTGGAAGAAGCCAATCATCCAGCAGGTTGAAACGACAAAGGCGGTATTTCTCACGGTTAATATTGAGGAAGCTCGCATAGGCAAAGCTATGGCGATCACTCTGTTCAAAGCGATAGCGAGATGACAAAAGACGCTCACATTCCACATCAATAGAATTAATAAACCGAACAGTTTCCCTAACAGCTTCACAGATATCTCGCTTTCCCTGCAAAGGATAAGCTTCACCTTTCTACTTGCTCAAGCAGACCTATTTTCTGTGAGATAAATATTCTCGTTTCTGTTTTTTCTAGAATATATAGTATTTTACATGCCTTACGAATTTTTCAATATTGTCTGGAATTAGAAAATAATAGCATTAATTGTTTGAAGCAAAGGCTCTGATTGCGTGATTATTTCTCTCATCAGAAAACTAATTTGGCAATAATTCTTTCATAAAAAGTCAAGTCACATATTTGCAAGCAACATATAAATAATGCCAAAGCGTCGACTTCATTTTTCATGAATTCCGAATTATTGCAAATGATACTTCAAAGCTTCAAGTAAGAATTAAATGCTAAGTTTAATGATTCAACATTTTCGTTGCAAAACTGTCTACTCAATACGTGGATCAATGTAATGGACTCTCTAATAGGAATCAATAAGCAAGCCATTTTGAATAAGCACTACTGCTGAACGCTAAAAAATCCTCATTTGAAACATCATGCATCACAAAGGAGATCCACTTGGCACACAGAAAAGTTGCTTACTTTGCAAATCACTGTCGTGGCGTAACAAAAGATTTCTTCAGCATTAACCCTTTACATTCGACAATGCTTTTTACTGGTTGGTTAACTTTGACAACCGTTAGAGCTTCCAGCACCTTTGTCTTAACAATGCAGTGAAGGCAAAGTAAGTGCAATTACTGCAAGATTCCTACAAAAACTACAGAAAAGACGATCAATTGCAAGAAATTGTGTGCGATTTTTGTTACTTATATGTTAGGTGGCGATAAGTGAAAAAACGATTTCAATCGCTGGACATGAATTATAAAAATGTCAGTAATAATTCGAAACCTTAGATCTTTGGCCACAACCCCGTCTGGTCGGTTTCTTGAAGCGTCCGTTTGTACCGCTGTAGCATCCAGAATAAAATTATGCTCCACACCTGCCATCTTACTCAATTTCTATCACGCGTATAATTCGCTGGAATAGCGAAAAGCATATCAACGTGCAGGAAACTTTTGTAGTATCTGACTTTATAGTTACCTGGAATCTCTTTCAAAGTGGAGAATAATTTCTTAATTGAATAACAAGTTGCAACCTTTTTAACAGCCAGGGCATCAATCAGTTGGCCTGTGCTCTCCTTCCTCCTCCCCTTCCCCCATTCCCCGACCCCTTGGACTAGCCGATAAATAGGCTCCCCGATTATATGAAACTCGATCTTGTTTATCTTGCCAATAATATTTTCAAAAGTAAGCATAGCTTTGGAATCACTGAAACTTACGCTATCATATAATTGCTGATAGTCTTAAGAAAAGGCATTATCGAGCGAGGTGTAAGGCACAAATCTTTCCTTTCTTTTACAGCACTGTCAAAAAAGCCTTTCAAAAAGCAAACATAGTTTTGAGTTTTTTGAAACTTGTATTATCAAGAGAGTACTTGCACTTTACAAGGGAAGTTTTGTCCAGCGAAATACAAGAGAGAAAAAAAAGTACGTGGCCGTGTGGAACATAATTTTATGTTGGGATTTACAGAGTTATGAAAAGTTGCTTCAAAAAATTACTAACGTGGTGCTCTATCCAGAGATTTAGGCTTTTGAATGATTGCTATCACTCCTGCGAAAAGCTCCTGTCCAGCGAGTGAGATCGGTTTTTCATTTGTCGCCGCTTAACATATAAGTACCGCATTTTGCTATAACCTCACAATATTGTCACAGGTGCAGTCCAGAAGGTGAAGATAAGTAGAATACCCATATTGGCGATGCTGTGAGAAAAACACAGCAGTCCAAACGAATTTCGTAATGCTGGATTGTTTCGCACTGCTAGTATGACAGCGCAGTTTGAAATCAAACCAAAAACTCCTACCTGAAAGTCACACATATCTTTTTATTCTTTACAAAGAACAAAATGTAAAACTTAGTTTTGACTAAGACAGTGATGGAGCAACGTGGTTATTCCCTTGCAATGAATTTATACTAAGTTTTTTCCTTTTTCATTGCTACTGAGCAATATAGACACTAGCAGGATGCAAGGAAATATTGTGCTTGTTACAAGAGGATTTGGAACATTGTGTTCTCAGGAAGTCTAGTACTCTTTCAAGTTAAAAAGCAAGATCTTAGGACTAACCACGGCAATTATCACCGAAACCGCGATGTTGTCTGCGTGAGCATACAGTGTGCTAGGCGAGAGGATTGACATCTAAAAAGTGTTGATCTCTTACTAATGGAAATTACTAACAGAAATGTAGTTAGAGCTGCTGACTACAAGAGTAGAACGGACGGCGAATGACATTCTCAATCTCATTCGTTTAATACATCGATTTTAGGAAATATTCTACCGTCCGCAACTTAAAATACTAAAATATTTTGCGCAGTTAATCTTGATTTATGTTGTGCCCTTTATTGGTTATATTGTTCTCTTATATGACGTTGATAAGCCTGGGAGTTGATTTGAATCAGTATGCATCAAGCATTATTTTAGCAAGGAGTTAAACTTTGTGGCTGCATTGCATAATGTGCTTGCTATCTGGAGCGAGCTTGTTCCACAAAGCAACAAACTGAAGGGTACGAATGAAAGATTGTGGTACTCTCTGTGTCTCTCATGGGATCGAAACTCACTGAGAAGCTTCAACCCGCGATTTCGGCACTGGTCTATTGAATTTCATGATAACTGTTCAAAAGCGGTAAACTTTATTCAGCAGACTAAAATTTTTATGCTCAATTTTAAATTCATTTGAAGATGCTCTCTTTGCCTACGAAAAAAATTAAACGTTTGTGCTCTAATGTTTCGAAATTTGTAGTACAACGATTGCACCAGGTGGAATTGTGATGAAGGCTAAGCGAAGGGTAACGTTCGTTGGTCGAGCGGTATAATAATTGCCAAAATTGATTTGATTTGAATGCGATTTCAGAAGACATCAACTTTTCTATGCAGTCGTTGGCACTAGGCTATAATATTTTGGAGGAATTAGTCAGAGGTGATAACTTATGAACGCAATTGCACATGTTTTCAATGCTTAGCGTGTAGAATCAAAAGAGTGAAAATTTTCGATAAAATCCTTCCACAAACTTATGTAATAGAAACCTGCTTCCTGCAAGCAAAATTAATGTTCACTCAGCGTCATTGAACGTGCTGTCGAAATATTGATGCTATGAGTAATTCCAATTTCACAAATTATTAGAAGGAATTCAAAATTTAGTTCTACGACAACGTTCAGAACTCAAGAACGCCGCCTAATAGATTAAGGAAACGAGAATCAGGTGGACCCTACACATTAGTGCGTTCTAATGGCTACTGTTGCACGAGAGCCATTACCGACTGGATCCCTCGGATGTTAATTGCGTCACTGAAAGACCACCAAACCATTGATGTGATGTCTTCACGAAAAAGCCTAGACGGAAAGGTGTTCTCAGCAAATTCTTAGAGCGAGCAGGACCTATTGAAATACTTCGAGTGTGTTAGGGTTGAATAGAAATTTTCTGCTGCGTTCTCGACTCTCTCGACGACGAACAACTCTGCAGGTAATGGCTGAGTAGTTGAAGGATTAAGAAATTTGTGCTTCGGGTGCATTCAGTTCTTCATTGTAAACTAATTATAATAAAGAGCGTGCTTGCTATGGAAATTCTCACTTGTAGTGAAAGTGAAAAGATAACTTGGTCTTATCTGATCTGTAGATTTCGGCATTGGTGATACATTTTAGCTATGACAAGGTGGTAAATTGTCTAAAATCTTGTGCACATACTTTTGCAGTGCAGTTTCTCATCCACTATTGGAGCTTCCGCATATACATTCAAAAGTAAGCTTTACAAACGATCACGAAAGTTTGATGATCAAAGCAAAGCTTTTTCACTGTGTTTAGTAGCGTCATGAATTATGATTTGTATTCTTCTCAAAAGTAATTTATAGCTCTCTTGGAAAATGAAGTGCGCTACAAACGAGTTGCGAGTTCATCTGGACAACAAATTTCTCCTAATATCACGGAGTCATGGAGTAATTTACAGCAAACTAGTCTGAGAATGTTGACAAGATTTCAAACCATGTTATCCAATTGTTGATTCTTATGTTTAATTAATAATTTAATGATTATGTTAACTGCATTGTGAGGAAGTGACTGTATTGTATGTACTGCATTAACATGATATTCACCCAATATAGTACTCAGAATAAGAAATATGTAAATTGAAGAGTGCATGAAAGTATGCACGAAGGTTCTTTGAGAATAAGTATAGTATAGCGCGATTTACAACACTAGTTTTCTGTAAAATTCTCAATATTTCTTGTTTTTACTGCTTTTTCACAGTGCTATGATAATCTAAACACACTTGAAAGAGCTGAGTGGTAAGCAAAAATTCGTCTTCAGACGAGTGTTAGTTTGTCGATCTAGCACATTTGAGAGGCTTTAGTTAAAGCACTGAAAAAACAATTTTATAGGTATGTTATGCTGGCTTTTTTACTCAGTCGATTTTTCTGGTTATTCGAAACGTTGCAGTTATTAAGCTCTTATTTGCTTCTATTCAATTATTTTTCTAAAAAACATCTTTCTGAAAATCTGACATATTCTCAAAGACTGATTTTAACCTGTTTGAAGTTTTGGTATATCGGTGGCTTACGTACGTTTCGGCGATCTCTCTTGTCTCGTCAAAGCCACACGCCACATAGTCAGTCTACATAGTAGAAAAGGAGAAATATATAATATTAAGATCAAACAACGCGAAACATTGTTAGATCTCTTACAGTAGGTGGCACACTGCTGTCAATCTTCAGAGCTTCAAAACAACATTTTTCGAATAGCAGTCGCTCAGAGAGCAGTGTCTATAAAAACATTGACAGCCGTATGTCATTAATTGTAGAAGACTCGGGCAAAATTTCTCGTTGTCGGATCTTAACATTATTTGTCCTTCTTCCCTACTATATAGGGTGGGTGGTAGCGTGTGAGTGAGCGAGATCGCCGAAACGTAGAAGCCACTGATATACGAAAACCTCGAAAAAGCTAAAAGCAGTCTACATCTGCTCATATGTTCAGCAGCTACAAACTTACCGCCTATGTGATCAGATTAGACATAACTGATGAACTATTGATTGCAATGGGTGTCCTGTAGTTAACTTCTTGTTCAATACGCTTATGTATGATCTCGATGGGATAATACTATAGCCGTCTAAAGATTGAGTAGCCTTTCCTAAAACCTCTAAGAGAAACATTTTGTTAGGTTGGAAGGGAAGTTTCTGGGCACTTGCGACAAACTGAAAAGCTGTGCACGAATTCCAAATAAAAATTGTAATATAACTATTCTCCAAAATAAAGGCCATCCTTTTCTACTGTTTGTCATCGGTCCGCCAAATTTCGTATCAGGTCGAAGTACACCTGTCTTTTGATTTGGAATCAAAGCACTCTTGACATGCCTCTCCAACCACATCGAACGATTCAAATCGGCCACCCTTCAAAAAGTGTTGCATTTGGATCGGAAAAGGCCAAAGTCACATAGACCCTATCCGGACTGTGGGCGGGATGTAGAGCCTCGACTCTGTCCAATTCATCAAAGTTGTCTCTGATCTTTTTGGCAGTGTACTGTCTGGTATTATCTTGTTGCATCAAAATGTGCTTTCGACTTGTAACAAAGTGAAAATAAAGAGAAGTAATATTAGAGCCTTCAATGAGAAATCTCACATAAGAAACTGTAATATTCCCGTGATTTGCGTGTATGCATTAGCCGAACTTTGCAATTGATATTCATGTAACTTTTTGAAAAAATATCCAGACATTTGCTAAACTATGTTTAATGGCGTTGAAATAATATTAAATGTACTTATGAATCTAAGATTTCTAGTGCTTTTAGTGCCTTTCTGAAGTGCTATGATGCTTTAAATGTACCTAAGAGAAATGAGTGGTAAGCAGAATTTTGACCATGACGAGAGATGAACACGCGTTTCATCCATACCGGGGACGCGTGCTACCACTACACCACGGAGGCTACCGCTTACTCACCACTTAATCTTCAATAGCTCTCTGCCATAGCTATCAGCCACCAACCATCAATAAATCTTGTCGAGTAAACATTATCGCGTTCTATATTCAGTTAAGCTGACAGCCTTTCTACTTATATGACTCCAAGATTTCTTTTGCTTTTACTGCTTTTTCGCAGTGTGGGGATGCCTCAATGATACCTAAGAGAGCTGACTTGTAAGCAAAAGTAAGGTAAGTATATCGATATTTTGCTTACCACTCAGTTCTCTTTGGTATAGTTGAAGCATCATCATAGTGAGGAAAACGAGTAAGAAACAGAAGAAATTTTGGAATTATATAAGTGCAGACTGTCAGCTTAACTGCGTTTATAGAGCGATATTGCTTACCCAACCAAATTTGTTAACGGTTGGTGGCTGATAGACATGATAGGGAGCTATTAAAAAATGAGTGGTGAGTAAACGACAGCCTCGGTGGTGTACTGGTAGCACGCGTCTCCGATAAGTTTGAAACGCCGGTCAACTCTCCGCTGATGTCGGATTTTTGCTTACCATTCAATTCTCGTTGGAATATATTTGTACTTGTAAAGCTGATGAGAATTGACATAACGATGTATATGCAGGTCTTCTACAAAACGATACTCATAAATCAAATGAAATAAATAAAACTCTTGCATGCGACATTCCACATCAGAGAGATTAATTCCGAGATGTAACAATAACGTTCAGTCGAATATCTTGAGAAATTGCTCAAGAATTCAGTATATTCCAATAAAATGTCTTGTGCCTCTTAGAGGTTTGATAGAGGCATCTTTAATGGTATACGTACGTTTCGGCGCATTCCCACACCGCCTCATCAGTGTCACATGCCCTTCGATTCACCCCTGCAACTAATGGCAGTGACGCAAAAAAGTATCAGTCCTTGTCAGGTTAAATACCACTAAATGTGGCGCTCTTTTGAAGTGGTCGATTATCGACCGTTTGGCCTACGGCTGTTGCGGGGCTATTCAACAATACCTTTCTTTCGGCCATCTTTTTCGGTGTCACTAGTTGTAGGGGTAAACCAAAAGGCATGTGGTACTGATGAAGCGTGTGAAAGTACGCCGAAATGTGCGTATACCACTATAGATGCCTTTACTAAACCTCTGATGGCTTGAAACATCTGTTCAGATTTTTTCCGAGATGCTTCAGTTGAGTTTCACATGTCGGGAACTTATCGGATGGAAACCTAGCTCAAAGTATAAACAAACTGAAAGAGCGGCTTAAAAGTGTTAAGAGCATTGAGGTATGGTGATAATAACAACTAACACTCGACTACGTGCCGACATTTTCAAATGACGACTTTGTCAGCCTTAATATACGCATCAGAGACAATCTTGATTAGTAAACAGGACTAAAGCTCACTCGGCATTAGTAAACATGCTGTCGAAAGGTTGGCTCTAGGATTACGTCACATCTCACATATGAATGGAAGAGTTTGAAGTCTTAGCTTACTTCAACGGTGAGAAGTCGAGAACACTGCTTATAAATCAAGCTCATTAGTTGGGCCGTACATGTAAACCGTTTTAACGGCAACCGATGCACAAGAGTCGTTACCGGTTGGATTCTTTAAGATGTCAAAAAGATGTCAAACGCACGGCAGGAAATTCATCAAACCGATGGTCCGATTTCTAGTGATGAGCTTAGGAGAAATATGTGATACTCAACACACCCTTACAGCCAGGTGGTCCCATTGGGCTACTCTTGCACCATCAAAAAAAAAAAAGAATTTATTCCGGTGCCATCTCAGGTTATTTGACGATTTTTGGGCGACAGGTGATAGTGCTAATAGTCTAGAGAGTAAAAATTTGCTCTCCCGGTCAGTTTGCTTTTCTATAAAAAAAACTTCTTTAATGATGAGTGCGCTTATGCCGATGAATATCCTGTGCACATGAATTTGTCGCGCAGCTCAACTAGCATGTGACTCATTGTATTTACATATTCACTGATATGTTCTATAGCAAACCTTGAACAATCAAAGATTAATCTACATTCTCATATTTACAATAGAAGAGCCAATTTACTCTTCGCTTTGTAGCACTCGAAACGACGTTTTGTAGCCATTTCTAGAAGTCAAAATGTTCGATCAACGAATTCATTTTGTTGATTATTTCGCCTAACATCGTAGAGGTGGAGATCAACTGATGCGAACTATTTTGATAATGTTAATGAATTTTCAAAACTGTCATATTTTCAGGATATGTCGTGTTACGTCTTCCTATGGCCCCGAAAGGTATGATACTTCTGAAGTTGTTTCCCGTCCTTCCCGTCGGCATTGATTGTCTGCCCCCTGTCGAGCGGTTCGCAAAAGTGCACGGCCTATCAGTCCTAGATAACCGAGGGACAAAAGGGGCAAGAAAATCTTGAACATCGCACTGAAGTCCTTCAGACAATGACTCGAGCGGGTACCAGCAACTCTTTCATTTTTCCCTATCGCGTGCAAGAGTAGCCCAGTGGGTCCTCCTCGCTCTAGGGATTCGCTGAGCATCATATCTTTCTTCCATCGCTTTCGCGAAGAAATCGGACCAACGGGTCAGCGGTCTTCCTTTAGAGCGCTTGACGTCCCGAGGAATCCAGTCGGTAACGGCTCTCGTCCACTGGTTGTCGTTGAAGCGCATCATGTGTCCGGCCCACCTTATTTTCTATATCCTGGCGTGTTGAACGGCGTCTCTGATTTTCGATCGTTGACGTAGGTCGGAACTTCGGATCCTTTCTCTCATTTGCGAGACACGGAACACTCCTAGCACCGACCTTTCGACTGCGCGTTCGATAACGGCAAGTGATCTTTCATCCTGCTTACGTAGCGACCATGTTTCTGCTGCATACGTCAGGACAGGGATAATTGTCGAGTCGAAAAGGTAGGCACGGAGTCGGATGTTCTTTGTCCTCTTCACTACATCTTCGATGCTCTTAAACGTTCCCCAAGCCGCTCGTTTCCTCCTGCTCAACTCTGGGGCTAGGTCGTTCATCATGTTGATTTCACGACCTAGATAGACGTAACTGGAGCATTCGGAGATTGTCGTTCCGTTGAGCGTGAATGGGGCATTAGAAACCCATCCATTCCTCATGAACATTGTTTTTGTTAGATTCAGTTGAAGACCAATCTTTCCACAGGCGTTATCGAAATCGGTCAACATTCTTTCCGCTTGGCTGATGTTTGGTGTTATGAGAACGATATCGACAGCAGAGCGAAAATGGTTTCAATGTCGATTGTCAATTTTCACTCCCATATCGTCCCATTCTAACGTTCGCATTACGTTTTGTAGGGTGGCAGTGACTAGTTTTGGCCAAATTGTATCGCATTGTCGAACCCCTCTTCTTGCGTCAATGGTGATATTGTTGTAGAATGGAGATGTTTTGGTCGTAAAGTCTTTATAAAGCTCACGAAGGATCATTATGTACCGAGTAGGGACGCCCTGGTTATACAGAGCCTCTATAACCGCTTCTGTTTCCACTGAATCAAAGGCTTTCTTCAAATCGATTAAAGTGAGACAGAGTGGTTGTTTGTACTCTCGCGAAACTTCAATGAGTCTTGTGATCGTGTGGATGTGGTCTGTAGTACTAAATCCTTTTCGGAACCCTGCTTGTTCGCATGGATGTCCTTCGTCCAGTGTTCTGTCAATCCTGTTTAGGATGACTCGAGTGAAGAGTTTATAGACAACGGACAGCAAGCAGATTGGACGATAATTGCCTATGTCGTGAAGGTCTCCTTTTTTGAACAACAACACGGTCTTGCTGGTTTTCCATTGAATAGGGAGCTTGCATTCTGACAGGTAGCGAGTGAAAAGCCGAGGCAGGGTGTTGATGAGAACTGGCGGCAGGTTCTTCGGGTGTTCTGGTCTAATCCTGTCTAGACCGGATGTTGTTCTGTTCTTCATCGACGATATAGCATGTCGGATTTTGGAAGGGAGGACCGGTGGAATGACATATTCGTCCTCTTTCAATTTATATGACGGTAAGAGGACATAGCTAGCGAAGAGATCCGAGTAGTATTGGTGGATGATTCTCTCCATAGCCCTTCTTGAAGCTGTAAGTGTCCCGTCAGGGTATTGAAGTGTTTCAGCATACACTGCCATAAATGGGTTATGAGTGTTTCTTGGTGTTTAAATGGGAACTATGGTGACTTTATGGGAAGAAGACATTGTGACGCTGAGAAAGAGACTCAGTGGTAACTTCAAATCACCGTACATAGGCTTTCGTGTAATTTTTCTTACAAAGAAGGCGACGAATAGTTGCCTTAGGTCTATTTGTACGGGACGCTTTGATGCAGAGTTGAAAGAAGCGAAAGTGGAACAAAGCAGCAATGAAGTTAAGATAAGCCAGCCTTTCTACATAAACTCCTAAATTTTCTGCTTTCATAGGTGATATGATAGCATAACTGTATACCCAATATTCGAAAGCCACATGCAAAACTTTCACCTACAGTCGACACTGAACATTCGTATGTTTCATATTAGGGCCCTTGCTAACCGCTACACTACCGGAGTTCCCAATGTTCTATCACTCCTTTTGCGATACAAAAATCTGGAAATGTCAGTACCAACCGCAAATGGATTAGGTTTGGCAAATATATATATATATATATATATGTATATATATATATATATACATATCAGTCTTAAGAATAGTTAGACTGAAAGTTATCGGATGCGCAAGCATTTATATGTATATACATACATATATATATATATGATGTATGCATATACATTTATATGTGTATATGTCCCTTTGGAGCGCATGTGGCGCAGTGGTTAGAGGTGCCCTGCGTCGCACACGAGGTCAATGGTTCGATCTCGCGCTCATGACTCACCAAGCCATCCATCCCTCCGGGGTCGGTAAATTGGTACCAGACTGGTCTCAGACTTGTCTGGGAGGATAAGCAGCACTGACTCGGTTCAGCGGGAGGCCTCCGCGAGTCATTGTAAAGGCCAGATATGCATTCAATCACCTCAAACGAAGTTAAAAATTGAAGTCGAATGCATGGCGCATCCCTCAGGGATTGATCAACGCCGAGAGCTTTATCCTTTATCCTTTATGTCCCTTTGCGGACGACGCCATTTCCGGCTGACGGACGATTCGGACACTTACGACGAGAGGCGCCGAAGCGCACTGTAATGCTAGTGTAGCAGTTTTCTAATGAAGTTTATACTTTGTGAATAAATGGAATTGGTATGTCAGTGAATGATCAAATATGATAGAACAGGCTTCAAAAAGGTTATTTATATTAGAAAGAACGTAAGTGCTCCATCTCTGAGCCATGATTTTGGTGGTGTACTTGTTTTTTGTAAAAGACTCCTCAGAGCAATGTAACAGTTAAAAGATGATTAAGTTTTGCAAATTTGGACTTGTTTCGATGTCCGCGCCCTGTTTTGTGCTCTTGAGAAACTGCGCTTTCTGGCTTTTTTCAGAGTTCTATTAACCGCCTAATAGATGAAATCTCGACTATCGTGAAGGCACACTCTATTTTGAGAATGGCTTCCTTAATGCACGCTGATCGTAAAAATAAAATTATCTTTCACTCTCAAGAATTTCTAGTTGAACAAAGCTTTTTCGATAGGCTTTTAGTACTCGTTTGATCGTTTTAGTTATAGTTCCCTTTTGCAGTTTCTCATGAATGCTCAAAAGAACAAGATAACTTGCTCACTATTGCAAAGTTCAGTGAAAAATGCTTTTTATCGGAGTTATCGGCGAATGAAAGATCTTAATATCGGAGTTTTTGAATATTAAATTTCTATAGTTAATCGATACACCCGGCATCAAGGGCAACAGAGACAATAACGACTGATATTTCATGCTCTTTACACCAACAAACATGAAACTGATAATATCAAGAAACTTTCTAATGGATTACGATGAAAATGACTAGTTCTTCAATTTCTACATCTACCTTGGCGTTGAAACCGGCACCCTGTAGGATTTTGCAAGTTTCTTCGTCTACCTATGGGAGAACATGGCAACCACCTGAAAAAAAAAACGCAATCTGGCGATTTCACAGAAATAGGGTGAACGTCTGGGGCGTACTCGTGCACAAACACTTGTGGTATACAGCCGCTTACCGTTGGCGGTTTTATCTGCGCAACTTTGGTAGTGAATTGTGAGAAGGGATAGTGGAAAAGAACAACGATAAGCCTGAAAATCACTTAGTTGTGCATAATAATTGGAATACAAAAATTGTTTACTCATAACTTACGAACTGTCCTTTTTTCTAAATGATACTTGCGCGCTTGCCCAAAGACTATATTCATTCTTCCATATTCGATGGCTTACGGTGGACAAATCGCCTTTCTTCGAGCCCATACAAAACTCTTTGGCAAACTAAACTTAATTACTCGCATTATTTCTCTCTTACTTTCACATAGTAGCGAATGATCGTGGAATAGTCGATGTCGAGTTTTTTTTTCTGCAGCATCTTGTGTAGTTGGGAAGATCACCTGCGTGAATGCTCTCAATTGGTCGTTGTCAAGATCCCATTGCAGGCCACGCTCATTATCGCATTATTACGAATGCGTTGTTGGTGTTGCGAGTTGTCTCTGCTGCTTCACGACTCATTATGAATTCGAATAAGCAAGCTACTCAAACTTGCTTTCTTGTCTATTATACACTCCATAGTTTTAACTAATAAAGATCACCAGTTAGTAAACTCTATTTGCAGTAAAACATTTAGCGAGAAATACGCTAGAATGATATATAAAATACCCCTTTATTTGAGAATATATTCAAATATTATGGCACCTTCTGACAATGCAGAAATTACAATTGAATTTTTCCATCTTGATACTTTCTATACTTGGTGACAATTTGATGAACATATCAGTTTGAGTGTTCAGGTTTTTTCACGTCGATGTTCTTGATTAGTGCTCCAAGACTTTTACTACCACCTCAAGCTTGAAACCGTTATGTTCCTTCGTCCTAAGGGACCTAAGACTACTTTTACAAGTTTTCCACTTTCATCAAAATGTTCTTCAATGTGGATAAGAAGTGCCCTAACTATTTTGCTTGTGTATTCGTCACCACCACATGCCATACCGAAGAACAGTTTCAGTGTAGCTGAACTCAAGCTCACTTCTTGTCTATCATTGGGACATAACGCACACTCACTTGCTTAATGTAAGCAATCGTATAGGCTGTTCCGAAACAATTGGCGATGTATTGTGTTGGGTGAAAATTTTACAATTTTTATGCAGTTTACCAAGCCACCGTTCTGAAATCTCTCATAAATGCGGTACTTTGTCTGATAAATGATATGCTGCATGATATACTGATGTTTGATATGGTTTCGTGGTTATTTTCAAATTTGGTTTTTACTTACTATCACTTTCGTCGTGCGGGCTATTTCTTCATCTCGTCGAGTGCACATCTGTGCTCATTCCTTACACAAAAAAAGGACCTGTCTAAAGTATGCAGTGAACAGCAAGAAGTGTTTGCACGAGAGTAGAAGAGAAGAAGGAGTTGCTACGCTTAGCACGAAAAATTGAAATCCTACATGGCTATGAAACAGTTACTAATATTAGAGTGGAAAGAAGTAATAGCTCCTTGAGGAAAACGATAGTACGTCATACCCAAATCAGAAGACAACATTCATACTTTCTATATCAAACAAAGTTAGTACAAAATTGAAGGATGTCCAGTAATAGAGCTTTTCCGTTAACAGGGGACAAATGAATACTCGACATTTTTTCTGCACAAAAATTTTCCATAGGACGTTAGTAGTCATTCGAAAGCATAGATTTCTGGCTGGAGTTCAGCATGGCCGGTTTTTCTGACAGACCGTTTTATATCGCTGTAGCTTTGAGAATAAGAAATTTGTTTCATTCTCGCCCTTGCCTTCATTTTGTCATGCGTTTATTTTTATCATGCGTACAATTCGCTGTGGTACAAAAGCGGCTCTTTTAGGTTATGAAAGAAAAAACAAGAACCGACCTCAATCGCTGGAACGGAACTTTTCATAGGAGTGTTAGTAACCAATCGAAAGCTGCAATTTCTGGCTTCAGCTTAACATGCGCGGTTGTCAAAAAGACTCTTATACCACGCCGTGAAATCCAGAATAACGTAGTGTCTCAGCCCCGCATGTTTCTCGCCGAAAAGAGCTCTTTCCTTGGACCATTAGTAATCACTCGATAGCCTAATGTTTGCTGATTCCGTCTCTCTGCAAGGCTGCGGTGAAAAATAGGACTGATTGACATGCGTAAGCAAGGTGTTTTGAGCAATTCACCGGCCGCAGGGCGATGCAGCAATAGGGGTTGCGTAATTATCGACAAATTTGCGAGCGGTTTTATGCTCGTACGAATCTCTGTTATTCAATTAGAAATCGTTTTTCCTCGTTGAAAACTTCAGATAAAACGTATGAATCTGTTAAAAAAAGGCTTTAAAAACTTTCATTTTGCATTATAACGGATAAGTCAATTGTCATTATTATCTCTTTGTTGGAATTCAGGACCAAAAGTTCCTATTGCTTTCAGCAGCGACTCAAAGACAAGCAGATACTACGAAATTTTCTCTTCACGTTCTTATGCTCAAAATCGATCAATGAATGCGCAACCCATTGCTTCCTCACCCAGCGGTCGGTGAAATGGCCAAAAACCACCTAGTTTGCGCAGTCGATCAATCCTATTTTTCTCCCCTGCCTTACAGCGAAACGGAATCAGCAAACATCACGCCAGCGAATGATTACCAATAGTTTGAAGAAAAAGCTCTGTCTGGTGAGAAACATGCGTATCTGAAACACAAGGGACTTTTTCTGTAATAACGTCTAAAAGTGAAAAAAAGCGTAAAAGCCTCTTGCGAAAACCACCCACTTGGGACTGTAGCCACAAATCTAAGCTTTTGAATGATTGCTAACACTCACATAAAAATTTCCATTCCAGCAAATGAGATCGGTTTTTTATTTGCTCCCTCATAACCAACAAGGACCCAAAAAGCTTATAAATGTGTAGAGAATCTTTCGTAGTATCTGATTCAATCATTTTATGTAAAGTTTCTTTCGAAGCGGGGAGAAACTTCTAACTAAACATGAACACTATAACACTTTCAACCACCGATCATTCGGCCCCGCCCCATTTCCCCTCACCAATGGATTAGCCAATAAACAAGCTCGCCGAAATGTGAAACTCGATAATATTTTCTCCGCTGAACAATAGTTCCACGGAATAAGCACAGCGCTGGAATCACTGATACTTAGGCTATTAAATGATCACTGATAATCTGAAGAAAGAGCTCAGTCCGGCAAGGTGTAAAGCACAGAGTTTTTTCTCCTCCAGCGCTATCGAAAGAGCTTTTTCAAAAAGCAAGCACATTTTTGATTTCGTCGAAGCTTGTACCATTGGAAGAGTTAGCACTCTGTTACGGGTGGTCGTGTGCAGCATAATTTTTTTTTTTTGAGATGTTACAGCGTTATGAAAGGATGTTTGGAAAGATCGGCTATGATGGGTTCTGGCCAGAAATCTATGCTTTCGAATGATTACTAGAAACCTCATAGTTCCTGTCCAGCTAATGAAGACCATTATTCATCTAAATCTTTGCAACCGAAGAGTACCGCAGTAGTCTGTTAAACTCCGAAAGGATTGTAGAATTCTCACTTAACACGTAACGTCGCCAGTTGGCTGGCAATGGTTCGTAGAACCTCTCGTTTCGAGTGTTCTCTTAAGTCCGCAGCTCAAATTCCAATATGCCTGTTAATCATTTTTGAGCCACGCATGTCAGTGGTCTGTCAAAGAGGGCTGACTTACAGAATTCGATACACGTGTTTCGATCTCGCGACTGGAAGCATAGGTACAGTTTACCTAATCTCCTATAAAGCATGTGGAGAGAAATATTTTGCGAAAAGAGTAGGCAACTTGGTGTCCGCATAAAAAAACACCTGCTCGGCGTGTATGTCGATAATCCAAGTACGCAACTGGCTCATGTAGTTTAGGACGAAGTGACAAAGACATTCTGAAATAGGAGATACCATCCTCGCACAGGAACATAATTTGAGGATGATATTTTGATGTGGGAGGTTCTGCGAGGATTCATTCTAATTGGGTGAAAAGGGCATCGGTAGTGCAACGCGCTCTCGGAAAGAGTGAGATCTGGGTTAGAACCCTGGCTGACGCAAACGCTTTTGCGCGCCACTTCACATTGCATATTGGGTATATTGCCATAAGCTTTAAAATATTCCATTCGATTGTACGGAGATGACTTGTTTATTCAAAAACGTAGGCTACCGAATTTCAAAGGAGAAGTTGCTATCGCGTGTAAGTTTTGTTCGGAAATAGAGCGATCTATCAAACATCTATATTAAACAAGCCAAAGTTTACGTAAAACCCGGGCTTGAAATCTTAAATCATCTACTACCTTCCATTTCAATTCGCTCGGAACGACGTGTATCCCTCCAGGTGCACGATTATCTGAAGGAATTTTCCGCTGAACAGAGCTTTTCTCCTAGACTTATAACAATGATACAAGAATTCAGACCTCACCAACTTTGATTCCGTGCTATGTTTCTAAAGAGATCTTCTCAGTGCGCCTGCTGACCCGGTAAACAAACTATCAAGCAAATTATTCTTAGCGTAGCGAGTGGGGCACACAGTCAGCCCCACAGCATCCGTCGAGTGCTCCGCAAAACCGAGGTTAATGAGGCAGGCCGTCAGAAAGAAGGTTGGGTTCAATCTCCTCTCGCGACTCTCCAGAGAGGATTCTGTGACGTCTATTAATATTGAAGGCACTTTCAAAGTCGCAATTTTTATAGCAAAAAAAACCGTCCGTTGTCTCACAACTCACTATTTATTGACTTGTAAACGTAAATCTATGGGAAAGCAACGCATATCCAACTCCAAATTTACGTAGGAAGCAGAGCACAGATTTTGCAAAGCTGACTACTCCACATCTGTATACCTTTTTCCTAGAGAGTTGTGCACTATGCAAAATATGCTTTTGCTTTTGACGATCAAATCGTCGTCGAAAAAATGCCATACGAAACTTAGAAGTGCATTGTCATCCCATGGATCTACTTTGTATCAGCAAATAGTGACTTGTAAGACAAGTAGGTGTTTTTCCACAATAACTATGCCTTTTAAATACCCTTCAATAGTGATAGACACCCTTAAGATCAAAAACATCTGTTGTGAAGCGTCGTGAGACAAGATCAAACTAGCAACTTCTTCCAATAGCTTGCGTCATTAACCACCACCATCACCACCACAAGCAATTTGTCGCCCGTAACACCGGGGCTACAAGCGCAACTTACTCAGTGCGCAGAGGGATGAACTTGGAGCTTCTATGAGGATGAGAAGGTGATAAGCGTACTGCTATGCTTTTTATTCATTACGACTGGAAAATATTGAGCTGCCCATCATTTTTCCCACTTGTCCTCGCAATCTTTTATTCTATTTCAAAGCTAACGATTACTAAAAAACTGCGACGTTCTGTTATCATGCTCATATAATGATTTTCATTAGGTCTGATATGGCACTTATGCGTACTAAACAGCTGTTTCACCTTCTCAGGCTCATCGGTAACACGGTGCCTTTCAAGTCAGCCTTTCCCTTGCAGGGAGACAAACAGTGTGGTATGTTGGAGAGTGTTCTAGCAACTTTAGACAGGAGTATACAAAAGGACGGACGCCCTGAGGATTAGTGGAGTAAACCTTATAATGCATCACCCTCAGCTACGCTCTGTTATCCTTTACAAACACAAGTTGCAGATTAGTGTAAGGAAAACAGCCGAAAAGACAACAATGCAAGACTACATCATTGATTCAAGCGCTTCGACGAAAGCGATATGAGCAGACAAATTCAACTTCACATTAGCCAGCCAGGCACTTTGAGCAAGGTCGCCTGCATAATGATCTGGCAGTGCATCCAGGTGCTAGCATCAAAGATATGGAGCAGACCCTTGGGTAAGGCACTAACACCACCGTTCGTCATCTATATGAAATAAAGCTACAAAAAAGTTAAGTCTCGATGAACATCGGTTAACAGACCACAATAGCGCTGTACACACGATCATGTGCGAAAGTCCTGTACTGCAATCGCACAGGACCTTAACGAGGCTTTCACTGCTAAATTTGATTCCTTGATATACTGAGGGAAGAGCGCCCATTGGCGCATTCACAGCAAATACTCGTCACTCAACCAAACCAACGTTTTATGATCAGAAGGTTATGCTCTCGGTTTTTTGGGATTGACTGGGCATGCTATTTTGTAACTACTCGATAACGAGCAGACAATCAGTGCTCATGTCTGCGAGAAACGATTCCGAAAATTGGTGGCAGCAATGCAGGAAAGTGTCGGAAACGACTCAGTGTCGCCCTTCTCCGGGAAAACCTAACATTGCAAAGTTTGACCTAACATTGCAAAGTTGACCTGCCACATTCTGAAAAAGTTGGGCTGGATCACGACACTACAGTCGCCATATAGCCTGACAATGCTTCATCTCATTATCATCTCTTCTACTCTCTAAAATAACCTCTGCAGGAGGAGAAATCACAGACTACATATCTCAAAATGACCTCATCTCCTTCTTCGATCACCAGCCTCAATCTTTCCGGAAGCAGTGTATTTAGCCCTTCCCCAGCAAACGGTTGCCTATAATCAGGCTAGGTATACTGTCAAATGATTGAATTTCTTAGAGAATTATTGGTCGAATCGTCCTTTTCTTTATTCAAACTTGCACGAGATTGGCATTTTCCTTCTTTTCCCTAAAACTCGATGGCTAACGTTTCGGCGGCAACGCCTTCGTCGGAGCCTAGACGTATAAATCATGTTATATTTGATTACTTGATTAATATTTTGCAAGAATCAAAAATCTAATGAGGAAGAAGACAACTTTCTAGTCATTCTGAAAAACTCACTTTATTTGGCTTTTGAGAGCGCTCACCGGTCCAGTGTGACACAATTTGCAATTCTACCACATTTAGACTAGAAGATGAATCTGAGATAAGGTGCCATATCAGTTGTTATGTTTAGGAATTCCTCCCTGCTATTCATTTCTGGTCGTTTGCGGCTTATCCAAAAAGCCTCAAAGGTTTATCGCGCTGATGCTTTTGATTCTTGTCCCAGGATTTGCATTGCCACATCAAAGTCCGCATCGTTATGCTTTTCACCTATGTGTGCCCCTAAAGGCTTACTTGTTTTGCTGATGTGTTTTCCATCTAAGTGTCCAAAGTGGTCTTCCTTTTCACCAATATATTTCTCACCGCATCTTGTGCACAAGATCAGGTATATTGTACCCAAACTCATGCAATCTCCTTCTCTTCCATTAGGACATACTTTACAGTTGTCAATCTTACACAAACGGTCGTCAAGCGGTTCCGAACCAGTTGATGACAAGAAATTTCTATGATTCTTACGGAGTTTTCCAAACCACTATTCTGGGCGACCACCACCACTCGAATGAATTGCCCTCACCTGAAACGATACTAAACTGAAACAATACCTAAAACAACAATATTAACTTACGTCGTCAAATGGTTAGGAACCGCTTGTATGACCGTTTGTGTAGGACTGACAAGAGTAAATTATGCTCTAATGATAGAGAAGGAGATTGCATGAGTTTGGGTACAATATATCTGATCTCGTGCACAAGATGAGGTGAGGAATATATTGGCGAGACAGGAAGACCACTTTGGACACTTACATGGGAAACACAACAGCAAAAGAAGTAAACCTCTTGGTACACACATAGAGTGGAAAAACATAACAATACGCACTTTGGTGTGGTAGTGAAAATTCTGGGACAAGAATCAAAAACATCAACGCGAAAAACCCTTGAGGCTTTTTGCATAAAGCGCAAACGACCGGAAATAAATAGGAGGAGGGAATGCCTAAACATAGCAAGTGATATGGCACCTTATCTTGCAAAATATTAACCAAATAATCAAATTTGATATGATTCATACGTCTAGACTCTGACGAAGGCGAATGCCAACCACGTGCAAGTTTTAAATAAAAAGAAGGATATTTTGTGAGAAATGACTGACAACTCTCGTTTTGGACAGCTTTACAAAGTTTTCAAGCCAAATTCATCATTTTAGAGCATGTGCTTTATTTTCATGCTATACACAAAGCAGAAAGCTCTGCAAAGATAATACATAGCACGAAAGATTTTAGGCGACCAAAAAAAAACTTCTGTTGTGCCGAAGAATTGGAAGAAAGCTAATGAGTATTCATACAGCGTTCCTACAGTCTTGGATCCTATATAATCTTTGAGTATTGTAAGCTTTTTCACATTGTAATGGATCTCTTTCATCAATTTTAATGCATATAAATAGGTTACTGAAAATAATGTTAGACTTACCCATCTACCGAGTGACTCAATTCCCATGCGAGTGTGTTAGTGAAGAATATGGGCCATCGATTCTTGAATTGTGGGCAAATGCAGAAAAAGCTAATTTGTACGAAGGTAAATAGCCCGTTTCGACACAGTGCCTGTGATGAATATGAATCACTCTGTTCAAGAGATTTCGACAAGAATGCTTGAATCACTTGTAAAGCATTTCTTATTCAATTGAGTGCCTTACCTGCTTGAACAAGCGCATCGCCATTTTGTTTCTCCTTAGTTGGGCGACATCTGTGTGGATAACATCAGGATTATGAAATAGTTTCAATCAAGTACTATACTAAATTCTTCAAACATTGACCATTTTCGCCTACAGGGTTTTTTGAACCAGATTTTAAGGATAATGCATTGCCGAGAAGGAAAATTAATAATCTCAGCCAGAATATTTGCTTCTCTGCTTCTATTGCACAAAATTTTCACTTGGCAAGTCCCTACTGTAGCACATCCTTTAATTTTTATAACGATGATTTTACTTGAAAGAAGACTTCTTCCTACTCTGAGAATGGAAGCTCTCAAAAAAAGAGTAATAACAAGCATTTCTGCTCTAGAAAAGATTAAGTGATCATTTCGAGGCAGAAGGAGGGATGGTATTGAAAGTGCCTTTACGCAATGTGCTAGTTAGTACTGATATAGGCTTCTGCAGGATACTGCGCCAAAAAGCAGGCTACATTGGATGGCAATACTTCAACGCCTTTGCTGTATTGTAATTCTGTAGAGTGAGGACAAATCATTTGAGTTTTGATGCTCCCTTTCACTGTAATGCAAGGAAAATTCACATTGCAACGACGACCAATTATAAATAGTCGGATAAAAAAATTTTGCTTTGAAGAAGATAGGATCTTTGGTATTTTAGGAAATAAGGTTTTTATAGAAGTTTTACATTACCTTTATCAATCAAGGAAGTATCGCTCAATCAAACGAAAATTTGTTCCGCATAGTTTCGCTTTAACATCTCATGATGCAAGTATGTACGACAAGATGAGTTTCACTCCATCGGACAGGGACTGAGATAGTATTGTACTCTTGATTTAGCTCTGATCATAATAATTTTTCGTAAAATTAGCTAATGCTAAGCCATAAAATGAATGTTATCTATAACACTGGAGGGAAACTAAACGCTATCCAAAAAATCATATAAGAATTGCTCTCCGGATCATGCGTCGATAAAGCAGTGAACGGGTTACCGTTCCGTCAGCGTGTGTTTGGAAAAGCACTTTGATCTGTCAAAAGAACTATATATCAGATCGATTGCTTACGATTGAGGACTTATGGAACAACACAGATAATCTTTGCCGTTACGCACACTTCATCAGGTTATAGTAAAGGCAAAGCTGAAGTGTTCTGTTCAAATTTGAAGATGTGGTATAGAAAGAATCGATCTTCAGACCTATCGCTTGCGATATGAACGCTGGCATAACAGCGAGAGGAACTTTTAAAGACTGTCACATTGAGAGTCACCGATCAGAAGGCGACGAGCAGGGTGAGCGACTTTCTTTGTTTATATATTTATATATGTTCACCATATCCATGAAATAGTCCACATTTTAGCGTAGCTCAAGCTCCTGTTGTCTCAAAATTCTGCAAAAAATCCATACCATTGTGTCTTTTGCATTGACTTCGTTGCATCGTGAAAAGAAAAAAAAAACAATCACATGAAGAGAAAAAAACGATGTTTTACAGCAGCAATAAAGTGTATATTGTTGAGATCATCAGTTGACTTTTGAAAGATGCTGGTGTTAACAACATCGACGAGGAACAGCGCTGTTATTCAGAAGTTTTGGCGTCAGCACCATGACGGCTGAGAGCTCGAAAATCACCAAAACACATCTGTTTTCAGGAACACTCAAGGCGATGCGGTCACGAGAGATTACATGAGCTGCAGAGGAATGGTGATCCACGTCGAATCAAAACTGCAAATGAAAAAGCAGGGAGAGAAGACTTAAATAGCAAAGAGCAGCGTAGTGGCTGAAGCTGAAGTATTGCCCTGAACGAAATCGAGATGACCGACGACGTCCAGCAGAACAGGTACAACATCTAGATAGAATATATGGAGGGTAATCCACGATTATTTTTTGGATATTACCAATATTGTGCTCTTCTTTCATGTAATATAAAATGAGATTGATATGTCAACCTATTAGATCTATTTTCCAGATTCCTAAAAGCGATTTCGTAACGGGAAAATTGAATAAATGTTTACATCACTTCTTTCTATTAGAGAAAAATCTCAAAGCTCTCTGGATAGAAATAGTAACAAAATCTGTCCACAGCCTTGGCGACTCTACACAAATCACTATTTGACGACATCAGTGACGTAAATTGAGCGGTTCTACATGCTCAGCTATGTCTATCAACGTCATAAGGCAGCATGTAGAAACTTATTACCATGGCAAGTTAGAAAGCAGAGAGCAGCTCGGGAAAAGCTTGAGAAGCTCAAAAGACTTAGCGGGGTGGGCAAAAATAGTCTGCCTTGTATCCATATTCCCAGCTCTACAAATCTTTCCCACCTACCATAGAAATGGGAAAAATGGGTGCTATTGTGGTAAAAACACTTAAAGTCATCAAGTGTAGTCCAGACTACAATGCCAGGAGTACGCTATTACACGAATTTGCGAAGGAATACGAATTTATGACTTGCATCAGCATCAAACATGGAAGACGACATAATACACGAGAAAATGTTGAAAATCGACTACGTTCGTGGAGATGTCAAATAGTCTACGAGGAAAATCATCGCAGACATTTCAAGATACGAGAAAATTATGAAGCTGAGTAAGTCTCCAGAGCAAGCGGGTCCCATTGGGCTACTTTTTTTTACACTACTGAGGCAAATGGAGATTTTGTCCATGTCCGTTTGAATCACTTGTCCATCAACGGGGTAATATATGATAAAGATATTCATAGTCAGCTTATTCAACACTAACCTTGTGTGTGAGTCTTAAACAGATTAGGGTGACGGAGTCGAGTAGGAAAACCAGGATCAAGACGACTGAACAGGCATAGAAGTTTATAAAGATAGAAGTTATATGACCACACGGTGTATCGGAAGGCATCCACATCCAATTCACAGTGTCAAAGAAGACGAAGCAACTCTGAGCTGAACGAAGTTTGTCATTGTGAGGAGATCAGGCTTTTTCAATTTTGCGCAGAATACTACACTATGACATCTTCAAACCGAGTCAAATTATTTGTGATGTAACGAAGATTGTAGTGGAATTTGTTGAATGCGCTCAAAAGACTCTTAGAAGGCGCTTAGGTACTTAGTGAGTTGGCAAAATTTTATAAAAGGAAGAGCGCATTCATTGCAATCAGTGTAGATCTCTAGAGTGCTGCGAATATTTTTGCATAGAGCCCCAAACTAATCAAATACTTCCTTCTTCGAGAGCTGCTATCAAATCTGTTTGTGAAGATGTCAAACACTGACGTTGGTTGAATTTCGAGAATATTTTCCAAGTGGTTACTCGCTCAAGATCGGTGTGATCAGACTCGTGCTCCATTTTTAGACTCATTTTTGAACTGAGGTCGCCTCATTCGTAGACTTATTATCTTAGAGATAATGTCTAGGTGGACTTCAATGCACACATTTTCCATTGACATCGTGGTCCATCGTATTCTCAAACACCACAAATCTAACTAACAAGGATATAATAAAACTCACTCCAAAAATACGGTACTATATGAAAGAATCCCAACGTCCAGCAAATCAAAACTACGAAAGAAGTGTTCTTTACGGTCAGCAAGCTGGAAACGTGTAGAGGAAATGCGCTGGCGATGAGCCTGTTCAGGCAAATAGCGAGGTGAGAATAGCCGCATACGTAAGATGACATGATAATCACCATGCTGACCATTTTCCCTATCAATTCGGCCGATAGACCACTTTCACTAAAAGTTACAAGATTAGTCAATTCAGCGTCTGGAAACTTTGTAGTTCTTTCTTTTTATGCAATTAAACGTTGTTCTCTTTCTTCTGTCACGCGAAATGCTATAGGTTTATTCCTTAACAAAAACCATCCGAAGCCAATTTCACAAAGTTAAAGTTTGTTATTTCTCGCGAGTTCAGCACTGCACTCAAGGATTTCACCATGTTTTCGCGAAGGGCTCAAGAGCCGTTTTCAAACGCTTTAAAGAAACAATATGAAAACAGCGATACACTAGTGCTTGAAATGGTTTTTCACACACTGATGCAAAAGTCAACTACATGAAATATCCACAGAGAATTGCGAATTTTCGTCATCGAAGAAACAAGACAAAATTTCATTCCAGGTTCATCTTTGAGAAATCTTGATGAAATATTGGTTTCTTCAACAGTAGACGGAATCTCAAGGCTCTCTTAGCCTTAGTTATGACCTAGTTCAACTACTTAAGACTTTGACGTCTCAACTACAAGTCACGTTTGCTGGTAAGGCACAGTCATGCAATTATTGACTCCGTTTGAAATTTAACTGCGGAAATTCTCACTCCACACATAGTAAAACTAGCCATTTCGTAATCTCTGACGTTTAGAATTATTAACATTTACAGCAATATAATCGGTGTGACCCAAAAGACGTAGACGAGTATGACACCAATGTTGCCTATGCTGTGCGAGAGACAGAGCAGACCAAATGAGTTCCGTAGGGCCGGATTGCTTCGAACGGCTATTATAGCAGTGCCGTTTGAGATCAAGCCCAACACTCCTACCTGAAATTTATTGATTATCGCTTTCCCCAACTGTTGATTCTGCAGCTTTTTCTTACATTTGAGATCTCAACAGACAATGCAACCTCACTTTTCTAAGCTTTCAAATTTTTCGGGAAATTAGATATTTTTAGAGCTACATGCCACCTCAAAATATGCCGGGAAATTATTTTTGAGCCACGCATGTCATGTGGCCTGTTAAAGATGGACTGACTTATAGAGCCCGGTACACGCGTTTCGACCTTGCGGTCTCGTCAGTCGGGCAGTTACCCTTTCTCGCCGTTTGCTGATATTCTGTGGGTGCTCCAGTCCCCACATTAAAAATAAGCGACGACGATCAATTTACACTGTAAGTCCAGTGAAATTATTACTGAACAGACAGTGTTGTACACTCGATTGTTCTTGGCTAGCTTATTAAATATATCATATCTTTCGTTTCGAGTGTTTTCTTAAGAGTACAGCTCAAATTTCAGTATGTTAGGAAATCATTTTTGAGACAAGCATGTCATGTGGGATGGTAACACCTCAAAATAGACTTTATTACTGTGTATAAGATTTTAGTGGATTTGAAGCATTTTATGCCATGCGGAGAACAAATATATACTCTACGATTGAGTAAAATTGTACATTTTAGGTGAAGAAGTTGCAAAAGAACTTCTCGGCTTAGACATGGCCTTGAAGCATTGCTCACACTATAAGTTTTTTTGTGAGGTCTCAAGGAAAGTGTCCAAAAGTGTTGAGTAACACATGCAAAGCGATGAACTTTGAGCAGTAGTTCAACACACTTCAAACCTTTTATTGGGAGTGGTAAGATAAAAACTTCTGATTATATATCAGTCGTCAGCTTATGTTTGTCAAACCAAAACCGTTGACGGCTGTTTGCTGAATTTTCGTTATTTCTTCGCAAAAGGTCTGAAAGTCCCAAAAGCAGTGTGTCTTTGAAAAAGGTAACATGCAAGTTGAACTTGTGTTCGACGTTCATAGTTTTTCATATTATTGAATAATATGGATATATAGTCATCATATCATGATTTTATTACAGGAAGCGCTAAATAAAAGAAAATTCTTGAAAATGACTAGTTATTAAGCATGAGGCTAGGATTTGGTCTACGAGATCAACTTTTATAGCGAAGCTCTTTTCAATTTAACAGCCTCGGTAAAGCGACGTTTAAACACTTCTTATTGTAAACGCAGATCACTTATTTCGTGGGAATTGGTTTCTCGCGTTTCGTCGACCATTCACTTTATTTAAAACTTAGTCCCCAAAGCAGGCTTTTCGAAAACATCGAGTTCTTCTTCACGATTTCGAAAAGGTTAGAGTATTTACCTCAAACATTGGTTCCTCCTTGCATCTTCATGGTAATTCACCACAAAGGAATTTTGTAACTACATCATAATGCTAATTCTTTCTTGGCTCTCTATACCTCACAAAAGAGCTACTTTTGCTTAATCAAAAGTGAGAATGAGAGGAAGTAAATTGAGTATTTCTAAACGCCTTCTTTCACATCCAATTTCCGACTGATAACGTCTGTCAAATGGCTTCATATTAATTCTTATACTATATGAAGTACCGTGGTGGTAGACAACATTAAAGAAAAAGAACCACAATAAAGCTTAGTGAGTTAATCATAAGCTCTTACCGTACACTTTATCAGTTGTGTTTTTCTTTATTCAACAGTAGCGAGTACAAGTTCATAACAAACTGCAAGAAATGTTACATGTACTGTATGCAATCAAAGGACTTATTAGTTTGAACATGATTAACACTAAAGAGTAGTCACAAAATTGGAACTCAACTAAGACTGCAGTGTAAAATGTTTTCTTCTTTCGACCGCTTTTTTATAGACTCGCTCAAAACGATATAATCTGATAAGGATACAAGTGTTTTGAGTTAGGTCAAGTGGTATACAGGCGCCTATTTCGTCTTATTGGTACTTATCACTACCACCCTCCCTCGATTGAGATGATCCTCTGAGGTTAAATAATCCTCTATAAAGGGATCGAAGCCGAGCAAAGAATCATACCTTTTCTATCGACCTTATACCACTAGACCTAGTAGCTCAGAACATGTTATCTCCATATCAGATTATGTCATTTTGAGCGGGTCGGTAAAGAAAGCGGTCGATAGAAGAGTGTGATTCATTGTAACAATTACGTGATCGACTGCCGGTCACCACAATATCAGGTAACTACATCATCTGACCTGGTGTAACTTTTTGCTCGGCGTCGACTCTGTTTTTACCATGTATAGGCGATTATTCAATCTTAGAGGATGGACTGAACCGAGGTAGGATGGTGCTGATGAATCCCATTAGGACGAAGCAGGCGCCTGTATACCATTAGACCTAACAGCTCCAAACATGTCATATCCTTATAAGACTATAAAATGTTCGTCGTCGATTCCCTTTCATCCTATTGGTATACTCCCTACAAGGGACTGATGAAAAGAAAGCCATCATGCTACTCGTGAGGCTAAAAAGCCGAAACGTGCGTCTTTTACTATGTAGATGCCATAGTAGACATCATGAAGGCCTTTAAATATGCCATCAGTTATATATTGTATAAACGAGCTCTCAAAAACAGTCGAAAAGAAAGGTATGTCAAAAATGATTGTTGATTTTCTTGCGTCATAAAAGAGTAAGAACGAACAAAGCTCACCACGCCTGTGATCACGGACACCGCAATGCGCTCCATGTGAGTGTAGAACGGAGTTCTTGTAAGCTGCACCTAGAAAATGCGTAGATTTCTACTGCTAACATCTCGAAAACATTTCAAAAGCGCTAAACAACACAAAAGCAACCGGCAGGCTCTACTCTTATATTCTCAGGTATTCAGTCAGGTGATGAGATCAGTTGATGGGGAGCTTTATATAATTGTATCGAGGGCGATCAATCGGTAACACACCCATCAGTGCGAATCATGCAACACTCAATTGTATATCGGCATAATCAGGGAATTTTATGCAGCCTACCATAAGTTGGCCAACACCGAAGTGCTCTTCCATGCAATCCTTTTCCACCATGAAAACAGAAGAGGCGGTAAAGAAATCTAAAACTATTTCTTTCAGCAGTTTGCAATCTGATCAATTCTGGAGGGAAAAAGGTTTATGTACGTTGAGCGACATTAGGCGTAATAAAATGTTCCTTCACAGCAGAATGCTCTAATATGTAACGAACTATTCTACCGACTTGTGTGGAATGTCAATTTATAGCTCAATAACACATGCCGCCAGCAAAAAACTTTATGAGTTTCACACATTTATTATTAGGTCTCCAACTAAGTTTCCAAACTTTATCCAGAAAATAGAAATGTTTCCACAAAAACAAATTATTCTTCTACCTACTTTGTGCAGAATTTTTTTGTGCATCGTTTGGCATATCTCTGCACATACTTGTCCAACAATGGAGCCGTCACGGAAAGTCATTTGCAACCTACTGCTTTGCGAGTGTCACAAGGTCAGCAAAGAACACCAACACCGAGATCAAATCGATTTGCGCCAAAAGCAATATTGATCATTTTCTGGGACCGAAGTGGGCGCTTCATTGGGACTTGTTGCAAGCCATTCCGACCATCAACGCTGAGCGATATTGTCAGCAACTGGACCATTGCAATCAAGCAATTCCACGCCACCGCCGTCGCCAAGTTATTTTGCTTCAAGACAATGTAAAGCCACACGTTGCCAAGAAAACAAGGAAGAAGTTGACCGATTTGGGCAGGAAGCACTTGGATCATCCACCGTATTCGCCAGATCGTCTCCGTCTATCTACAGATCATTGGAATACTGGTTAGACAAGTAGAAGTTTCCATAGATCAATCATTTGCGTCGAGAATTGGCTGGTTGGTTTGCATCAAAGAACAATGAGTTTTATGAGCGCGGAATTGATTTGTTGCCGGAGCGCTGGCAGAACTGCATCCAGTCAGACGGAGAATACTTCGATTAATGTTATTTGTTACTTTTGATTACTTGAGGAAATAAACTTCTGAATTTCGATCTAAGTTCGGAATCTTAATTGAGGACCTAATACAACAATGCAGTAATTTTGTAGTTAAGATTGTGACATACCTATGACTGAGACATGTGACCAATGTTGTACTGATACGGATAGATTTCTCAAAGTTTCATCTCAATCCTAATATTTATTTACAACTGTCAACCTTTAGAAAGAACGAACAATGTTTCATTATTCTCAAATGTTCTCGAATCGAAAATGACAGAAAACAAACTCCAATGGTACATTGAGGCCCACCATCGTGGTCTGGGTGATTCTTCCATTGTTTGCTCAGATTCACTGGATTTCCATTTGATTACGGTTTGTGGGTAAAACTGCGTCATGATAAATCAAAGTTCTTGAAATCAATGGAGTACATCATCGTAACAGATTTAATGCGATTACTTATGAGATGTTCAGCTAAAAACATTCCTGATTTTACAATTTACTCTTACACAGTGTTTGACTGATGCTCCTCATTGAAGAGTTTTCTGTGAGTAACTTGCCTGTTGATTTTGTTTGCGGCTTCTATGAGAACCTCAGAAAATATCGTTTCTAATGAATTAGGCATTTAATTAAACAGATTCAATGATGATGTAGAGTGGTGTGCAAAAAACGTTTGCGTCAGCCGGGATTTGAACTCAGATCCTACTCTTTCCGGGAGTATGTGCTAAAGCTTGTTTCACACAGTATCGCTTATTCTAAATCCATAGAAGTAGCTCAGGAATATTTCCATATGAAAGTCTCACGGCATCGCTTGTTATAATATGCCAAATTTTGATTTACCCATTCTATATGAAATAATGATTACGGACAAAATTGAATAGCGAGTCTTGATACGCCATTGGTGGAAGCGAGAACTTTTGACAGGGGATGCTGCGAAGTAGATCTGTGGTGCCGAAAGTGAAGAAGCTGTGAGTCATGTGACTGTCGCCAAAAGTGGTACAACGATTTGAAAGTGATGATTTCAGTCTCGAAGACCAAGCCCGTTTCGGCCGTCAATAAAATTGAACGATGCATATTTGCAATCAGCTTTGCATACGGAATTACCACTCATGAATTGGCAACCTTTCAGACACAATGATATATTCGTCTTCAAATAGCACGCAAAACAAAAAAGTCGCTCACACTGGCTTTAACTGATATATGTCGCGGAATGTTAACAATTTTCACTGGGCCTTACTCTGAAATCTTTATAGCATTTCGCTGTGTCTTTTCAATGATTTAGTGAGAAATGTAAATGTTCTGAAAACTACATAAAGTAATTTGGAAAACTCTACGGATAACTGAAACTCAGTTGATGGTGACTTTGAAAAAAAAAAGCTCTCTAATGGCAGTGCTGAGAGACCGTCGTAATCCACTATCAATAAGAGAAACGACCTAAAAAAGGTTGTCCTGCACACGGTTCACAGCAAATTATGTTTCCAATAAACTGGGTTGTTTACCTCGCACGTCATAATCCAATTACCTTAACACACCTGGCAATGGTAGATTATGGAGATTACGTGGAAAACGTCCAATTATATTTATTGTGATACAGCCTTTAATACATTTGCAGCAAGTTATGACTTATATTACTGAGCAAGAGGAGGAAAGTTTAAAAAAAATACTTACCCTCCCTCAATATAATTATTAACCAAATCTCCATTTTTAAAAACACCTTACTGCATAAAAATATATCGGAGTGGATTCTGAAAATTGTTGTATCACTGAACATAAAGCACCACAGTTTGATGTGGTAGCATTTTAGCGGTAGATAGTAAAACTAAGATGAACGTTGTTTACATATATCATTAAAATCCTCTAAACACCGCGTGGTTATATCCAGCTCGCCAAAAATATTTCACTAATAAGCTCTAAAGCTAAATCAAAAGTTAATTCGTTTAGAATGCGCAAGGAGCAAGACTTTAATCATTTAAGACCAATATATTTGCTCTTCTTTGAAATGTTGCCACTATCTCGTCTATCTTCAGCAGAATGAATGTAGAGCTTCCTCATTAAACATACCCACAGCATACCATACACACTCCTCAGTCACTTAACAGTAGGCATATATGACTAACTGAGTGGGAAGAATGAAGTCACCATGAAAGGTGTACAAGATAACAATACGAAAGTGAGCTACTTTTACCGACATTTGAAAAAAATGTGAATGCAGGTTCTTTAGGCAACTCAAGAACAAATTACTTCTCTGCCAGATCGATCACGCCTGAACATACTGCTTTATATACGTTATGAGTATTTCAGCGTACTTATGGCAGATTATGGAGATTACCTAGGAAGGAGACATTGTAACTCTTGAAAAGAGATTAATCGTATCTTTGGAGTCGTCGCGCTCAAATACTCATTGAGTTCTGATATAAAGTAACGAATACTTGCGATTGACTTGTTTGTACGAGACGCTTCAATGCCTAGTTAAGAGAGGCGGAAAGGGAGCAGAGAAGCGATGGTGCTGAGATTTCACTAGCTTCACCTATAAGGCCCCTGGATTTATTATTTTTATAGCAAGTCATGATGTTATGACCATATATCAAAAAACAGAGAGTGAAATTTTCTTGGCGATAAAGTTTTTTCAAGGTCAATGCTATACTATGTAGGCGGCAGTAAAGTTCGCTGTGAAGTTCAAACAATAGGATAACAGGATATCATCTTCTTTTTATTAGTAGAACATATGTAAAGTCCTTTTACGAAACGAGCTTAGTAAGAAAACGGACACTTCTCAAGCTATCTCAAAAGACTTCTTGATTATACCCAATATGTGGAGTACTGTGCAAAAACACTTGCGTCAGCCGGGATTCGAACCCAGATCTCACTCTTTCCGGGAGTGTATGCTAACCGTTGCACTACCGACGCTCGTTTTGCACAGCACTCTTATTTACGCTATTACGCGTTGTCTGCCAACAGCCAACCGTCGACGGTATGGCGGGGCAGCCGCTATCGGCACTGAACCCACTTGAGTTGACAGACATTGGGTATTGAGTATACTAATAACATAATACCACTGCAAGTGGCAGTCAAAATAGAAAGAATTATGACTGATTATCGATATACTTGATTGTAGATTTGAAAAATTCTCAACAACAATAAGAAAGTTCCTTTTCGCAAGAAGACGTTTTTTCGTTTTTTTCTCTGGGATATGTAGAAAATTTTCCTATTACGTAGTCGTTCTTCCTGCTCAAAATACCCTTATAAATGCTTTCTCAGTAATATTCAATGTTTGTGTAGCTAACACCCAGGCTTTACTTATATAAGTATTAGTAATCGTTAGAAGTTGGTCAACAGGCTAAGTACTCTGGATAGAAGGCCTGATTTTTTCTCGCTCTAACAACGGCATATGTAACAAAAGCCAATTTTAACTGCAAATAGTGGAGATCTGAGCTATCGAATCAATACCAAAAATTCACCGAAAAACTATGCACAAACCTTAGCCAAGCAAGCGAAGCTAACCAAGTGTGAAACATAATTTATTTCTGCTGCCAGAAGATAAGGAGGCCTTTTCGAAAACCTAGTGCTTTATTGAAATCGCCATGATTGGAGATTTTGAGCAATTCTTAGAGATCTAAAGAAAAGCCCTCTACAGCGGGAAAGGCCTTTTGAAGATTCGCTCGCCAGCACAGGTAAACGCCGTCTCGAATGGGGTTAAAATCTTATTCTAAGACTTTGGTGAACCACTCCTATCTTGTACTAAAAAAAGTTCCTCCGCTGAAGCTAGACTGAATTTGTGAAGAAATGGCACATGAAAAAAAAAAGAACTCCACAACTTTTTCTTTTAAATGTGCACCTTGCTAGAAAGAGCGAAGGGAACGCTTGTTCGGGACCTCTCAGAAATTTCCTCAAACCAAATTTGAGTTTTTCTTTATACTTATCCTTTTTCAATCCCAAGCTTGATGATCAAATGCGATTTCGACATGGCAGCAAACATAACAGCAATGATGTGAAATGTCTTACCACTTTACTCTTAGACTTTCTACAACAGCTCCTTGTGATCAGTTATGATAGGTTGAACAAGAGGACGACACCGCGCTTTCCCGTCTAGTGCGCAGCATCATTACCGTGTGTGTCAGTATGGTATACGCAAAAATTTTTTCCAAAAATATGCTTCAAAATGATCTAATAACGTTCAAACGCGTTCTGACACCGTGTCTGCAACGGACACAACCAAAACCTTCAGATCATCCTGGACGACTTGGCGCTTCACCTGTTTTGAAAAGATAGCTTTCAGCTTGTGCTTTTCTCGTTGAGTGATTTGCGAATTATAAGGACGAGGAGAAAGTTCTTCGACACCTGCTGAGAGTTCAAAGTTTGTACATGAATTCAACTCTGAACAACAATGGCTATCCTTCAAAATAAAGGCCATCATTATCCACGATCTTCCGCCAACGATCTGCATGCTCCCGGATCTGGTCGAAGTAGAATCTCCTGAGCTTTGAATAAAAAAAACTTCTGACATGCCTCTTCAATATGATCAAATGTCTCGAATTGGCTTCTATGCAGTAAACGCTACATTGAGCGGATAAGACCTTAATCGGACAGCGGATCATCTGAGCTGTAGGCTGGGTCCAACAAGACCTCGACTCCGTGAAATCCGTCAAACTTTTCATTAGCCTTTTTCCGATATAAGGTTGGATATTTTCTTGCTGAAACAACTGAAACACTTTCAAACGATCAATGTCAATTATTCGGTTCAACTGCTTACTGTAGAGTTTGGCACTGATAGAGCAAACACTCGAAACAAAATTTGTGAACGGATACTGTGTGAAACAGACGTAAAATTTGAATTTTTCACAGGTGTTGAGAAACTTTTCTTCAACCTTGTAGTACCAATGCAATTGAGAAGTCTTTAGAGATTCATGAATTTCTATAGAATAGAATTTAATGGCAAAATGCTTTTATTTTGAAACGGTGAAATGCGCTCTATATTATCCGAGATTCAATTTGAACTGTAACTTGGGATGAATTTTGAATACATTGGCTTCATATATAGCTCTAAAGTTGGGCTTCAACCATTTTGTAAAGGACCCGCCATTTATTAGATTTCTTCAAACACATGCTAGAGGTGGTTGGATACATCTGGCCTATATAATGCCTGCGATGAAATGTTGATGCATCATCAAATCAGTTCTTACATTTTAAAAGATAAGTACGGCACCATTTTGCAGATCTCAGGTGGATGGAAGAATGATGAACCTAGGATTTTGTAGTGACCCGACGACCACAAGTGTATTGCAGGCCACCTGTAACCACTACGCTGCATATATATATATATATATATATATATATATATATATATATACATACATATCGCGTATTTTTTCACACCCCGTGAAATCAGGGAATTCATTTCTAATGTAATATAATAGGCAATCGACGATCTCTGTAACTGGAGAGAAATTGTTTACCAAATTGCTGATATAAAGCGTTATTTCTTTGATATTGCTTGTACTTGAGCGAATTATATATATATACATATTTCACTAGGCTCCACTTCTGCTGTGAGGATGTTGGCACTTGCGTTGAACTCGTTTTCGCATCCATCATTTTTAGAGATCCTCGGACTTTGTCTGTGTAGACTTGACCGTCGCTTCAGGATTTTTTTCAGCATGAATGCCGTAGCACATAAAGGACAGGATAAAGCTCTCGGCGTTGATCAACTCCTGAGGGATGCACAATGCATTGATCTTCAAAGTTTAATTGCGTTATGAGATGATTAAATGCATATCTGGCCCTTACAATGACTCGCAGTGCCTTCCCACTCTATCGAGTCAATGCTGCTTATCCTCCCTGACAACTCTGAGACCCATCCGGTACCAACTTATCGACCACAGAGGGATGAATGGGTTAGTGAGCCATAAGCGCGTGATCGAACTATATATCTTGTGTGCGACGCAGAGCACCTCTAACCACTGCGCCACATCAGCTCTTCGTGGCATATATGACTTATAAATGATTTTCAAAGAGATTTCATTTTCAACTTTGTTCACAAGTCCAAAATCACTTCTTGATCAACCTATTGGAGTTGAAAGTATACAAGAAAGTCACAGCATTCGATATTTTGCATAGGCGTCGCTCCATCTACTGCTGCGTAGAGAAATCATGTGTAATCACTGTAATGAATTCACTTGACAACTTACTCTAAGAATTGAGATCAGCGCTTATATTTAGTTTCAAATTCGGAAATTACTTGCAGCTATGAGAAGCGAGTGCTTTCTATATTCTCAAATACAGAATTGGAAGAAAAAAAAAACTAATGAAACTTTATTACAGCCTTGTATTTTCCTAGATGCTATTCTGCTTGAGCCGGATAGTTTCCATCACTTAGCGGTAGGAAGTAGCGCATAAAGTGTACAAATTGAACTCAAAGGACTAGGTGAGTTTTAGTTCTACCGCGGCTCTGTTACACTTTTCTTTCTCTTATCTCGACATCAAAACGTTTTACACAAATCCGACTTTGGTAAGTATCCATGGTTTCAATATATCCTTTCATTATTATTTGAGCAAACTTGTCATATGGTCTGGTAAGGGCTCTTGTACAGCCCGATACTCGTGTTTCGTCCTTACAGACTCGTCAGCCAGGCAGAACCCGTCGTCTTTCGATCTTTTTATAGTCAGTTCTCTCGGGAGCCTTACACTCCTTATAGAGAGTCATCGACGACGTACGCTTTACACTCTATGTCAAGTGAAACCTTCACCTAACCCAGAGTGTTGTGCACTCGATTGCTCATTGGCTGGTACTTTTATCATAATTATACCTTTATTTTAAGTGCTTTGTTTAGACCACGCTCAATTTTCAATGAATCCTTTCATTATTATTTGAGCCAACTTGTCATGTGGTCTGGTAAGGGCTCTTGTACAGCCCGATACTCGTGTTTCGTCCTTACAGACTCGTCAGCCGCGCAGAACCCGTCGTCTTTCGGTCTTTATATAGTATCGGGCTGTACAAGAGCCCTTACCAGACCACATGACAAGTTGGCTCAAATAATAGGGAAGAAGACCTCAAGGCGCTTCAGCGGGGCGGCGGTCAGTCTTGAGTCGTGCTGGTGTCCTGGCCAGTCGATTCGCAGTAAATTCACCAGCTAACTCTTTTTCATAAACATAACAAATATTTTTCACTTAGAATTTTATAGATTTTCTATTGATAAGCTTTTTAACAAATTGGAGCATGATATGTGAATTAAACTGCTAGACGCATCAAAAACAGAATTTGTAATGAACCACATACACAACAAAGTCTGGCAGCTTCTATGTGAACTAAAACAGTTTTTCAGCATCTTCGAATACCGAGTCTCTGCAACTGAGAACTGTTGAAGTGCATGAATAGTGTAGAATAATGTAGAATAGATAATGAACGTAAATATTGTCACCTGAGTCCAGAAGTGCAGGAACTATGAAAATCTACCAAAATCATCTGTGACAATCTTCAATTTTTTCTTTGTCTAGGTAAAGAAAGAACGCCGCTCTTAAGTAAATATTATTTATTTTTAATTATTTAAATGCTGTGATGTCATTCTACTGTGTTCGATCTACCGAGCAAGTTATATGATGGCAGACGTCGACAAAATTAGTCAAATGTTATCTTATAGAATTGAACAAATTGTCGTCTTCATCCGCGTAGCGAGCTTCAGTTATTTAGTCAAATTCCTCAATCAAATAAGCACTATTGATCACAAACCCGATACATAAAGTGTTTGGATACATACCGACCATGAAGATCTTCTCATCTTTCGCAGTGTTTCACCTTTAACACCATTGCAAAGAGCACTCAATCAGTTTGGTGTTTTCCGCACTCTCGACATCTACCTAACATGAGTACAGGTATAGTATATTTTTTCTTCTGTAAGAACGCGGTGATGAATACATAGGAGAAAAACCGTTGAGGCTTTTTGTATTAATTTTGAAATCCTGACAAAAAAAACGGCAAGAGGAAGTGTTTTAACATAACAAGCCATATGGTAACCTATCTCAGATTGATTTTGTAGATGTGTTAAGGCTCTAAGAGAAGCTAACTCACCAAAACGTCAGCTTGACTGTGAAGAAGACAGACCAACAGCGGCACCTCAAGCAAGCTTTAAATTAGGATTAGTTTCCTATGGTATGCTTTACAAATTTAACTTTTCATTCAACAAGTTAAGCTTCTGTAAAATCTCCTTTTGAGTTATTAAAAAATTGGCTTTTCACATTGACACCAACATCTTTTTAAGGATTAAGCACAAATTTGCGATCTTTCCATAAGTTATGGCGCAGAATGATCGGAAAAGGTAAAATCGGCACTAACTGTTGTCATCAGAGTTGTTTAATGAATGTTACTTCGTTGATGGACACAAAAGATTAAAGTAAATATGTTCTGATGGAATGTTTTAGACCTCAATAGCTTGCGTACGTTTCTGCTGTCTCGCTTGTCTCATCAATTCCACATGCCCCACCGCTCACCTCTACTAATTATTCCTTTCAGGACCATCAGTTATCGCCGCCATGTGCAGTGCAAATCTCAGCCGGTGCACGATTTTTATTATTTTATTAAAAATTTTTCACCGTTTTGGAATGAAATCTAGAGTTTCTTGCAACATTTTGGTACTACACACTCGTATGCCTTTTTATACTAGTTTGTCAGTACTTTTCGCCTATCTGCTTACGTATTCAAAGAAGAAGTATCTTCTATTATTTATTGACGTTTCAGTATTATTCGATAGCATAAATCTTGAGAATTTGACTAGTATGTTTTATTTATTGATGGTTTTTTACGCTATGCTGTGGTAGTGATAATAATATTTTCATCGCACACTCGCTCGGCGCCGTCTCGATCGCGCAGCGCAATTCATACGTGGCGATCGAGACAACGCCGAGTGCAAAACCCAATATTCGTTTAGCTGTGACAATTCACTAAAAGTTCTTTCTCAAAAATCAACCATACTATTGAAATTGTTTAGTTTTGCGCTATCATGGGTACGAAAGTTGAGAGAAGCCGTGTATAGCGAAAAGTACTCAAATGCGCAAGACAATTTTATTGTTGTTGCTACAACTAGCTAAGAGGCTTTTTTTTGAGAAGACAAGCACAAAATTAAAGTTTTTGAAATATAGGCAATCGAATGACTACTAAAACGTCCGAGAAGAGCAAAAAATTCTTTTTTTGACCTTGCGTACTAAGAGGGGAAGTACCCTATGTTCCGCAATGAATGTGCTCTTGATAAAATGATAAAATGATAAACTCTTCCTACACTAATCCTAGTTACATACTACAATTACTTCCACGTAAACCTCTAACAGAGGTGTTTAGATGTAGAAGATGTGCTTCTGAGCTACGTTCTCGCAAGACAGGCGATACAAATGCTCAACAAGGGTTATAAGTTTGTTAATGCTTTTCAAATGGGTATGGTATTACCGCTGACAAATGAAGGATTTCGAGAGAAGTAGTAGCTGTTATTATCAAAATACCCTTATAAAAGATTACTTATAAGTTTGTTAATGCTTTTCAAATGGGTATGGTATTACCGCTAACAAATGAAGGATTTTGAGAGAAGTAGTAGCTGTTATTATCAAAATACCCTTATAAAAGATTACTTTTTAATCTTCCATTCTTTATGTAACGATTAAATACCTTTAACATGCAAATTTTACCTATAATTAGTAATGAACCACCTATGACCTCCAGCGGCGAAGCAAAATTTTAGGGCGTGATAAGCAATCGTCTTATCGTTCATGCACCTTTCTGTGGTAATCTTTCAAGGCAACCAATTATATCATCAGTCTCCAAGGTTTGAGCTATCCATTGACTAGTAAAACTTTGATGAAGGGCCATATGCAAATTGAGTGTGAAACAAATTTACTTCACTGCTACAACGTGATGAAAAGTATTTTTGCTCAGAGTAAACATTTTTTTAAAATCATAGAGATCTGTACTTTTAAAAAATTACCCAATGCTTGAGAGAAAGCTTTTATCCAGCAAAAAAAGGCCTTCAAACAGTGATGTATCATATGTGAAACCCGAGGTCCCTCAAGGGTCAAATGTTGAAAACGTTGCAGAAAGAAGGCGAAGCCTGCCGAGACAAATCATCTTGTTGCGGAGCTCAATCTTAAAAAAAATTCGAACTCAGCCATTACACTATCAGTGTGCTGACACCTGCCACCTATATGCTAAGCGATTTCCGCCATATGGTATCAAAACCCTTCAAACTGAAAGTATAGCGGTAGATCGTCATGATGGTTTAATAGAATTAGGCAGGAGATTTGGTCTCAGATGTCTCCACAGACAATGTACCCGTGCAGTCGCCAAAGTGATATATAATCTACAATTTTTCCATACATAATTTCCCAGTTTTAAAACTTTAAGGCTTCTGTTCTTTTTGAATAGTAGATCGTGTGGCACAGTGGTTAGAGGATTTTAGTTCTGTCTCGCATTTAAGTCCACTAAGCCTTTCATGTTTTTAGATATTTTGAAAAGGTATCAGACTTGCTTGAAGGATAGATCTCAAGCCACTTGGTTTTTTCAGTAACCTCAAACGATCTTTAACAAACTCAAAGGCAGGAATCGTTCCTCGAAGAAGGATCGGTCACAAAAGATTTATTCCATCAATTTATGATTTTTCAGCTCATAATACTCTCCCATTTTCAACAGGTGGTCACGAAGTCGATGAAAAAATGTTGACGGAATGGTATGTTATACATTCAAAATGCACATCCGAGCGGACGCCCATTCACATATACCTGTTGTTTCAATGTTCGTCTACTTGGGAAACATCTTCACTATCTGAGTCATCTGAAATAGGACTATTGCAGCTGAACGACAGCAATCGAATCTGGGAACTGTTGCTCTTTGAAGCATGATGTCACATACCATTATTGGCTTTGTACGCTTCGTTTTCACACCATGATGAGAGAAATGAAAATGGAATAGGACAACGATGAAGCTGAAAATTGCAGAATTTTGTGTAAGATTTGAATCGCAAACGCTCATAACTAATTTACTGCTTTGCAAACTGCTTTTAACTGAACAAATTATCAAGGTGCATAAACTTTTTGCAAAGATAAAAGTACATTTTTTTCATTCCGACCTCGGACGAAAATGCTGTAACTCGAATAGTATGGCTCCTTTCTGGAAGTATACCAGTTATGCCATAAATTTTAGGCTATTTCAACATATTTAATCATAGGCTATTATAAAAGTTCACTGATTGCAATTTGATTCCATGACGAAATACTTGCGTATTGCTCGTCTCAAACCTACCACTGCTTTAACCCCAAGGAAACCAGCAAATTGAAGCTGCCTTTTTGAGGGATAGCGGAGTTAACTAGATTATAACAGGCTACCGTCAGGCCACGTGTTCGCATAGCCACCTTTGACGCTGTGAATGAAGTACAATGCATGACGTATCCCCTAAGGGTTGAATAAAAGGCAAAAGCTGAACCCATCTATCCTATAACCAATCGCAAGCAGCTGAGATGTTAAACACAGCTAGAGTATTTGAAAAAAACTCCTTAGTACAAACTTATTGGAGAAAAATTTTTCACTTGTAGTGGTAAAATGACTGGTGAAGAAAGAAGAGACTGCAAATATGACAACGATACGAATTGAGGAACTGCACAATTTCACGCAGTACCTCCCAGAACAGACAATCTGTTAAGCTTGGCGTTGATTAATAATCATCAGTTCCTTGATGAGCAGCCACAAGGCTTTTGAGAGGAATATAGCATATGCTGAAGCCTCGGGAGTTTTCCACTTTTCAGAGGGTGGAAGAGTCAGATACAATATATCCTTCCAGGCTCTGAACAAGGCAAAATTGCCAAAACGTCAAGAAATGATATACTGATTGAATCTTCTCCATATTATCACGTCTGCTCATTAAGAAATTAGCGAATTAAGTTTAATATAGTTAGATTAAGGGGCAGTTAATTTTTTTCACACTTCCTGCATCTTCACATTCAAATATTCTGAACTTTCGCTTTCCAATAGACACCGACCCGACTCAACAAATTGAATTTGGAGAAAATGTCAATATAGCACTTGCCCGTCTAGCACATGGCACAGTTCCCATGCAAACGTACTAGTGATGAACATAGGCCAACGATTTTCAACAAGAGGACAGATGCAGTGGAAGCAAATATGTACAAAGATGAATAACGCATTTCTACAAAGTGTCTGGAAAAAAGTTGATGTAGAATGAAGAAATTTGCCCATGAAGTCCTAACACGAATTAGCGCACCCATTAAACCAAACAGCGGATATTTGATCGCTTTACCTGTTTAAAGAAGCTTACTTCCATTTTGTGTGTGTTTCGTTGGGCACCATCTCTGTGGGTACCGTCGGGGTTATGACACTTCATGCCCTGCGGCTATACAATTATAAATTCTTTTGAGATAGATTTTTGTGTTACATAATTCATAGTGGAGTTTAAACAGATAGAAAATGGCATGATGCGATGGAACGGCACCAGTCGTACCGAACAGAATCACTGATAGCTCTAATAGCCAAATGCTTTACCACTAACCGTGCGTTTTACTCTCAGACAAATTAACGTGGTACAGTCGAGTAGAAGAATTAGAATCAGTACGCTCAAGCCGGTGTAGAACGCAACCAAGACTGCCATTATATAGGCGCACGGTGTATCACTAAGCGACCACGTCCATTTTATAGAATCAAAGAAGATGAAACAGCTTCCACCTGAACGAAAGTCGATAGAAAAACGTGAAGAAAATTTCTAGGAGTTTGTGCTGATGTTATACAGCAAAATGTTCGAGTTCAAGTCAAACACTTTAAATGACTCGAACAAGTGAAATGTTATAGTTAGCCTTATAGTTTTTTCGCACTAATGTCTTAGTCAGTTCTTTTCTGTTTCAAATCGAATTATTGCCGAAAACCTGTGTTAGGTCTGAGAATGTTCTGATAGCCTTGCAAACTGCAGACTTAGAGCTCTGAGTTTCCCAGTTTCGGCGCTTTCAAAGTAAAAAGAGGGCAAGGACCAGCTAGCTAAGTCAAAGCTCAAGTTCCTGCTCGAAAGAATATGCTCCGGGTTTTCTGAGATTGGCAGGTTACGCTGTTTATGAAACTACTGAACAGCATGCAGACTGCCAGCGCGAAACGACTCCGGAAGATGGCTGCGACAGTGCGTGAGAAACGTCTAAACGAATCAGTGTCGTCTTTCTTCGGAATAACGCTGGACTGGACCTCAAATTACAAAGCCGGCTTGCTGCATTTTGGAAAAACTGAGCTAAACCACAAATCCACCGTTTAGTCCTAAAATTGCTCCATGAGATATAGTTTCTTCCACGCTCTAAAAGCAGCATCTTGCGAAGGAAAAGAGCAAAAGTGACATCACCGCCTTCCTTGATCGTTAACCTTTCCTACTGAAAGGCATCCAGTCTTTGCTTAACAAGCAGCTGCATATCACGGTGGCGATCATATCATTGATCAATTGGTTTCTGTGGATAAATAACAATTAATTTACAAAGCTCTAACTGAGAAAGAAACTATGGGGCAACCCAAGATACTCAAATGATGCTTATGGAGCGCACCTACCAACTAGATAATGCTTACCATAATTACTTTGAAGAAAAAAGGTGAACTCAATGAAGTAGTTAGAGGTACTCCAGGGAATGGCAAATGGCTGCTATCTGCAACTAAAGCCAAGCAAGCCCTCCAATTTTCACGGCTGTCATTGTGGTACCGAACTCATGTCAAGGGACAACTGCGACGACATTGTACTTTGATCCTTGGAAATGTAGGTTAAAGCTCTCCCGATCTCTACGTTGCTTGGTGATATCCAGTCGACAGAATATTCCGTTGGAGTGATTATTCGTGCACCATAACAAATAATCTCTTTTCATGGAAGGAAAAGTGTAAATATGGACATGTATTCCTTCTTACTATTATAAAGATGGGTCATGGTAATCTGGTATGTCACGAAGCTGAATAACGACATCAATATTGTTAGACGTTACAGAGCTGAAACGGTGTTGTCAGAAAAACTCTTATTCAACTAAAATTCCGAGATCTTCGTCCTTCTTAGAGTCTGACTAATTTCACTCGATAATCCACAGGCCTCACATTCGCGACGCGGGTAGTCGTTCTCACGCTAAGTCGAATTTTATGAAGTGAAGCACAGCTCGAATGAAGAATCTTTTTGACGATGCCCTTTCGTACACATCGGAGGTTGATCTGTTGTAGCCATCTAATGAGATGATCGTTTTTGGCGGTAATGCATTGTTCATGAGATAGCCATTTATTAACTGACACAGCTCAGCATAGCATTTCCAGCTAAATAATATATGACCAACTGTTACAGAATGTATTAGTGCCAAAAATGCAGATCATATTGGCTGGTGGCACTACACCACCGTCCGTTTTGTATAAAGCAGGGGTTCGACTAGGGTACATCAACAAACACTCACATCGCGACGACGAGTAATTGCCGACTATCGGCTCGGATAAATAGTTCTGCTTTGATGGAAATGCACACATCGAAACGTTTCAAGTAAACATTTTTATGTCACCTGCGTGTCAATATAATAATGTGAAACAATAATTATTACCATTACTGGAATTTACTAAAAGTCGCTTATTGAGACCAAACGATAAAAGTGTCAAAACTCACTCTAGAAATACGGCATTATGGGAAAAAATCCAAGCATCCAGCAGGTCAGAACGGCGAAAGAAGTATTTCTTAGTGTCTGTACAAAGGAGGCTCGTAAAGGCAGCGTAATGGCAATCAGTCTGTTCAAGGCGATGGCAAGGTGCGAATACAGGCACACGTTCCATAGCATGACACTCATCATACGAATAACTCTCCAATTGGCTTGGAAGCTATCTCGTTTCCACTGCAAGTGACAAGATTTTCTGTTCTACTAAATTATCCAAAATTCAATAGAACTATTACCATGTTAAGACTTTTTATAACGTTTGTGTTCATTCCAGTACACTTAGTGTCTGTGCCATGAATTCTCCCAATACTTGGATACTTGGACTGCCCGTTCTCATTGGTAATGAGAGCTTCAGCGCAGTTTGGATTTTTATCTCTTTCGGACAATTGTCATTCATGCTGGTAATCTTTTTCAAACAAGGCGATATACGTGAGGCTCACTTCATGATTCCAAGCTCGTTGCCATATGCTGGTGCGGCTTGTTTGGGTGGCCTTTCGAAAGTACGCCTGCATTCTCATAAAGTCCACCCCATTGCCTTTTTGTCCACATGTCTTCTTCGCTTGAGTTCAAATGACCAAGCCAGCTTGTATAGCCATTGGTGTAGATATTTCTAGATGACGAAGGTGGGGGCACGTTTTGAAGATCTGAGTTGGAGAAACCGGCCAGACATTGTGAGAGCCGACCAAATGAGAAGAAGTTGTTAAGGCGCCCTGTGAGATGTTTGCAAATTTTTTGACGTAGCTTTGTATCAGTTCACGTCTCTGCTGCATGACAAAGCGCTGGGAGCATTGTTGAATCGAGAAGTGAGCACGGAATTTGAAGTTCGCTATTCAATCGGTGCCTTCTTTGAGTGGCCCGATTACGGCCTTCTCTGCTCCCCTTCTTCTGTCTAATTCCTCCTTCATGCTGTTCTCCATGTTTATTGCATGCCCAAGGCATACGTACGAGCTGCTTTTTATATTCAAAGGTCCATCTACTTCATTTGTTCACCTTCTTGTCATGGACCATAAACGGGGTCATCGTCTTGCTTATGCATTCAGCAATCTTCTCAATCTTTTCTTCCTGCTTCGTCGACCTTACTGTGCATCGTCCCTGCTTCAGTGATAATTTTTTAAAAAGATGAAGATGTCATCCATGAAACGAATGTTTGATAGGTTGTAATCATCATACATATGCCTTTTCTCCCTATCGAGAGAGTTCATTATCCACTATAGTGCAGCTGTGAATAGCTTCAGCGATATACTCTCAGTGTCACACCCCTTTTCTATGGGTATGATGAGGGGCCGATAAAAAGCCCTATTCTTGTGCTGTGGTTTCGAAAGCAATCAGCTAATGTTTGCATATAAGACGAGTGTGCATTTTGGCCAACGAGCGCTGAGCGACTGCATTCGTTTCGACTCTGGCAAACGCTTTCTTATAGTCAATAAAGGTTAGAAAAAAGAGCACATGATATTTTCGACGAACTTCAGTAACATGTGACACAGTTTGAATGTGGTTCATTTAACGGAATCCCTTTCGAAATCCTCTTGTTAAAACTACTGTACCCCATCCAAAGTCTTCGATATAAAAGAGTGACCCAATAAAAAGCCTCCAGAGTCTAATCAAGTAGCATTCGAGCGGTAGTTATGAAGTTCCCTACTGTCACCCTTCTTAGGTAGAATGAGTGAGAGCAAAGTCCACCACTGTTCCGTCCGAGTATTCTTCTTCCTGCAGTTATGATGTTCTCTTTTTTGAAAAGTACCTGCAGATTGTGGCCACAAGCTCCAAAGAAATCGGTAATGATGTTATCAAGTTTTGGAGCTGCACCTCTCAGCATGCTTTCAATCGCAACTCAAACTTCACCGGCTAGACTCTCAGGTAGTGTGTCACCAGTAGGAATTTCTGGGCCCGAGACAGGGGTTGTTGAACGGAAAAGATAGGTACAGAAGTTTTCAGCTGCCATCATAATATCATGGTGAACATGTTGTAATGGCTCCATCTTCCTTCATCGGCATGGATAAGAAAACATGGTAGTCACAAAAATCTCGAAGGCAATTCTTCAGACTAAATCTTGTTTGTGCTGCTTCTGATAACTTTTTGCCCATATCAGTGTAAATCTTCTACGGCTGGCATTTATTACCAGCCTATTTAGAGGAGTTGCAAAAAGAATAAGTACAAGTTCTCTCCTCGTTTCGTGATAATTTTTCATTACCGGAAAAATGAGAAATCATCGGCAATGATCTTCTAGAGCAGCTTTAACTGGAATATTACACCTCTACGGAGGCTCACCATGAGTCCTCAGAAAGTCATGTGACTTATTTGTAAGCGATTATTCAATACCTCCAATGAAGCATTGACTTTTCCGTCAAATTCTGATATTTTAGAAGAGGTGCTCTGAAACCCAGAATCATAACTAAATCCTACTTATAATTAATGGCATAAAACGCTTATAGCGAAAATAGCAATTTTTATCTCAGCTGAATAGGATCAGCTCTGTATTTGGATTCTGTTAGGGCGCTGAATTTGTGACGATAATATTCAAATTGAAGGAAACCTTGACACATTATTGAATGGTTTCGATTAGTCGCTAGAAATTGTTTACCTGACGATTTTCTACCTAATTATAGTTTATTACCTAGATCGTTACGTCTGCTGGCTCCTACTATTTTAGACTTAACCACTTATTTTTGAGTTTTCTTTACTGCTGCTCAATATTCCGCAAAAAGGATGCACTTCAATCACAACAAGCCTCACAAAAGAAGAACCATAAAGATTTTGATGTGCCCTCACTACAATTAGTTATGGTGAATCTTCAGCAAGAACAATTTTCCAATGCTCACAGTAATGTCACCGGAGCATTCCAAAAGACGAAGACGAGTAGAACACCCATATTGGCGGTGCTATGTGAGGAACACAGTAGACCAAACGAATTCCTCAGTGCCGGATTGTATCGCACTGCCAGTATAGCAGTGCCATTCGAGACCAAGCCAAGAACTCCTGCCTGAAAGTAACATGCTTTCTAGCTTATCTATCGGCCTTCGTATTGTCTGCTGTTCTTCGTCTTCAGAAGAGGCAATGTATACCACATAATGTTAGAACAAAACAGGAAATAGGCAACGTGAATCTAAAACCTATAGAAGGTCACTGCATGACTACTTCTTGCAAAGATTTATCACTAAGCTTTATTCATTCTATCAAGAGTTAATTGCTAGGAACCTCAACAGAATTACATAGACAACCAAAGCATGTCACACTTGAACTATGATCGTAGTTGAAGGTCTGCAGTATAGCCATGTTTAAGATCAATGCTAGGAATTGGGTACTAAATATAAGTTTCAAAGGAGTTTTTACGTCTACTGGTGATCAAAGCAACAGTTTAAAACTCACCACACCCATAATTACCGACACCGATATGTTCTCAGCGCGAACATACAACGGGGTGGTCGGAAAGCTTAGCATTTGTGAAACGTACCGGGGATTTTTTTCTGAAATCAATGCGTATTTAGAAAACGATGCCGATTACATGAATGAAGCAAAAAACATTGTTTTTATACTTATTGGAGACTTGTTCGAAAAACGCACATCAAAACGTCACATAAAGCCTAGCATCCTGATAACATTCTCATAGCACTTCCATCTTACAAAACATACTACAATAATTGCTTACAGGTTGAACTGTAGTTTTTCTACAAATGAATCAACGATTTCAATAGCTGTCTATCGAGATGCTTGATATCGACTAGTTGTAGATGCACGTTCGATATCGTAACACTTTTTCACAGATTATGTGAAAAAATCTATAGCGAGGTCATTGAAAAAAGTGATCAACGATAGACAATGTTTAGATAATTTATAAAGAAAATCTTAAGCTCAAGAAACACACAAGGAACGTTGTGATCACACTACTCACGAGCAAAACGCAGCAAATCGACTTTTGATCGACAAGTTTTTTGATGATATGACAAGACTAATTTTGAAGGAAGATGACGAAAATGATCATAAAACCAAAGCAAATGAAATTGCACCGGATGCTCGTAAGCTATCAGGTACTAGAGTTCAGTCGCTCTCCCTTAAAGCTTTCCTGCAAGACCACATGAGGACGCCATAGCTCGGGTATCCCCAACCCCGCAATTATCCGATCTAATGTCATATGCTTTATTTTTGTAAACATTGTCAGCATCTTTCTTCAAAATCAATTTTGTCATACAGTTACAAGACTAGGCAAACAAAAACACATTTGCTGCGTTGCTCGCTAATTAATAGTGTGACGGCAGCATTCCTTGTGTGTTTCTTGAGCTTAAGATTTTGGTATTGTTTACCTAGACATTGCCTTTTGTTCGACCCCTTTTTCAATGTCCTCGTATAGAATTTTTGTTTCATTAAAAAAAACTAATCGTATCAAGCTCTCAACCTTCATAAAGAAGACGAAATCCTCAAGCAGCAACCAAAACAACTCGTGAATTATCCGAGGACCATAGTGGAGAATGTATATGAGAAAACAGATCGAATGTGCTGTTTGCATAGTATCTACTTACTCCATCTCTTTACAGTTAGTTTATAAATTACTTATCGTCTTAGCAAATCGAGTTCTGATTTCGCTGAAATTTGCGCCAGCCGCCGTGCGCGAATCACACCACCACCACGGACGACTATCGTGAGAGGAAGGTACCAATGGAAAATGTGACGGGGTCGTCAAAATTCGTTAAGACGGATCGTCCAAGTATCCAAATAAATATCCGTCATAAATCCTTGAGGCTACTCTCAAAGACATATAGTCGGCTTTGTTCAAGCAAGCTGACTATGAGTTGCTGAAATTACTTTTCGTGAAGCGATTGCAATAGATCAAGAGAAAGTTCTGAATCTCTGCCGAGCGTCTTCCTATAAGCTTTGATTTCACTACTGTAATTTCCTTTTTGTGCTAAGCAACTGGAAATTTTTTTTCTTTTGCTGTTAATGAAATTCGATGGTTGATTCTAAGCAAAAAGGAGATAAAATATATGGCTGGCGAATAAGAGTAGTTGGAACCTTTGCTACTTGAATATCATTCTAAAAAACGGCGATAGGCGGGTTAAGCTATAAGATGTAGGAAAAGTTGTAGTAGGTGAATTTATACGAAAAATATTTTTGAGTAAGCCATTTGACTGTGCAGTATAAAATACAATATGTTACTTTTGTACATAGCCTATGATTTTTTTTGCAGTAGGATAAAATCTGAAATACAATCACAAGAATTTTTAGATGTTGCAAAATTCGGAGTCTCATGTGACGTCAATCTCGTGTTATCCTCTTTGGTGGGTCACATGCTATCCACTACATCATTCAAGATCCTCGGCCTGTTTTTTTTTCACCAACCTGTAATAGTTTGAAGTAACTAAGCCCATCGTTCATAGTCGTCAATAAAACGATTTGGAAAGCCAAATGGCTTCTCAAAAATACCGCTAACCTTCGCGTGACTTTTCAATCATAAACAAATTTCTGCATTCATTGTAGCACCATCTGCACCAATAAACTCCTTTCGCTTTATTCACACAAATACTATCACACTTCCCACTTTAAACCGTTTGCTTTACAATTTGAGCTATCAGTTCACCGAGATGCCTTCAGTATTCTCCAGATTAAATACTTAGCAAAGCTCCTGTATCCAGGAAATGCGACCGGAACAAGTTAAAATGATTCTTCTTTACGCTAATTCATTTTACTGTATGTGTTCCAGAACTTTATTCGATCTATCGTATATTCAGCAAAAATAATTCGGGCTAGCTCAATAGGTAGGTTGTGTCCCAAAGCAATATTTCATCAAACGAGATCTTTCTTAAGCTATCATTCATGTTAGATGAAGTTAGATCTGTTATGAAGAGGTGGAGAAAAGAGGGTCTTCAACCCTTTCAGGACCACCAGTTGTATTCGCCACGTGCAGTGCGAAAAGTAGCCCAAACGCGATTTTTGATATTTGATTAGAGTTCTTCCACCGTTTTAGGAATAAATCTAGGATTGCTTGTAATTTTTCGATAGTTTATAATTTCCTTTACACACTCGTATGTTCTGGGTGCAAGTATAACGTTTATGTTTGAATAAAAATCTCTTTCACTACGTAATTAGTGATGTAGGCATTCTTTCAGTTGTACTAAGTGCAGTGCACAGTGAATATAATGATATAAATTTATCGCCTTTAGATATTTTATTATATACAATATTAAAATGCATAATTTTGGAAGAAAATTGGAAGTTAATGAATAGTTTGTAAAAATGATGTTGCATAGTGCATGCGATTTCAGGTCACCGATAAGAAAGCATAAAAGATCTTTTTGGATCAAGCCTTATTCGTTGGAAAGCTTTTCCCCTAGAGTTTTGTAATCATTCGATAGCTCAAATCCTGACAATCGATTTATCTTACGTGGCTTCCAAAAAGGTTCTGTAGCGTGCTGCAACAGCAAAAATAAGACCATGCTTCACATTCGGCATTCATTGTTCGTTCGGCTTGAGTTTATATAACTTCTCTTTCAATTTCTGGATGGCTCTCCATTCAAAGTTTAGGGTCTATTTGATACATAAATCATGGCAATTCTAAAACATTGTTTCTGTTCCAAATAGTTTTCTATAGGCTGCCGTAAGAGCAAAAGAAAAATTCCGTTTCACTTTTAGAGTTTTCTGCACCATATATATATATATATATATATATATATATATATATATATGCATCAAAAGCGCATGAGAATGCAGAGGCAATCCTATTGTATCCAAGCATGAAAATGAATCTGAACATTTTCGTTCTGGCGCCAGATGCTAAATTTATAGAAGAATAAATAAAATTGCGCTCCTTCTGATAGCGATGCGTTCAACGATTTCAATTAGCCCTGAAGAGTACGATTTTGTTATTTAATTGGAAAATTTTTCTGCGTTTCTGAGAATTATCATCTTTAACGAAATTTCAAAAAAGAGTATGTTTGATCGATCTGATGGTATTAGTTTTTTTAATTTCCTTCTACATAGCAAATAAATACGCTTTGATTTTTGCAGCAATGCTACAAAACTTTGAGTGCTAAAGGTAACGTTTTTTTTTGCTCTTACAGCGCTTTGTAAAGATTTATCTGGATTTGAAATAGAATTCAAAACTTTCACAATTTTTCTGTTATCTCTAATTATCACTAAATATCTATGGAAACTATGCACAGGCGTCAGCCTTGCATAAACGTCTGGGGTAAAACGTATTTTTCTTTACCCTATGGCTACATCGAATCAAAAAGATCTTTATAGGAAAGAAGTATGGTACTAGAGCCAACATTTTTAGGCTATCTAGAGATTGTTGAAACTCTGTTAAAAACGACGCACTCCGCAGGCGAATCATAATGATCTCTTCATCATCAGAAAGAGCGATGTGCAAAATGGGCGTCAGTAGTGTAACGGATAGAGCACGCATTCCCGGAAAGAGTGAGGTGCGGGTTCCAGTCCCGCCTGGCGCTATTTGCACATCATTCTGTAACACTGGGTATATATTCATAACATCATACCACCGCAAAAAAGCGGTTAAATAAAAAAACAATTTCATTTGATCTATGATACCCAATATCTGTCAGCGTGACTGGGTTCATGTAGAGACCGACTACCCGGGCCAGGCCGTTGACGGCTGGCGGCTGACAGATAGATGCGCTGTAACGTAGAAAGAGCGATGTGCACAATCGGCGTCAGTAGTTTAACGGATAGAGCACGCATTCCCGCAAAAAGTGATGTGCGGGTTCTAGTCCCGCCTGGCGCTAAAGTATTGCACATCACTCTGTAACACTGGATATATATTCGTAACATCATACCACCGCAGAAAATGTGGTTAAATAAAGAAACAATCTCTTCATTGTTACAACGCGCCGAAAAAGCCCTTTCGAAATCAAACTTAGCGTATGATTGCAAATTTTCCTGCTTTTGAATGGTTAATTGAAATCCAAGTGAAAATGTTCCCATCGACGAAAACCACGAGAAGTTAGTATTTCATGAAATCAAACATAGCATTAGCACCACGAGTTGTCGAATGCCAAATCTACTAGAATTTTGATGAAAAAGTTTTGTTTGGTTGAAAGCGAAGCAAGTATGTACGCAAAATTTACTGCATTTCGAAAAAAAAAGCGTAATTTTCTCTTCGCTGCTACAGCTCACCAAAAAAAAAAACGTTTTCAAAAATACAGCGTACCATCAAAACCGGATTTTTTTGAGCCATCGGGAAGACTGCTTGAAGTTCAATGAAAAATCTGTGCTCGACAAAAAACTACGACGATGAGCGCGTACTATGTTGAGTGGTACACGCGGTCCCGAAAGGGTTAAAAATTTTGTGTTCCTGAGCTCCTACTTAACACCTCGCAGCATCAACTTCTGCGATCACGTCTATGACCGTTCGTGTAACTCAAGAAATTTTATTATATGTCCTAACCGAACAAAGAGAGATTGATGGAATAGGGCACAATATACTGAGTGTTGAGGGGAAGTTGTGGGAAGTTTTTGAAAGCTTCACTTTTATGATCAATCAACAACAAAAGAGCATTAATCAGTAGACCTTTGTTTTTAATTTTGTTTTTAGTTTTAAGTTTCGTTTTTATGCACAAATTAACAACAACAACAGCCATGACTTTTTTTGAAGTATAGACCACCGGTGTCCATTTTGCAAGATTCCGGATCTGTTCGAAGTACCATTCTGGCTCCTTCAAATAGAAAAACTCTTGACATGCTTCCTCAACATGATCAAATGATTAAGATCGACAGCCATTCAAAAAGTGCTCCAATCATCGAAAGAGGCCATAAGGCCATAATTGGCTCTCCAGCCAAATCACCAATGCTCGATGAAGGCTTAGCATCCAAAGCAGCCTACAAATCACTTTTATCCAAAACGGATGGCTAATCAAAGCAAAATTTGTCTTCGAGAACAAAATCACCTTTCTTGAATCGCTTACACCATCTGACCACAGCCGATTTTGTCACCGTGTCACCACCTTAACCCTCAATAAGCCTCTAAGGAACGTTAAACTTTTTCTATAGGAATGGCGAATCAACACACTCAAATCATACTGATCGCTAGGTACTTCGAAGTTAAAGTAATGTATTAGATAAGCATATACAAAACTATCAATAAAAACGAACAAAGATGCAAAAAATTGAACTTCTAGAAAAGTTTTTTTTTTGGGATTTTCTACTCTACCATATAATAAACACTGTGTAAGGTATGCCAGTGCGAAAACATTGGCGAAAAGAGTAGACCGCTTTGTGTCCGCATGAAAGGACATCTGGACGGTGAATTTAAAATTTGAGAAAGTATTTCTAAGTAAACACTAGGGCACAAGAACACAAAAGTAGTGATTTCTAACTGGCTGTGACGATCATGAAACGAAAGTCGAAAAATCGACAATTGATGTTCTATGAGCCTTTCGAAGAAACGCTAAAAATTTGAAATTGAACCGGAAGGACGATTCTTCCAGTTCTACGCCAAACAAGGTGCCTTTTCTCCGCTTCATCTTACCAGAATGGGGCGATATAAAAAGTCATCGATATTTTACCGATACATGTCAGTAGTCTAACACAACATATGTCTAAGCTCTTAATACTGCTGCTACTTCTACCACTACTGCTACTACTACTAATATAAAGATCAGTCTAGTACTGAGGGCTTCACCTTGGAAATAAAACCCATGAATGAATATGGTGTCATACGTTGTCCATGATTGTATTGTCCACTGTGATCAAAGCGGAATTCTAGCAGCACCATTTGAAAATTGAGCAGCCTTCTTCAAAAAAATTTGAAAGCGGCATTTTATCTGTTATTGAATTCATAGAACGTATATGTTTGCCTTTCCTTCGCCGTATAAGCTGTTCGAGAATGACTTTTAGTAGGAGCTCAATCAGCACGTTTGTTTAGGGTGATTCCAATATGCAGCTCAATTGTGAAAGCGTTTATGGTCTAAAAACACTTTGTTTTAAAAAAGGTGGGCTGATCTGAACTCTACCTGTTCTGCCAGTGTCAGTTATGAAAGCTATCCATCAGTTTACCCAGTTGGTATCTCCCAAGACCGACTAATCTGTTAACCTCGGAGTAGAAAGAATGAATTCAATGAGGAGAAGAGAGATTATTAATAAAACAGTTTATCTGTTTGAACAGTTTAGCAGTTCAAAACAAGAACACGTGTATCGGGCTGTACAAAAGCCCTTACCAGACCACATGACATGTTGGCCCAATCAATAATGAAAGGATCTATTTAAATTTGAGCGTAGTTTCAATAAAACACTCGAAATCAAGGTAAAAAGCAGTTTATTGCATTAAATCGGAACAGGAAAATAATATGACCACGTCTCAGTGGCATCACCTTCTTCATGGTTTGGAAAGATTGAACTGAATGCACCAAATAATAAATCATGTTTTCGTAACCTCGGCAGAAAAGCGGGTGCCTTTCAGTATTGGGCAGAGATAGTGAAGAGACTTCTCCTGCTGGACAGAGACTTTCCACTAAACTAATAAACACTATTCGAATATTGAATTTTGGAGTAATAAAAATGCAGCTGTTTATTAGAAGAGCCTATCCACAACGCTAGCACTAAAAAAAATATTTTTCATACGCGCATTATTGTGCTTATATTTCGCTAGACAGAGTCATGCTCCAAATTTCTACTAACCGTTAGATAGCGTGAATCTAAAAAACTACAAAAACCTATTTGTCTTCTGGAAAAACATCTTACCGCTGTAGCAAGAAGATCAAAACTGTACTTCAAATGCGTTTGCGCGTTATCGCAAGTTATCACACTTATTTTTCTCAGGAAGCAAACTTTGATTTGGATCATAACAATTTTTCGATAGAGTATATCTTGAATATTCCAACATTGTTGTTCGCTTCTGTGAAGGCTTCTTTTTAGCGCTGCAGCATGAAAACAATAATGTAATCCATGCGCGTCGTGCATTATCGCATCGATTTTCGCTATTTATTTCAAAATCTTTTCCTCTCTTTCGTAGATTTCTAGGTTTTTGTATTAAAATTGTGGAAAAACGTTGTTCTTTCACTTTGTAAACTCAGAATTTTCATTTATTTTATTATTTTTTAATTGATTTATTTTGTTTTTGCCAAGTAATCCCATCACTGAGCCTAAGCCTAAACCTTTGCACAAAAACCATGTAAACATTTAGAAATTATCATAATGTATCAGAATCGTACATTTTTACCAGAGTCTTTTTTAAAACGAAGGAACTATGAATTAGATAACAAAGTCATGAGCTACATGTGATTCGCGCTGCACGACCGACCGCTCGCATTATCGATACACACTTACTCACACACCGTATGCGACAAGCAATGCGTTGCGCGTTTGAGGTTTAATATTATCTTCTTTGTTACAGTGCAGTAAACCGACCTTTTCAGAGAACAAACACAGCGCTGGAACAGCTAAAAAATTAGGCTAACGACTGATTACTTACAATCTGAGGGAACATCTCTGTTTTTGAGAAATACATATGTGTGCAGCACAAATTTATTTTTTCTCTCCCATCGCTATAGAAAAGCCTATTTGAAAAATATTCAGATTTTGAAGCCTTCGCGGTTTACGTTATCAAACGATCATTAATGGTTCAAAAGAAGAGTTTCATTTTGAAGAATGAAGTGCAACAATGCGCAGCACGTGTGAAACATAATTGTACTTGTACTTGTAGTGCTACAGCGCGATAAGAATTTTTTCTAGAAAAAACGGGCTCATTTTGGATTTTTTTGAGGTCTAAGCATTCGAATATTGACTAAAAGTTTAGCAGAAAATTCTTCTCTTGCGAAAAACTCTCCTCCAAAAGTTCCTGTTCGATAAGAAAACGCACCGAAAAACACGATACACAAATTCTGGATTTCACACTAAACAAACTTCTTAAGACATTTATCGTATCGTGTTTTTGAGTCTTCAAGTTATTCACTAGAGAAAAGTTGCACAAAGTCTTGCCTAAGATAAGAAAGGCCCGACTGAGGTTAGAAAAATTGGCCGGTAAAGCTAGAGGTGAGAAGACACCCCTCCTTGCAATTCATTTTGGATTTTTAGTGCATATCCTAGAGATTCAAGGGTTTTCTGCGCAAATGTTTTAACTTCCTTCGAGAGGGCACTGACTTTTGCATCAGAATCTTTTAACTTTGTTTTTTTCTCAAAGCTTACCTAGTGGAGACGTTTTAACTGGCTTTGAGTTTTTGAAAAAGGTGCTCATCTACAGGGACGCAGAGCAATCTACCCTTTTTGTCAATATAATTTTATAAAGAGTTAGATGCTGTGCCAGATCTATGTGGTAATCGCGATAATTTTAAATGAAGACCGATCCATCAGCATAAGGTTCCAAAAAGTAGCATCCCTAAAAGCAATGAAGCATTCGCACAGATTGGGTTGAAGCTGTAAATAAAAGGCAATTAAAAATTCGAGAAACCCTTCGGTGGGCATATGCGCAGAAGCACAACGATAATAGATTTTCAGCCGCATCTCATCCACGGCCTTAACTCGAGTCTCGTGGCGATCTGTAGTTCCCACATCAATTCCTCTCACTAGTGATTGCTGACAGTTTCAAATCATTGTCAACCCATTATATCTCGCTTAGAGGGAGAGGTTGATTGAAATGAGACAGTTAAGTGAAGAAAATTGAAGTGCTTTTCCGTGGGACCCGGAAAAGGGGAAGAGCATTGGAATCTTGAACAGTCGCTCTAGTGGCCATTTTTTTAGAAATGTTTTGAAGGGAAAAGGAAATATTAGGCCAAGCCGTGGTTACTTGAATGGCGCAGTTGAAGCAGTTCTAGATGGCACAAATAATTTCAGCGTTCGTGTGAGGTTGAATGGATTGAAGCATGACTGCTTGAAGGGAAGAGAGGGCCTAGGACGGTGTGATACTAACGCACGCTGCCCTGGAAAGTCAGTCACATTTTAAGTCTACTACACATATTTTAGGCTTCAAGTTTTTCTCGTATATGAGCATTTCTGTGGCTTCATTCTCTATTCTTTTCTGTGTCAGCAGTAATGGTAAAAAAACGTAATGACGATCCTTGGATTAATCAACGCGCAAATTTGCTGTGGTGTCGTAGGTAGATTCAAAGCAAAGTAATACTAGGTCGTCCTTCTGGTTTTGGCACACGGCTATAAACATCAAATTCACTAACCAGAAATAAATATAAACTGCGTGATTTTAGTAAGTTTATAGTGCCCTTGAAAACATTTTGAAACATTTTGGAGTACAACCTGCCTATACTTGCCTTAAGATCAGCTGTCTTGGGAATAATTCGCTCACTACTCATGTCACGGATGGAGCGTAGGAGAAAGTTCTCGAGGTTCAAAGCTAGTGAGGACAGTCTGGAGGATCAGTCACGCTCGGACCGTCCACAGGGAAGCTCCATTATTCTTGCGCGTCGCTTCACTGGCAATTTTCTCCCACGCGTCATTCGTGCATGAGTAGCAAGCGAATTTGTTCTCTCGGCAGCTCCATCTTATACCATGTATAGGAAAGTTGCAAGCCAAAATGTTCGAAAGAAAATGTGCAATTGAAAAGATATCAAAACTATCCAGTTTTATTTACTTGTGGTTGGCAAATTTAGTGTTTGTTTCTAGTGCCACAAGTTATGGAATGATCTCACAAACACAAGGGGCAAAGTCTCGCTGCCGCACATAATTTGGAGTTCACCCTGAATACAAATCAATTTTTTCAACCTAATTGAATCCCATTATCATAAATGCGTGATGACCATCATCATGAGTGGTATACGGGTGGTTGTATTAGTCGGAAGCGAAATTGTGATAGATTTCTAAAAATTGAGAGGTTGGCTTATGAAATGATTTTTACCGGACTGTAGACCACTTATCGAATAAAATTGCGTAATAGTATATTTGTCAAGTCCCTAAAGAATATGAAGTCATCAGTGCGTTAATCACTGTCAGTCAAAGTACCTGCTTAACCTAAGTCATCATTGACGTTTTCTAGAAGGCGGTAATCTGCACATAAATGCCAAATTTACTTCAAAGTTACTTTTTTTCCAGTTTTTAGCGATTTCATACTCTCAATAATGAAGATTTCGAGTGCTAGAAATAGTCTTATCAATTGATACTATCGAGCAATCCTCAAATGAGGGCCATAACATCAACATTAACATCAACTTTTATGCCCACAACGAGAATTTTGAAATGGGTTGATAGTTCAATGACAGGTTCTTCATTTTCCACATCGACGTTGGAGGTGTTGCATACACCCACAGAAGTTTTTGGTTGTTTGCCATTCTACCTATGGGAGAACATGGCGACCACCTGAATTAAATGCAATCTGGCGATGTAGAAACGAAAAATGAAAGTCTGAGACACAGGTGCATAAAACACTTCCACTGCGATACAATCGCTTACCGTTGGCGGTTCCTTCCTCAAAGCTTTGTTACTAAAATGAGAGAAGCGAAAGTGGAACAATACAATGATTAGCCTGTAAATATTTATTTTTACATAGTATTTAATTCACAAACAAATTTAAATCGTCTACTATGATCTACTTAGGAAAACTATTGGAGAAAGTTGGAAATAAAGTTTCTACAAAAGTGGAAAGAAGGAGAATGTAAGGTTTTACTTCCTACTCGGTCTGAAGGGAAGATAAATTGAGCTACACTTCTCGTTTTAGATAGTTCAATACAATTTTTTTAAGCCAATTTCATCTCTTTTTGCAAATGCCTTCACGATTTTGGTTCTGGCGCATCGTACAAGATTACGACATAGCGAAAGCAGTGCGAGGAGAAAATATTTTAGGAATGAATTTTAGAGGGTTGGCAGAAAATAAAACCTCTTGTATGGAACAGGGAAAAGAGCAAATGAGTGTGTATAGTGACTTCGCACAATCCTGCACTGCTTTTACTTTCTGAGTACTTTGGATCTTTCTCACATTGTAACAGCATGCAATCTTCCACCAAGTTAAGCTATGAAGTAAATTGTTGGAAATAATATCAAACTTGCCCATCCAACACGTGGCTGATCTCCCAAATGAATGTGTTAGTAAAAAATTTGCCCCATCGGCTCTCGAAAATTGGACAAATACAGTAAAAACTAATTTGAAGTAAGACAAATACCGCATTTTGGCACACTGTCTGCAACGAATATGGTGAAGTTTATTCAAAGAGGTTTTGATAAGAATTTTTGAATACTATGAATTAATCCAAACGGAGTTGAACAAGATACCTGTTTGAACAAGCGAATTCTCATTTTGTGTCTCCTTAGTTGAGCGCGATTTCTGTGGACCACCGTGAACAATATGAAACATTATTCCATTTATTAAATATTGCACCATATTTCTCAGACAAAAGCCATTTCGTTTTTTAGAGCTAGTTTTCACCCAGGTTTTGAAAAACATCCGTAATCATAGAAAATGACGTAATTCTGTCATCGGAACACATTTTCAGACGCTTGACGACAAGGCCTTTCTCGTTTTTTTTTTCTCAGACTTTTAGCAATCATTCGACAGCTCTGTGATTACTAGGTTGGAGTGTGTGGGGCAAATATAAGCATGAAATAATTCCCATGCTTATCAAGGAACTATTACAGCTTCTTATGTGGGGTTTCCCTACGGAAGGAGTAATTATTATTCGTCTTTAATTTCACTTTGTTACAAGTCTCCGCCATCTCCAATGATGCAATTAAGGTTCGTGGTTTATTGAGTTATTATTGGAGAAAACTAGCTTTTCACAGCGATATGCAGTCGATGAAAACAACGAAATTGAAGGGTAAGGTACAACAAATCTGCTACAAATAAATAAACAAATAAATAAATAAGTAAAGAAATACAAATATTTCTATAAAATACAACAAATCTGCTGCTGCACGTTGGTTTCAATGCTTTAATGCCGGAGATCCCGATCTCGAAGACAAGACTCGTTCAGGACGACAACAAAGTTGAACATTGAAGATTTGTGCTGGAAGACGAACCGCCTTCAAGTGCTCGCGGTTGGCAACAGAGCTTGATGTTTATCACACAAGTGTGCTAACTCATCTCCTTCAGCTTAACTTTGTTCACAAGAAGCCGCGACAAAATTCGCATGAACTCACTGAAGCACAAGCTGAATAAATAGTCGAAATTTATCACCAACTGCTCATCAATCCACTGAAGGACCTGTTATGGAAACGCATTGTGACTTCGGGCGACAAGTGGGTGCACCTGGTCAGCCTCAATCAAGACCACCAACGGGTTCAGAATGCTCAAACAAGTCTGTCGGTCTCAAAGCATAACCGATTTGTCAAGAAGGCAATGATCAGTGTTTATTAAAATTTGAAGGAGTCGTGCATTTTGAGTTAGTTCCGAGCGGCAAATCCACCAACGCTGGGCTCTTTTCTCAGCATTTAGGTCAAGTCTGCGACGAGCTTAAGCTTCAGAGTTTAACTTTCAAAAAGCTTAACAGGTTTCATTAGCATCCAAGCCATTCTTTGAGTATCCAACAATGCAGTCATCTAGTACAAGATATTTTTGATTCCATCGAACTATGGCTGCGATAAGAAAAAATTTTCCATTTACGCCATCCATAGTTAGAAGTCATTCCATATGTGTGGGCACTACAGAAAGAACCACCAAAGTCATTAGTCAGAAGTGATTAAAATTGCACTATTTCGACGTCGTTCAATTAAACATTTTCATGCAAATTCCTCGGTATACAAAATGCCTATATGCTTAAGACGAAACTGCTTGGGAATAAATTCGCTTGCTACTCATGGGCAAATGGCGCCTAGGAAAAATGCTAGTAAAGCGGCACTCCAAAATTATGAAGCTTGGGGTGATGATACGGTAGCAGAAAGGACGGCTAGGAGGTGGTTCACAAATTCAAAGGTGAAGAGAAACAGCACGAAGGTCAGTCTCTTTTCGATCGTCCACAGGAAGCTCGGTTAATCCTACGCGGCGTTTCAATAGCATTCCCTTAGATGCCCTAGACGACATTTCCCAATTGGTGCATGAATAGCAAGTCAATTCCTTTCAACGACAGCTCCATTTGGTGCAAATATAGAAAGTTGTATACAAAAAATGTTCGCAAGAAAATGTGCAGTTCAACTATACTGAAATAATGCAATTTTGGTCACTTCTCATTAGTAAATCTGGTGTTTGTTGCTCTAGTTTCAAAATATTTGAACGGCCTAATAGTTTCTCTTGTGAGCTGGTTAGTATTATTTCATAAAAAAAAGTGATATCTATGATACTGGAGAAGAAGGCAGCACTATCCATGATACTGGAGGACTATACAATGAAAGAGTAGGTGGGATTGTGTTTTGTCAACACGTGTTTGGAAAGCAGTTTAATTGATTAAATCAACTATTGACATAATTTTGTGGCTTACACTACAGAGTTATGGATTGAAATGAGTTTTGATAATCTTTGTTGCAACGTGCCGGCAGACGAAGGCGAAGTGAAAGCGTTCTGAGTAGGCGTAGAGAAGTTTGTACAGGAAAGACCATAGGTACTTTAGACCCAACATCTGTGATCTCAGCCCTCAAACTACACCAAGAAGAACGTTCAATGACCATCACATTGAGATCACTAATCAGAATGAGTGAACAAAGTGAACAAGTGTCAGAGATTACCGTGGTGACCGTGACCATTATTCACTTTCTTTTATCAACATTTATCACTTTCTTATCTTTTTCAAAAGCTGCAGTTTGAGCGTCGGAAGTGGAAATTCTTCAACGGAACGTATCATGACTATAGACTAGACCGCATTATAACAAATCAATGGCCTTGCCTAACCAAAGTTTCTACTCCAGCGAAAATTTTTACAGATACATATCGTCGCAGAAGCTGTTGCTATTGACATTGAGGAGGAACACGAGCTACTTGTTTGGCACACTGCAGACTGCGTTGATTTTCGTCTTGCACACGACGCGGTCACCCGTTGGCGGGTGTGCTTAAATTACAATGTGCTAGTTTTCTGATTAAATTCAGCTTTTTATTGTCCACAAAGAGCTCATATATCAGTTCCCCTTTAGAAGATAGATACGTTTTCCAACGATAAAACATGAGAGACATTGTGCGCGGGAAGATATCGAAAAACTGACTAACTTTCTAGGATGTCAAGCATAGCGCCAAAGATCACCGAAGCGATGTTAACCTGTATGGGACTGCCGCTGATAGTAGGCAATGTCACGGTTATTTTTCAAGCTGTACGCGGCACGATCGGGCGTTGTGCAGGCTGAGCATAACGTTCTATTGTCTTCGTTAGTGAAGCTTACTGTGCAAGTCTTTTCACAAATCAAGCTTAGCATTGAGATCAGCGCAATTCAAACTATTGAGTGCCTGTAAAAACATAAATAGTATACTACATAATTTTTATACAACTGTTGAAAATGTGTTTCTTCTCTTAAGGGTGTGACTGCCTCATTGAAGCATAAGGAATTTTGGACCCATATCCATTTTATGAAATAAAAAACTTTATAGAACTCTTTTCAATAGCATTCCATTGCAAAATGGAGGCAATGTTTTCAAAAAACTTAGATTTATCAAATAAATTCCCATATTAAGCCAATACAAATTCGCCCCGGGACGACAAGCTGCCGTTTTGCTAGGTGAGTGTGATACGCGGCGCTTCAAGGCCTGGTCCGAATTCTACTGCACTGTCTCAACTTACTGAAAAGTTAGAAAAACGATATGAAGTTAAGTCAGTTTCTAGGGCGAGCAGAATCCATTAGGCTTCTCTTTTACGCAGCTAGGACAAATGGAGATCCTACATATATCCACTCGATTCACTATCTGAGAAATGGTAAGTAAGAAAGGTAATCATAGTCAACTTTTTCACCACTTACCTTATGTTTTACTCTTAAAGAGAAGAAAGTAGCGCAGTCAAGTAAGAAAATTAGAAACAAAACGGCTGAAGAGCCGTAGAAGTTCTCGAAGACGGAAGTTATGTGACCACATGGGGTATCGGAGGGAGTCCACATCCACGTTGTAGTATTGAAGAAGGTAAAGCAACTCTGAGCTGAACGAAGATTGTTATGTATTATGAAGATAAAGTGCTCAAAAACTTCTGCAGAGGTCACTCTGCAATTTTGAATTGGGTCATACACATTAGATGACTAGAAAAAACCAGCTGTGATAAGACGTAGTTTGTCATGCAACTTAGCTGCACGTGGTCAATTTGAGTTTTCTGCTAGGCACTCGGCCACTCATTCTAGCAATAAAGCTTTCTTAAAGGAACAGTGTTTTTGTGGCGCCGTGGCCTAGAGGTTGTGATGCTCGTTGAGGCGCGCGTGGAGCCGAGCTGCGCACCCCGTCCACCACCCCAATCCTGTCTGACAGTCGATAAGAATGTCCTATAGAACGCCATAGCCAGGCGATCCTCGAGATCGCAAAGAGACATGCTCAATCAGTAATCCATGTCATCAAAGAAGAAGACGAAAAACAAATCGATTGCTAGAAGTACTGGGATCCACACAAAAAATTGTGGAGACTGGTTGTGTACATGGAGATCTTTGCAGTGGTCAGCTTATTTTTATCGACGACGAAATCGAACTTCTCTGTTGAAACAAAAAACGATGACTTGGGTTGACTTCGACAGAAATTCTAAATATTCGGATTACCCAGTGTGGTCGATTTCATGGTTTACTCTGAACTGACTGATCAACAAAGGTCGTTTCAATACTGAATGTATTATATTGAAGAAAATTAGTAAAGTTGCTCAATAATGTGGACGCGTCGGTGGTGCAACGGTTAGCGTACGCCCCAGGAAAGAGTGAGACCTGGGTTCGAACCCCAGCTGACGCAAATGTTTTTGCACAGCGCTCCACATTATTGGGTATACTATAACATCATACCACTGGAAGTGGCAGTCAAATAAAAAGAATTCTGACTGAGTAATGATGGTTTGGTTCACACATTTTGAACTGTAATTTCTAAAAATCATAGCACCTTCAAACTTTATAAATATTATCAAAAATAAATTTATCAAACTTACTCCAAAAATACGGTACTATATGAAGGAAGCCCAGCATCCAGCAGATTAAAACTACAAAAGAAGTGTTTCTCATGCTCAGCAAGCTAGAAACTTGTAGAGGAAATGTGATGGCTATAGTTCTGTTCAAGGATATGGCAAGGTGAGAGTAGACGCATACATACCACATCATGAGGCTCACCATGCTGAACAGCTTTCCTATCAATTCAGTTGATAGTTCGCTTACACTAAACGTTATAAGATATGTTGTTTTAGTATTTAAAATCTTCATAGCTTTCTTTATTATTGGTAATTAGCTCAAATTTCTTTCTCTTCTGTCATAAACAATGTTATGCACTGTTTTTTTGAACTGTGTAAAATTATCCATCTTTCTACAAAAGGCGTTTAGAGACGGTTCTTACTTCTCCCACTTTCAGCTCTACTTTCAGGGGCTTCATCATATTTCCTCGGAAGACCTGAGATTTGTTATCAAATCATTTTTATTGGAACACTGTCGAAGTAATGATCCATTACTGCATAAAACAATTTTCTACACATTGCTTCTGAAATTCGACTTCACAGCTAAAACATGCGCGCGATATTTTGAAAGTTTCACTGCGAAAAAACAGGAAAAACTTCATTGGGGTTTATCGGCAAAAATTTTTTACTTGGAATGAAATGATGCTCTCTTGCACATTACAGGGAATCCCAGGATATTCAAGAAGACGATAACTTGTTCATGACAAAATACGAATGGCAATGGGTTATATCCTGGCTCAACTAATTCATGCATTAATGTGTTCGGTGGTTCGCCTTATCCACTAGTAAAGGATAGTAATGTCATTATCACCTATTCGTCAAAAATTCTGCTGCAAGATGCCGTGGTCCACACATACTAAGCTAGTTATTTCGAAATTTCTCAAACTAGAAACTATAAACATTTACAACAGCATAATCGGTGTGACCCAGAAGATGAAGACGAGTAGAACACCCATATTGGCTATGCTGTGTGAGCGACACAATAAACCGAACGAGTTCCGTAGGACCGGATTGCATCGGACGGCTATAATAGCGATGCCGTTTGAAACCAATCCAACCACTCCTGCCTAAAATTCATCCGTTTGCTTTTCTTTATGACAATTCAGTTCTACCGTTTTTACTAGATTTGAATCTTTTCAGACAATACCAACCCACAATCTAGGTTGATCGGTAGTAGATGGAGATTTCCAACTTGCATCTCTTAGAGTAGGAGCGCATGTGGCGCAGTGGTTAGAAGTGCTCTGCGTCTGCTCATGGCTCAGCAAGCCATCTATCCCTTCGGGATTGGTAAACTGGTACCAGACTGGTTTCAGACTTCTCCGACGGATAAGCAGAGCTGACTCGGTACAGCGGGAGGCCACCACGAGCCATTGCTAAGGCCAAATAATCCCACATTCAGTCACCTTAAATGACGTGGAAAATTGAAGACGAATGCATAGCGCATCCTTTAGGGATTAATAAACGCCGAGAGCTTTATCCTTTACCCTTTCATCTCTAGAACTACATCCCAGTTCAAGTGAACTTTATCACACAAAGGATTTTGTTTATTCCTCAGATTTTGCAGCAAGCGAAGAATAGTCATGGATTCTACTGTTGCATTTTCAGTTTTGACATGGTTTTGAAGCATTTCTAACAATGCACGTTTCGTAAAGGCTGAACAAAAGTAGTTTTCAAGCGAGAGGTTCTGAGAGTATGGCTGATAAGACATAGTTTCGTAGCGAATCTCTTTCGAACTTCTCTGCATCATTACACTAATGCACAGCAGAGCCATATTGCGGAGGAGGAATATTGAATTCTCGTGGGATAAATTTTTTGTGTTATCCCGATTATGCAATTTTCTTGAAGCATACTCTCCAAAGCGGTTGACATGGTTACACCAAATTCGTTCATTCATTCATAAACACTCGTGAGTATTTGCTTCCATCAAATCGAATTGAAGTCGCGCAGCAGAAAAAACGTTCTCTCCCTCTTGCATCTTAAACAACGAATTCAATACGACGAAATTTTTGAAACAAACATTGTACTTTATAATTGTTAAGCCTTTATTGGCTTCCGTACCTCACAAAAAATCACTTGTGGCGCTTTAAAATCGAGTATGATCTAGTAAAAATGGCTCAATTTTCCAAATTTTATTCTTTCAATCCAATTCTTGACCGCTAAGTCTTACCAAAAGTGACTTTTATATATATTTGATCTTGCGAAGCAAAGATACGTCATAACGCATAGTACTACAGAAACACTGCAATGAAAAAATATTCTAAGCACATGTTAGAGAACAAAAGGGCAGATTTTTTTTGACCTAGTGAACCTAAAATCCTCACTGGAGTGTAGGTAAGCTTCATCTCATACCTCCTCAGTTTTTATTTTTTCTTTATGCAATACAGGTGCATACAAAATCAATGAAATATTGGGATAAGTACTGTGCCTATTCAAAGGGTCTTACTTAGAGGTTCGAAGTAAAGCAATGTTAAGATTATCACTAGAATTGGTACGTAGAAGAATTTAGAAACAGACCCATACTTTAACAAGTAACAAAAAAAGCAGCAAAAGCTCACCACGACTATGATGGCAGACACAGCAATGTTCTTCATGTGAGTGGATAAGGCGTGTTTGAGAAGGTTACATTCTAAGAGATACGTAGGTTCTCAATTGGAAAAATTAGGAAACACCTCGGCAGCGTTAAATGCAGATGTTATGTTGAAGGCACTACTCTTACACTCATAATAATTAGTTTAAAAAACGATTGCTAACACGTTATAAAATCATGCATAATTTTTCTTTAGAAACAACCATGAGGTAACGCATTCATCAGGAATATTTACGTAACACTCAGCTATACGTCGGCTAAATCTCGAGACCTATTCAATGTATATCGCACTATGTTTACTTGAACACCAGAAGTGCCTATACATTCTTCTCGACGTAGTACGTAAAAAATCAAAGTCTTTCTTGTCGGCATGACTGACCCAGATAGTTAAATGGCGATTTTTAACACTTAACGGCACGTGTAAATATTAAACCTGCGGTTCCTCTATGTAAGGGAGTTTTCCTCCAAGAAGGATTGGTACAGACGAAACTGCCAGTCCGAAACACATTTATTGCACTCTATAAGTTCTCATAAAAGACCACATGATTGGCTCAAAAATATTTATCAGAAATATTGAAATTTGAGCATGGTCTCGAAAGAACACTGAAATTGAATTTTTTCATACTTTTTTGCGAACTCATAGGCGGTATTTGAAAACCAAGTAGGAAGAAAAATGTAACATAGAAAGAACTCAATGGATGGCAGCATCGTTTTAAAAGGAGTTCTCCAGTGATAATGGTGAGAGACCACCGTAATTCACTATTGACGAAGAAAAATCACCTGCTATAGCTTTTTGCAGACGGTTCATAACAATTTTTACTTTGATTAGATTAGTTGTTTTTCCCCACTTATCATAATCCAATTTCTTCGGCACACGTAGCGCGGACAAGTTGTGAGAATTCCAGTGAAAATACACAGTGTATCCGGACAAAAAATGAATAAACATTCGCTAAATTCGTCGTAAAATAACCTCTAACACATTTGCAGTCATGAGATGCTTATAATATCAAGGTGGAAAGAATAGGAAAAGTAAAGCGCGAAAAAGTGAGTAGATTTTTTTATTATATTCCCACAATATAACTACGATTCAAATCAATGACCACAAAATATCTTACCGGGCTCCACATCACTACTTGAGAAATTTATCTATGCTCACTATAAAGTCGTTGCAATACTGAATATAAAATATAATGGTTTGAAGTAGAGATCTTTTTAACGAAGCTAATGAAGTGAAATAGAACGGTGATTTGTTGCTAGGCAAGAAAGATAAATCATCTAATACACACAAAGAGCATCATAGCCATTCAGAACCAGAAAAATTTTATTGAGCTGGTACCAGTAGGTTGCCCCTCTTTAACAGAATAAACATAAAGCTTCTTTCTTAGACTTACAACTTATCTTACACCTACTTAGCAGTTACCCAACAACAAGTTGATTGGCGGATATAATGTACTTAGTATGAAAGTTGCACGAGATAACATTCCAACTTTAGGTTCTAAATATCGGCATTTGAGAAAGATGTATTATGTGACCCTCAGAAGATTTTGAAAAGTAACCCTGTTTACACATCGATTATGCAACATTATACTGTCGAGAATAGTCTATGACTGTTTTTTTGGCCTATTCATGAGGTATCGTAGAGATGACCTGTGAAAAAGACATTGTGACGCTGAGAAAGAAACGCATTCTCAATTTTGGAGCACTCCACTCAGTTACCCATCTGGTCTTAGTAGAACAAAGGTATGGATACTTGCTCTCGGTAATTTTGTACGGTACGCTTTGAAGAGGAGTGAAAGTGGAACAGAGCAGCAGTAGAGCCGAAAATTACCTGATTCTGCATCATTTTTGTTTTATTTCTATCAGACAGTGTCACAATTTCTGAGGGCACCTTGGCCGAATGGTTGTGAAACTTCTCGCGTGACGCGTGAGGCTATATCCCCTCCCAAACAGTCTCCGGCGGTCAACAACGAACGTTCTATGCAACGCCACAGTCAGGCTATTCTTGCGATTGCAAGAAAAAGCGCACAACCAGTATTCTACGATGTTCAAGAAAGAAGAGAAAAAGCTATTGAATACAAAAAGTACTGGAATTCGCACAATGAAAAGAAACATTGTGAATACGATAAAGTGCCATAAAGTGTTATTCTGTTATAACTACGCATCAAGAATGCTGTCATTATGCAAGACCTTTTCCTCGCGGAGAAGTTGAACCTGCGTTCCACCCCTAGCGAAGACTCGTGCTGGGCACATTACACTACCGATATCACTGCTCAGCTACCACTTTTTTCCAGGAAGCAAAACATCGCAGCTGTCAGCAACCAGCGATGAAGGGGTTCGATCTTGTAGACCGACATGGGAGTTAAACACAGGTGAGCTGCCAGCTATCCAATATAGGTAATCTTCATATGTTACTTATTTTACCGCATTCTTGATTATTAGCTAATTCAGTTCGGGTCTTATTGTAGGACTTTGTTAGATCACCTACTGCCTCAAACTTTGAGAAATTCTTCGGATAAAGCTGATTAAAACGGTGACTAGTAAATTATTCTTGTGTGAGACTAGTGTAAATTTTCCTGCTGTGAAAGAATGACAGACTTTGTGAGTTCGGGTCAATATCGACCTAGCACCGTGGCCGTGATGTTAGGCATCACTAGCACTCCGTTACCTTACCCTCTTAGCTGAGTTTCGAGATAGAAATATCAAACTTCTTCACATCTTGTGGATCCCTGCTGTAGTGAAAACCTATGCCATTTCTTCCGTCATATACTTATAAACGACCAATTAGTACAACAGAGTGACGGACTATTTTAGAAATTTGGTGCACCAGCGTCCACTACCATTATATTCACATGAATAATGAACGATTGAATTAAAATGATCTTGCACTACTCCACTGGTCTCAACAATCAAAGTAGGCGAGTTCAAGACGGAAGTATAATTAGCAGAATGTTGAGATAAGAGCAAAACTTGGAACTTGGTATGCCGTGGGATAGACTAACGAAGACTACCTTTTGTGGGTGCGCGCGTTGTCACTACCCCAACAAGGCCCCCGTGGTGACTTTCCCTCCGCCGCGCTCAGACAAAGAGGCACTATGTTGAGTTGATAAGAGGTGAGCGAATTCTAACTGTTTAAGAAGAGCTATAAGGCCCCCAGTGTCAAATAATGATCGTGATGCTCTTCACGTGTCGTCAACAAAGTGACTTTTTTACGTTAGCATTAGAGCCTATTGATGGATTATTAAACGAGTACCCAATAAAATCACGCGATGGCTGACTACTCGGTTCTTTCCTTATAAGGAGACAAATGAAAACCGATCTTATTTACTGAAGAAGAAGTTTTCTTAAGAATGTTAACAACCATTCGGAAGCTGAGACTTGAGCTGCAACCCCACGTCGACGGTTTTCGAAAAAGACTTTCTTGATGATGCTACAGGAGGATATTTCCTGCAATGCAGATGGCCATTTTTCTCGCTGGATAGAGCTCTTTCTATGGGCTAATTATTCGATAGCGTAATCGTTCCTGATTCCATCGCTGCGATTAAATCCTGAAAAGTCCTTTTTTCTGAAGCGTAGCAAGTAAAATAAGTTGTTTTTCCATGTGAGATCAAGGGGACCTTTGGCCAATTCATGTGCGGCTGGTTGACGCACATACGTGCGCTGGCGCGATGTGTAAGACCGGTGCAAGAGCCGCATGTGAATCGACTAAAGACTCCCTTGTTCGCAGATGCAAATTCAATATTCTGCTTGTTGCATTTTAGAGAAAAGGTCTTTTTAGGATATAGGCACAGCGTGGGAATCAGAAACAATTACGCTATCGATCGATTACTAATAGTCCAAAGGAAGAGCTTTGTCCGGCGAGAATTATGCATCTGAGACATAGTTTTGCGTGGATTTCACAGCGTTATAAAAGATCTTCTAGAGAACTGACAACGTGGAGCTGTAGACAGAAATCTAAGCTTGCCATTGGTCACTAACATTCTTATAAAATTTCTTCTCCACCAAATGAAGCGGTTTTTCGTTTTTCCCCTAAGAAAAACGAAAAACCATTCGCCTTATTAGTAACCGTAAGAAATGGAAAACTATTCATTGCACTTGGTAAAATAGAGTTCTTTAAGTATTCAAAGTATTCCATTTGAAATAAGATAGTAACTCTCCTAAAGTCCTCAGTCTTTCTCGTTGCATTGAAAATGTAGCATTTTGTACTGTCAGCGCAAATAAATTTTGAGTCATTTTTGAGTAACGGTACAAAAACATAAGGCAAATTTTTAACCAATGATTTAAATTGAAATCAAATTGCGAGAACGTAAAGAACTAGTTTGGTAACATCTTCGAGCTTCACGGCTTCTCCAGATATTATCGTTATTAGTGTTATATGACTGTAATTATATTAAGCAGCAGGAAACTAGCATTTGTTTGCTCTTCCTTCTCGGGCTTAATGAATATTTCTCTAGCGATTTACTGCGCCTAAGTCCTTTGAGCAAACTGGATTATATTCTGAGACGTAAACAATATATTATATCAAAAACAGAATTTGTTATGAACCATATGCAAGTCAAGGTCTGATAGGTGGTTTCCATCATATTGGATTAAAGCGACTTCCCACCACCATAACAGACAATGTAATTCTCCAAAACTGCTGCCAACAGAATTCCTTTTTATTTAATCGCTTCGAGAGGTGGTATAATGTTATAAATATACCCATGATCTAGAGTGCTATCTGATAATGCTATAACATGTTTTGAGCCGTTTGTGAGGTTCAAGTATCAGACAGGAGCCTGTTGTGTCTTCCAAGACTCTTCAGTGACACAGTACATCGGTTCAGCTGATCCTTAGAAGGTAAACTTTTCTATAAAGAAATCGACGCCGAATAGTACATCACCGCAAATCAGGTAATAGAGTTCTTTGACACTGCAGACACTAGCAGTCGAGCTTGTGGCTGCCAAAATAGATCATACCTGACCATTCGACCGCTTTTTATAGACTTCGCTCAGAAACAATGATAGTCTCACAAACGGCATAAAAAAATGTTTTATCATTACCAAACTATCATTTTTGAGCGAGGTCTATGAAGAAGGTATTAAATTGAGGGGCAAAGCGATGTGCAAAACTTTAGGGGATGCTGTAAATATTAGAATGTAGCGATGTCTCTGAAGGTGGAACAGACGATTATAAACGTAAATGTCGCCACTTTGAAGTGATAGAATGAAATGACAGAAATCTGCTTAGACCAGCTATATAAACTTTCCGACAGTCAATAATAAACACCCCTGCCTGGCTATCTTTGAGATCGCATGGAAACCTGTTCAGATTCTAAGATGTTTATGAAGAAGACGAAAATAATATTGGATGTTAGAAGTACTGAGATCCGCGTAATAGAGAATTCTGAAATACAGATCATATAAAGTGAATAAACTGATATAATTATATATAATATATATATGTACATGCGTATACATATGTATATATGTCTATATATATGCATGTGTATATATGTGCATAAATGTGTGCATACATGTATATATGTATTTATATATATATATATATATATACATATACATGTACATATATATCCCTTTGCGGGCGGCGCCATTTGCTGCTGGCGGGCGCCTCGGACGGCTTATGAAGAGAGGCTGCCGGCACCTGTTCTAGGGCTAATGTGGTAGTTTTTGGATGAAGGTTATACTTTTTGGTCAATAGGTGGGATTTATGTGTCAGTAAATAGTCAAATATGATGGAACAGGCCTTAATAAGGTCATTTTTATCAGAAATAACATAAATGGTCCTTTTCTAAATCACACCTAGAAAGAACTGAGTATCTACGAAAAAGCCATATTTAGAACCCTTATCGAACATTTCTACGTTATTTTATTCCTACTTATCCACGATTAGGCCAAATTTGCCCTTTTTCCATCAGTTTTCAAGATTTTATTGCATAAAGTGCATAAAATTCATCATGCTGCCTGAAATTTTAAAAACAATGAAATAGTTCCTCAAAAATAATGTTGCTTATAGCATGCGACCCCACTTCATCAAATTTCCTCAATGCTTTTTTTGACCGACAGTGCACTTTAGATTTCCATTTCTCAGATCAGTACGTATTTTCGTGCCAATTTTCTATTCATAGTTGTGGTATGGGAAGAAGAGACGAAGGTAGAGTGATTCTTCCCCGTTACTTCCACCCTCTTTGAGGCAGTGGTTGAGTAACTTATATTATTGTATAATGTTTTAATGGTCACTTGATAACTAAAATTAAGTAAATTTGAAAGGCGAATGTTATTCTTTGAATGAGCTGTTTCCTTCGTTGTAGCATTTGAAAGAATATTTTGTTCACATTCAAGTATTTCTCGCCGAATAAAGGTTTTTTCATAGGTAGTTAGCAATCATTAGATAGGGCAAATCTTAAGAATCTCAACAATGTATTTATTATTTGAGAGGGACTTTTTATAGTGCTGTAACGGTCAAAAGTAGATTAAATTTCGCAAACTTGGATCATTTTCGATAGACACATCCTGTTTTGACCTCTTAGGACGAACGCGTTTTGTGATTTTTCTCAGAGTTCGAATAACCATTAGATAGCTTAAATCTCAAAAATTTTAAGGCATGCTTCGTTTTCTAAAATGACTTCTTTAATACGCTCTAACACCAAAAATAAGAATACCTTTCACATTCTATTTCTCGCCCAACGATGTTTTTTCGCTAGACTTTCAATAATTTTCGCTAGCTTGAATCTCGATCGCTTCCATAAAAACTTTGTTTTTGAAAATAATTTCTTGTTGTGCTGTACCAGTCAAAAGAAGAACAGTTAGTTGATATGTTGCTGAAGGCACGGTGATTTGGGTACAATGTCGCAAAATCTCACCCTTTGGAGTTGAAAACCAACATACTTGTGAATGTTACAGCTCTCTAAAGAGTCATTTTTGAAAGAAACGGTTAATAACTATTAATGGAAAAATTTTATCCGAGGAGAAATCTCCAACTGTGAAGCAAAATCTAATTTCAATTGTAACGGCGCCAAAAACAAGCCATTAGAGAAACGAAGAATACCGTTCAAATTTACCTCATTTTAGCTATCACACGAACACTGGTAATCTAATGTAATAGGTTTTTTTAGGTAAGGATTTGTAAGATAACTTGGAGTTATTCATTTCAGAAACACGTTTATAAAAGTTCTTTCAATGATGATTTAGGTTTTGTTGGCAAAAAAAGAGTTTGTAAGAATTGAAATCTAACCATATACTCCAAATATCCGCTATGAATCAGAAAAATTGGTTGGGATTGCAAAACGTAATCTTTTACTTATTATTACCTACAATAAAATTATTTTCAAACACCAAGCTTAGTAAATTAGAATCTTTCGAGCTATCGATTGACTACAAAAGCATCAAGAAGATACGAGAAATTCTTCAATAACAGTTGGAAATATACTTCTTTCTAGCAAGGATCTGGTTTTTGCCTTTGAGAAGGCAAGATTTTGCGAAGCATTAGAGTTAATCTTGCTAAAATCATTCATACAGGACCTTAATCAGTAATATTTTATCGTTTTTCGATAATTTTGTTTTTTTCAGAACGCAAATAACTCTAATTTGTAATGGAACATGCACCACTCTTCGTAGCCCTTCCGAACGGCGCGCCCAGCTGAGGGTCATATTAACCCTCATCGTCGGCGAAGGGGTATAGTGACAAGGTACGATGCAAGCGATGACCACAAGAATAGTTTAATACGAAGATAAACATCAAATTGCAAATTTTGCTAGGATCTCAGCACTGCTCCACTTATAGATCACACTACACCATGGAATTAGAAATATAATTGGTTAGCAGTCAAAAATCGATATTTTCATTTCATGTCATGGCGCTGCATTGCTGAACAGCCATGATGATGCAAGTCAGGTGTCCACAGGAATTATATTTCTGATGCTGGTCTTCATGGTCGCATCGAGACATTCTTATGGCAATCTGCTCAAGGCAATCCTTTGAGAAGCTACGGTTGTAAAGACCAACGTTGCAAATGCAGTCGCTGTAGACACTAGGCTCGAATAATCGGAACTCTGATGCAGTTGTATTCGCTGGAGCAGCCATATTACTGAAGATCAAAAAGCTTTGTGTTAGTGTATTAGCAAAATAAGATTGTTGGGTTGTCGAATAATATCATTTGCCTTTAGAACTTTCGTTAATTCACTTCTTATTCATTTTGAAAATGGATTTCGTAAAGGGACGTCGAGCGTTATCCTGGACGGAAGAAATACTGAGTCGTGTCGGACGCTTCTCACGCCCCGTCGCAACCAACCTTCTTAGTTGTTTCCTTTAGCCGTTGATATTGGTTGTCTTCTTAGTGTTAAGCGATTCACAAAACAGCAAGCCCTCCCATTGTTCAGAATTGGTTGTGAGCATAATTTTCAAAGTATAGAACATGGGTTTTGGCTGAGCTGGCGTGCCTCGCTTTGTTATTCTGGCCTAGCAGCTCAGTAATCTATCTTCTGCTTGAAGCTAAAAAAACGTTTTCCAACATATCGCACCCTTCTGTCAATAGTCTGAAGTAAAATAGAATAAAAATAAACCAAAAAATGGTTGTGCTGGCAAAATTGTAAGACAACCTTTTTCATAATAAATGCTTTTGCCATGCCATAAGTTGGGCTTTGAAGATGAATAATCGGAGCAGCTCGGTTAATTAATGCAACGCAAATTGCATGATTTCTTTCCTAGAAAAACAGCTAACTTGTGTTCTATGAGCACCGTAAAGGTAAAAGAGCAATTACTCTGCCTTATCAACGATTTTAGTAAGATTTCTTGACCACCGCCTACATTTTTTATGCCATTTCACAATTTCCTATTTAGAGATGAATAGGAATATAGCAGCATTAATTTAGCCCATCGTTACCTCTACGAGTTATTTGAAAATCAGGTTATGCATTCACATACCTCAAACGATGTTTGATGAAGTCGAATGTACGGCGATCCCTCAGGAATTGACCAATGCTGTGATTTCAATCCTTTATCCATCAATCAAACTTTTTGTTGTTAGAACCATTTGTGAGTTTACACTCTTGAATCTGTAAAGCATCTTGTACACAATATATATATCCCTATATATGTATATATACACATATATATAAAATAAAAGGATAAAGCTCTCGGCGTTGATCAATCCCTTAGGGATGCGCCATGCATTCGGCTTCAATTTCTAACTTCGTTTGAGGTGATTGAATGCATATCTGGCCTTTACAATGACTCGCGGTGGCCTCCCGCTGAACCGAGTCAGTGCTGCTCATCCTCCCAGACAAGTCTGAGACCTGCCTGGTACCAATTTACCGACCCCGGAAGGATGGATGGCTTGGTGGGCCATGAGCGCGAGATCGAACCATTGACCTCGTGTGCGACGCAGGGCACCTCTAACCACTGGGCCACATGCGCTCTTACACATATATATATATATATATATATAAAATGTTGTAAAGTACATGCATTTTGATTGCTTGCGGTAAATATCATCCTTTACGCACGAACTTCAGTGCTTTGAAGGAGTGCCTTCTCTTAGTTTGAAAATAACTGCCACAGAAAGACACTTTGACATTTTTGACACTTTGCATATTTTCATCTTACTTCTCACAATGAAGAGTATTGGCTATAATTTTGAAGTATGAGAGTAAGGTTTTTTTGGCGCGTACAACAGTTATCCACGCACCATGAGCATGTTGGCGAATAGGGAAAACCATGAAGCAGAAACAGCATAAAAGGAGCGCCCGACGAATAGTGGAAAAAAACCGAATTATGGAACCAATATAACACTGGAAAGCTGTGAGCAAATAGGGAACTTCTGCCAGTGTCTGCGCTTTCCAAAGTACACAAGTTTATGTATCTGCTGAACACTTGCCGCATTCGACCCTGCCTCTTCTTCTAATTTATGGCTTTCATACTTGTTCACAGCAGTTTCATGATTGGTACATATGCGATAACGTACACGCCATAATTGGTTGCTTCACGTTAGCCTGAGAAATCAGGTTTTTCTCCGAAGTGACTGGCGCTGGTACAAAATCGGGTTCATTAAGGTCAGTTAAAATACTGGGCTGGTGTAAAAATGTACTTGCCGTTTATGCATTATTGATATGCGCTGTGTAATATCGTAATATATGCTTAAATAGATGTGGTTATGTTGTATACCATCTTGATGCGCATTCCACGCTTTATGTTTTCTTGCTAATGACGTATCATTTTCTGTTTATTTTATATATATTTCATGCCTTGGAAAGGATGTCATTTGGTGTAGTAGTTGATACATTCAGACCGTGAGATTAAAATGTGTTATGAAGCAGAAAGATGACTCTCAACATTAACTCTCTATCTGACTCAGAAACTGACAACGAACGTACAGTGGTATGGCGATTGAAGAAGTCTCCTAAGGGCGAAGCATTTCAACATACATATACCGCGATTGCTTTTCTACCAACCTCATTGGAAATCTTGCTATTAAGTCATGGAAGCTGATCCTCTTAGGAATACACAAAATGTTGCAAAAAAACTTGACGTCTAACATTCAAACCTTATAGTCAAATGAGGCAAAATGCAAAAGTAATTGCGATTTTGGTACGATCTGAAGAGCTATTATTTGTGCATCAACCTAATTAATCCCTCAGTTCTGAAAGGGAAAATCAAATGGTCGCGAAGGGATCACATTTCGAACCGCTATCAAACATTTTTATGCTTTCTCGTTTACTATTATCCATAACTCTTATATTTATCATTCATTTCCCGTGTCAAGAACAATTCGTCTTCATACACTACCGCAAATGAATGGATGGTCAAATAGTCAGCCTGAAAGCTAGTATTGCGTGTAATTTTTACCTATTCATATCTTTCAATTCCATTCAAAACTCAAAAATCGGCATCATATCAAAAAGTAGAAGACATCATCTAGGCTGTCAAAATAATGTCACACACTGAATGCGATGTGGCTTCATCAATGTCTCTTAATCATCTCTCGATTGCTTGCGTAATTCAAAAGTTGAAACCTCTATAGAATCAAATGATAGGCTTTGTTTGATCGTTCTATCAGTGCTGACTTTTTATTATTTGTTGAATAGCTTTTGAGGCGACATGGGCGCCAATTCAGTGCTCTCCTCATTTCTTTCTACTTGAATGCCTTCAAGACGATCTACCCCACTTGGCCGAGTTTCCAGTTCTTCACAAATCTCAATGTGATCACGTGCAGGTGATTTTGAAAGATCATCAGACATCAGTACATCAGAGGCCTCCTGTTCCGCTCAACTGCTTCTGATGGGTATACTCCTCAACTTATATCAAAAAACTTTATGCAAAAGTAAATTTTCGCAGACTATTGCAACGCTATGTATCGTAAAAGTTGTGAAAAAGGCTATACCCAGATGAATATATCGAGCAAAATGTTTTATGACTGCAGATAAAAACGAGGGTGTCCTATCTACACAACAGTGACGAGGAAGAAATTGACGATAAAGCCGTTGATACACTCGTTGCAGATGTTGATATCTGGAGTAGTGACTCAGGTGTTGAAACAAGATGGTTTAAAAGATAAGAGATAATCGTCAATTGTTAAGGGATAGTACTGTCACCCTGAACTCTACCCTTTGATTAGTTACCGGCGGATATTCGAAACAGTGATATGCTCACGATGAAAGAGTCCGTAAACTTCATCAAGCCACCCATGACATCAGCATATTATGAAATTAGGTTGTGCACTTTCTTCGAAGAATATTCCACATTGTTCACTACTCGATCACTCGGTATTCACTATCATCGAAGGCCCGACTTGAGAAGTCGTGGGTCGAACAGACTGCGATTCAATTTCATGTTTTTGAGCTCCGCAGATTCAGAAAGCCTCTGAGACTTTAGCAATATATGACTACATTTACCCGAATTACACAATATGAGGACTGATAAGGAAACAGTCTTTCCAGCGCTGTGTTACCCAGAAGAAGCGTGGGCTGACACTACAACCACATCAAGAAGTCTGCGGACTACTCATAGGTCGCTTGAGCGATGTCTTCCAGAAGTCAACGTGCACTCAAAACGTCCATCCGGCTTAAGCAGCATTGATCTCCGCCAGAAGTATGCATATCTATGGCGAAAACAGGTGGTCGGACATAACAGGAATAGCAACCGACAGATGAACGAAAAGAGCAAGGCAGTGGACTCCAAAAAAGGAAGCGTCTTCTGGAGAGACTGACTAAATGATGGGCAGATATCTTTGGGACTGACGTCACCGTCTGCATCTCCAGACGGCAACTAATTTGGATTTACGGAATGGGTTGAGCGTACGTCACCATGCTCGAAGCAGATCACCATCCTGATCGACTGTTGAGCGAGAGAGAAACGAATGGAAACTATTCTGGGATTCATACCACCAGTGAAGACCGACTGAAGTATCCAAGTAAGATAAAGAGTCGCTGAGTAGTCGAAGAAGATGTCGTTACCCAGAGTCCTTCATACTGTTTGGTGACGGCGGAATCCTCAGGTGCAAGGAACCAATCTACTTAGACGAAGTGCACATATCAGATGTTTTAAAGTTGACTGTAGGGTCCATTATTATGACGATTAAAAATAGAGTTCTTCCTATTAAACCGCTCTCAGCGGTGGTGTGATGGTACAAATAAGCCCAATGATGTCAGTGATGCGCAAAATATGAACGTCGGACATGATTTGAACCCGCACCTTACTTTCAATAGGAGGCGTGCAAGTTGCACTAAGAGCGCTGCATTCTGCCACTACTCATTCTTCAACACCCGACCGACGCTCGCAATTTGGCACATCTCTCAACATTATTAGATTAGATGAACGATCATCTGCATCACCTGTCGTCCCGTTGATCGCCGAGTGACTAGAGCAGGCACCAGCGACACTTCCATTTCTCCTTATCGCTTTCAAGAGTAGCTCAGTGGGTTCTCCTCGCTCTAGGGATTCGTTGAGTACTAAACCTTTTTTCTAGGCTTTTCGTGAAGAAACTGGACCATCGGCTCGGTGGTCTCCTTGTAGAGTGCTTGATATCCCAAGGAATCCAGTCGGTAACTGCTCACGTCTTCCGGTGTCGCTGAAAAGCATAACGTGTTCGGTCCACCTCATTTTTGATATCCTATAATGTAGAACGGCGTTTCTGATCGTCGATCGTTAAGGTAGATCAGAACTTCGAGCCCTTTCTCTCATTTGCGAGATACACGATACTCCTAGCATCGACCTTTCGACTGCACGTTCGATAACGCCAACTGACCTTCCATCCTGCTTACTTAGCGACCAGGATCCTGCTGCATATGCTAGGGTCGAGATGATGGTCGAGTTGGAATGGTGGACACGGAGTTGATATTTTTGGTCCTCTTCACTACATCCTCTATGCTCTTAAACGTTCCCCAAGCCGCTCGTCTCCTCCTGCTCAACTGTGAAGCTAGGTCGTTCGTCATGTTGATTGACCTAATTATACGCAACTGAAGCATTCAGAGAAGTTCGCTTTGTTGATAGACGTCGGTCTCACTCTCACAAGATAATAACAAGAACGCGCAATGAAAGCTGAATAAGTTTTTTCTCCCAAGGATGCCGTTTTCATATTGATCAGTACGGATTGTCAGGATGCATAAGCTTTCCTTTCACCAGAAATCCCCTCGGTATTATGTTGTTCTTTCGTGTTGACGAAGTCCTCCAATTATCTAACTTTCTTTTTACATAACTGTTAGTAAAATCCCTTTTGAAAGTAAAACAATGGTGTAAATGTTTCAAAGTGACATATATTATTCGCTTCGCTGCTACAATGACTAAGAAAACTTGAAAGGCAAGGCTCGGTACTAAAATTTCCATTTCTCAGACTACCCAGTGACTAGTAATAACCTAATGAAAACTACTAACTACTGATTGTGAGAAGCGCATATTCTAATCAACATAAATAAATTTTTGACCGCTGCATTTGCACGAAAAAAGTAATTCATCAAATTATGATGATTTGATGAGTATGAAGTTTTCGAGCGAGAGAAATGATGGGCTATAGTCACATTTAGGCGTCACTTCTGAGGAAATAATCTCTAAACTAATACAGTTTGTGTCTACTAGCCGCAATCCATCGACTGAAAAAATGATGATAACACAATGTCATTATACGCTGTGCTACAGCCACTCACGTCTCCCCTCCCTATACAAGGTAGGGCACTGTGGGGCGTGGGCTACTGATGAAGAGGGCGACACCCCGAGAGACGTTCATGGCTCTAGCGTAACAAACTCGGTAAGGCTTTGAATATTCCTACAAATTATCTTGAATCGTCAAACTGCAAACTTTATTGAGACCTGCTCCGGTTAAATAGTGAAACTTCTTCATGTGAGTTTCTTCTAGAAGCCGCACACTGTAGAAAATGTGTTTTTCAATGTCAGCTTTACAAAATCGTAAAAGGTAATTTGATGAATACTTCAAATTGTCTTGTTATCGTAAAGATGTAGCCATCGTTTTGGAAAGGCGGTTATTGGAAATCGTTTAATAAAATTTTATTCGACTTTCACTTCAGTTTGTATAATGCTCTCTCAAAACAGTGATAACGTGATAATACGATATCACGTTTGAGCCTGTTATAAGGTGTGGTACGGCATTTATGCAGTACAAGACAGCTCTGTTTCGCCCTTGCAAGCTCATCAGTAGCGCAAGGCCCTTCAGTTCAGTCGATAACTTCAGGATATACCCATACATATGAAAGAATCGACGCCGAGTTATATACCACCGCAAGTCAGTTGACAAATCTCTTGGCATTGCAGTGACACACGGCAGCTGCCTGATGCTGTGTAGGTGCCATACCAGACACAAGTTTGAACATATTACCATTTTTTGAACGAGGTCTATATAAACAATCGAGGAGGGAGTTAGTTTAGCCTACCAGCTACGTGCACTCGACTGTGGGCGCTGCAATTATAGGATTTGTCACCTGATCGTGGTAATTTATTATTCGGCGTCTATTCATTTATACGTAGGGGTATGTCCCTAAGGGATAAGCTGATCCGAAGGGCTTTGTGCTACCGATGAGCATGCCAGGACGAAACAGCAGCTGTCTATTACAATATGAGTGTAGAATCAGACCTCGTAACAGGCTCAAACATTGTTATCATGTTATCAGAACATCATATCGCATTCTTCCGCTGCGATAAAGGAACAATAAAATTAGAAGCTTGCTCTTTAGTTACCAGAAAACCACCGTGAAGTTCAAACAATGAGCTATCAAATCTGACAACAAAATATAATCCTTTTTATTGGTACAACGTATATTGGTATGAGCGGTAAATGCTTGCTTCTGTGTTGATGTGTTCAATGTTGGTGTATAAATCATTTTGCTTGCCACATGGCTTTATAATCAATATTGCGAAAACTACCTATAATATACATTAATTACATAACAACAGAACCCATCAAAAATGTACAATAACGACTCGACGATATATGACGTGACATATCAATCGATCGATGAACTATCATGATTTAATCGATCTTAACTGACTTTCAAAGTAGTTACATGTCAACAGATGATATAAAACACATGAGGACGAAGTAAATGAAGCAACAGATAAAATCATGAGAAGTATTCTGTGGAGACAAAGTATTTGCAAACCGCGACCAGGAGGGAGGTTGCCATGTTCGCCTCGGAAAGGCGAAACCAGGGAGTAGTATTTAGGGATGATTAATGTATATACATAATAAGAAGGCGTGCTTTGCCGTGATGCAGTTAAGGATGATTGTGTGGGCCTGTTACTCCTACCTCGGGGGGAGTCGTGGCCTCAGGGCAAAGTCATGGCCTTTGACCTTTGATTCATGACCTTTGCCTTAGAACTATTGCCGATATTCACAAAAAGGGCGAAGAATATAAATAACAAAAAGTGATTCAATAGATAGCAATTTCACGTAGGCTTAGAATGAAAGCTAGTTCTCAAGCTAATCTTTTCTTTCTCTCAGTTTCATATTACTAAAAATCCAACGTTCATGGAAAGTGGGCCTTTGGAGAAACTTACATATTGTTGTTGTTCTTCAGGGTATTTCATATCCATCACTTCCGTGAACATAAAGGAAATTTGCGGAGGATGTAGAGGTTCGCGATGATATCGCAAATGCTCGAATTACTGGCGTCGTCGAATAACAAACTTCATTGATTGTATCACTGTGGTGATAACATCGTAATGGATGTTTGTGATTCAATGTCTCGTATTGGTCTGGAAAAATACTTGGCAGAGTCATATGAATTATCCATTCCTACTGCATTTTAGCAGCGGTAAGATGTAAAAATATATCTAAAAGTATTGGGTGGTATCCAAAACATTCCTCCCCAGCGAGAGTTGAACCTGCGTTTTGGCTATAGCGGGAGTTGTGCTGCCACTACACCATCGATGCCAGCGCTCTGCTACTACTTTTTTTATCAAATTATGCTACAACAGCTGTCAATAGCCAATATTCAACGAACTCGACTTGGGTAAACACATATCATCGGCATCAAACCCGATTATGCTGTAAAATATGGGATATGCATAATCATAAGGATTTTCTTCATATCTGTACTGCTTTTTAGCAGTGTTATGCTGTTGAAGATATACATCTTAGAATGTTGAGAATGAAGGAAGAGCGGTAGCAAAGAGGAGGGCTAGGAAATATAGTGATGGCAGGCGTTCAAGTACGGGTGAAACGTGGGCTTAACTGTCAATCGAGGTCGAAATTTTTGCATACCATTAAAACGCTTAGCAGAATCAATTTCTCAAGCACTAGAAAAATAACAGAAACACACTTTACTTATGTGATAAACTCAGGAATCTTCATCCTCAGTCGCTTGAATCCCTGTATAAGCATGAGCGATATTTCTTCAATTGCTTCTGCACGCTCTTCAGTAAAATTTGACTAAACGATTGGAACAGATCAAAAATACAAGATAGAGAACTCAGCACTCATGAGTATTTCGGCACTTTGAATGGGAATATTCCTATAAAGAATAGATATGATAAATGAGTAAAAAAACCCAACTATTTGTGGCAATGCACAAAACAGCTCAGAACGCATCCTCGAGTTGCTCGTCCTTAACATCATCATACTCCCGTAAAGCCTTAGAATAGTAATGAACCAAGTTCTCCGATTATCAGCTTTTTAGCTCTATTATGATGTTGCAAACATATAATCAGGAATTTTCAGTGATTTACAAAACTTTTAACGGATCATTTCCGTCATTGGACAGGGATTTTTGAAGGAGATGTTTTGCTAGACAAAGACTTTTCACTAGGCTTCTAGTGATTCTTCGACAGTTTCCTGCTTAACTCAAGGAAAGGTCGGGTGAAATATTATTTTTGGATGACGAACGTTTCAGAAGGGAAATGGATATGGAAGGATAGGGAATAAACGTAAATTAAACGAAAATCAAGTGAACTAAATGAAGCAGTTGAATCCCAGAAATAAATGCTAAACGAAACGTCTGGGAAGCTTAAAGAACGCTGAACAAATCGGATAATTTAAACGTAAGCCGATGGTGGTTTCGGTTGCAGTCACTTGGTCAACCACTTCCGTGGTCGATGACGTCGTTGATCGATCCTACTCGCGGTTGAATGTCTGCTTGTTGCTTGTCGTTGATTCCCTTTGTGTATGAATCAAAGGTAGCAGCTGGTTGCACCCAGAGATGAGTCGAGTGCATCAGTTACTGGCTAAACTGTGGTTTTTGGTAAGAAACCTGCACATATTTAGGCTTCTTCAAGCTGGGCTTGTTTTCTCAGAAATTGTGGGTCGTTTGTCCGATACACCAACTGTATCGGTAAGGCAATATATTGAAAACTGTGGTTCCTTTTAATTATTAGGTAACAAATGGAAAACCGATCCCATTTTCGCTGGAGAAGAATTTCTCACAGGATTGTTGATAAGCATTCGAAAGCTGAGACTTCATGCTGCCTCTGCACGTCGCCGGTTTTCCAAAACACCTGTTTTTAACGCTGTAATCTCCACGCAAAACTAACGCATATTTATCGTCGAAAAAAGCTCTTTTAGGTTTATGATAATCATAAGATAGTGCAGTACTTCCGGATGCCAACGTTGTGCCTATATCCTGAAAAGACCGCTTCTCTGCAATACAGCAGGTAAAATAAGTTACATTCGTTGACTGGGAAGGAACGATCGGGAGCCACTCATGTTGCGGTAGGTATGGCGGCTACCTGACTGCTGACGCAATACTTCGCCGACAAGATAATTCTCTACGCGTTCGTAGTTGCGAAAAAACATTGGCATCAGGAAGCACCGCGTAAGACGCATGATTTTGTACAAAATGACTTCAAACTTTTATTTTGCCATAAATTCAGACATCAATCGTCATTATGATCTCTTCGCTGGAATTTGAGGAAGCCAGAAATCCCTAATTGCTTCCAGCGACTCGAAGGCATTATCACCTAATCAAAATAAAAAATTATTATGGAGACTAGGAGGCTCGAACTACCCTGCAGTCTGAGTGATCTATCGCACTGCGAGTTACACATGTGACGTGTGATCTCCAGATTAAACGAATGACTGCGATACTAAAGATCGCCTCCGCGGTTCATATGCTTCGACAACGCACCTTCATGTTGAGAAATCAATCTATCATCGCGTCAGCAGCTATTCACTTGGACACCTATGTCAACAGGTCACGAGTGCCAACGGCCACCTTCTCGCTCATGGCAATCCAACTTATTTGGCACGTTGCGCTTCGGAGAAACGCTCTTTCCAAGATATAAGCACATCGTTGGCATCGAAACGATTATGCTATCGATTGATTGCTAATACTTCGAAGAAAGAGCTCTGGCCGGCGAGAAATATGCGTTTTCACGCAAATCTCCAGTTGTAGCTACGTCGAAAAAGGTTTTTCAAGGACTGGCGAAATGGGCCAGTAGCCTGAAGTCTCAGCTTTCCAATGGTTATCAAAGTCTTAAGAAAACTTCTTCTCCAACAAATGAGGTCGATTTTTCATTTGTTACCTTAATAATCAGAGAACCAAAACTCTAAAGAGACGTTAAAGCTTTCAGACCTCTACCCTTCTGTGAGGACTTCGCCATTGTCTTGGCAGGCCAGACAGTAGTCGGTTCGCAGCCCGTGTGTGGCCTGTTCCGAAGTTGGGTCATACGGTCGATGCACCAAAATGCGTTGGTGCGAGTGATATTGCTCGAAACTGTTGCTAATGCGTTCGATGCTGGTGTATGGAATCGTTTTGTCTGCTACATGGGTTATATCATCAGTATTGCGAAAACAACCTACAATATACATTTATTACATAATAAAAAAAACCCTCCAAAAAATAAGCAATAACGGCTCGACGATACATGGCGTTACATAACAACTGGCCGATCTCAACTGACTTTCGCAAGAGTGATGTGTCATCACGTGATATAAAACGCATGAGAACGGGGGACGTGGAACGACAAATAAAATCATGAAAAGTATTCGATCTAATCAGAGTATTCCCAAATCGCAGCCAGGAGATGGAGCTTGGGAACTTGCCACGTTCGCCACGTATGGTTGAGCGAGTCCCCTTGCAATCTCGAAGATAACCTAGCTATGCCATTGAATTCCATAAGGTGTTGTTGTTCACTGCCGGAGAGAGTTGGAGTGTGGAACTCGGCTCCACGCGCGCTGTGACTAGCATGACAACTACTCTGCCGCGACATCCCGCTAATTGATTCAAGCAAGAAGAATAGGGTACGACGTCATTGGCTTGGCTGAGACGAGAAGGCGCCATCCTATTCACGCTGTTTATGACACCGGAGAAGAACTGTTCCTTGGTACATGCGATCGCAGAGGTGTCGGCGGCGTTGGCGTCATCGTCAAATCGAATTTGACCGTGAGCATTGATTCGTTTGAACAATTAACAACCCGTATCGGATGATTACGGTTGAAACGATGTGGTTCTATGCCGGCTTTGACCATCTTCGTTGCTTACGCACCAACATCAAGCTATGACGAAGACGAAGTCGAAGCGTTCTATATGAAGCTCGCGAAATTTCTCAGAGAAGATCATACATTCTTCAAGGTTATTGTCGGAGATTTTAACGCAAAATTGGACCTAGAAGAACGTCTGAAGAACGTCACATAGGGACCTACGGAGTAGAATGGAATGAACAAGGTGAGAGGCTGTCTGAGTTTATCATGACGATTCAAACCATCCATGGTGACTCGCAATTCCAAAAGCCTCTTTACCAGCGATGGACGTGGAAGTCTTCCAATGGGGAATACCATGACGAAATAGATCACATCTTAGTAAATCAAAGATTTTACCTGAGCGATGTTGCTGTTGTTCCTAAGTTCTACACGGAATCAGACCATCGCCTCCTTCGCGCAACGTTCCGATTTTCGAGGAGAGGAGAGAAAGTCGCTAGATTCAAACAAGTAGTCCCAGAACTACCATAAACTGGGATGTATTCAAATCATTAGTTGGCTCTTGGGTAGATACCGTTGTCAACAACAACGACGAAGAATACGATCAACTCGTTGAATATCTTCACGTTAACGCTATGAAAGCCGAGAGTCCTAAGGTCACGAAAAGACGCTTGTCTCCGCAGATACTCGAGCTGATACGTCAACGTGGAATCGCACGAGCTGCAGGCAACCGATACCTTAAGTCCGAACTTGTGAAACGCTGCAGAGAAGCGATAAAAGAAGACCTGAAAGAGAGAAGAGCAGTGGCTATGGCAGAAGCTGCAGAAGCTGGGAAGCGCATTCGCAAAGCTCAGCGAGGCTTCGCCAACTATAAGACCAAGATCGTTGCACTCCGATACCCTGACTGGACACATACAGCTTCGAGAAGGGCTATGGAGAAAATCATCCACCAATACTACTCGGATCCCTTTGCTATCCCTAGCCATGTCCTCTTACCGTTATATAAATTAAAAGAGGACGAATACGTTCTTCCACCGGTCCTCCCTTCCGAAATCCGACATGCTATATCGTCTATGAAGAACAGAACAACACCCGGTCCAGACAGGATTAGACCAGAACACCTGAAGAACCTGCCACCGATTCTCATCAACACCCTAGCTCGGCTGTTCACTCGCTACCTGTCAGAATGCAAGGTTCCTATTCAATGGAAAACCAGCAACACCGTATTGTTGTTCAAAAAGGGAGACCTTTACGAGATAGGCAATTATCGTCCAAACTGCTTACTGTCCGTTGTCTATAAACTCTTTACTCGAGTCATCTCAATTAGTATTGACAGACAGAACACTACACGAAGGAGCAGCCATGCGAACAAGCAGGGTTCCGAAAGGATTCAGTACCATAGACCACATCCACACCATTACAAGATTCACTGAAGTTTCATGAGAGTACAAGCAACCACTCTGTCACACTTTTATCGATCTGAAGAAAGCTTTTGATTCAGTGGAAACAGAAGCGGTTATAGAGGCTCTGGATAACCAGGGCCTCCCTGCTCGGTACATAATGATCCTTCGTGAGCTTTACAAAGATTTCACGACCAAAATATCTCCATTCTACAATAATGTCGCCATTGATATAAGAAGAGAGGTTCGACAAGGCGATACAGTTCTCCCAAACTATTCATTGCCACCCTGCAAAACGTAAAATTAGACTGGGACGATATGATAGTGAAAATTCATGGTCGACAATCAAACCATCTTCGCTTTGGTGACGATATCGTTCTCATAACACCAAACATCATTCAAGCAAAACGAATGCTGACCGATTTCGATAACGCCTGTGGAAAGATTGGTCTTTAACTAAATCTAACGAAAACAATGTTATGAGGAACGGATGGGTTTCGAATGCCCCATTCACGCTCGACGGAACGACAATCTCCGAATGCTCCAGTTACGTCTATCTAGGTCGTGAAATCAACATGATGAACGACCTAGATCCAGAGTTGAGCAGGAGGAAACGAGCGGCTTGGGGAACGTTTAAGAGCATCGAAGATGTAGTGAAGAGGACAAAGAACATCCGACTCCGTGCCCACCTTTTCGACTCGACAAATATCCCTGCCAAGACAGAACCTGGTCGCTACGTAAGCAGGATGAAAAATCACTTGGCGTTATCGAACGCACAGTCGAAAGGTCGATGCTAGGAGTATCTCGGATCTCGCAAATGAGAGAAGGGATCCGAGTTCAGACCTACGTCAACGATCGAAAATCAGAGACGCCGTTCTACACGCCAGGATATCGAAAATAACGTGGGCCGGACACGTGATGCGCTTCAACGACAACCGATGGACGAGAGCCGTTACCGACTGGATTCCTCGGGACGTCAAGCGCTCTAAAGGAAGACCACTGACCCGTTGGTCCGATTTCTTCACGAAAGCGATAGAAGAAAGATATGATGCTCAGCGAATCCCTAGAGCGAGGAGGACCCACTGGGCTACTCTTGCACGCGATAGGGAGAAATAGAAGAGTTGCTAGGTACCCGCTCGAATCACTCGACGATCAACGGGACGACAGGTGAGACAGGTGATGTATATATATATATACAGAGCGTATGTGGAGCAGTGGTTAAGGGTGGCTTGCGTCGCACACGAGGTCACTGGTTCGATCTCGCGCTCATGGCTCACCAAGCCATCCATCCCTCCGGGGTCGGTAAAATTGGTACCAGACAGGTCTCAGACTTGTCTGGGAGGATAAGTAGCACTGACTCGGTTCAGCGGGAGGCCACCGCGAGTCATTGTAAAGGCCAGATGTGCATTCAATCACCTCAAACGAAGTTAAAAATTGAAGTCGAATGCATGGCGCATCCCTCAGGGATTGATTAACGCCGAGAGCATTATCCTTTTATATATATGTATATATCACATATGGATATTATATATATAATATATATATATATATATATATATATAATGCGAAGGCGTACGGTGCCAATGATATAGTTAATGATAATTTTATGAGTCTGGTACCCATCCCTCAAGGGCGAGCCGCCCATGACACTTATACTATCCGCTCCGTGATACGTGCTTACAACTAACAAACGCCATCGAATACTCCAAATGGTCGATAACATCGAGACGAAAGTAGTAACTAACAGCATTTCATATGGGATATAGGTCGGAGTAACAAACTCAACAGTATTCTGTTCTACGGGGCTACATGGGTCTTAAACAACATGGAACTAATGACAAGTAGAAAATATAGAAAAGGAAAGGCGAAAATATGGGAAAGAGAAGCAAAAACGCGCGTGGTTGCTGGCCTAAAATCTGCATTTCCGCTGAGATCTATTAGCATATTGCCTGCGGGACTTTGTCGTCTTTTAACGATAACACGTCCTTTAAGTTTTGCTTAAATAATGCGCTATACTATATTGTCACTTATCAAACCCTTAAGGGGGACGTGTATCAAATATGGTACATACTGTTTGTAGGCCTTTCTTGCTGGATAAAAGTTTTCTCCCGGACATTCGGAAATCATTCAAAACCTTGAGTCTCTGCGATTTCAACGATGTGCTCGATTTGAAATAGGTCTTTTTACGTGACGTTGTAGCAGCAAAAATAAAATAATGTCTCACACTTTATTTTTCTTTGTTTGCTCGGCTGGTGCTTCTATAAGGTTCGTCACCAAAATTTCATTAGTCCTTAAATGACCTAAATATCAAGGAGTCTAAAAAGTTAATCGGTTTTTTCTTGAATCATCATAGAATGCTGTAAAAGCAAAAAGAAGAGTGTATTTCACGCCTGAAATCTTAGCCCGCCTCTTGGACGTCATAGGTGATCTATTGGTAATTATGGAAAAATTTTATAGAGCTATGTAATCGTTATATAACAAACGAACCTTTTATAGAGGTTTTTTGTTATAAAGAACGAGTACTATTTTTGAAGTTCTTCATTTTTCAAAAGTGATACCACATCTTGTGAAAAAAACAAACTCTCAACCATTACTGTGTATTCGTATTGTCTGTCTTGCAAGAACGTATCTTGAAAGCGCATCTTTTGCAATAAACACCGATGATGGAGGTTTATGTGTAGGCGATTATAATATGTAACTGGAGCAAGTATAGGAAAAGCACGCGTTCGTCATTTGGAGAATGATGGATACTTTTCCCCTATCTGCATACTATTCCAAAAGAGCGTGTTTTTCATTCTTTTTGATATTTCAGTAATCATCCGATAGCATGAATCTCAAGAATTTGAGCTGTGCGTCTTATTTTTTGAATGGTTTATATATTTTGCTGTAATGGTTGAAATAAAGTCCTACTTCACACTCAAGCACCTTTCGCTGGGCACAGATTTTTATTTAGACATGCAATAACTTTTCGATAGCAGAAATCTCAATGACTTCAATGATATGCTTAGTTTTCAAGAGAACTTTTTATTGCGTTGTTACAACTAAAAGAATAACGTGTGCGCACTTGGCGCCGTGTCGATCGCAACATGCATCATCATTTTTGACAAATTACTTAGTGCTTCAAAGTTTCTTCATTATGATGAATCTTGGGTCATGTGCAAAACGTGGAAAGATTGAAACTAAAGTTATTTATTGTGACATCCTTTGCACAATTCAAGACAATTGATTGATTGTCAAATTCAGTATGACTGCGTAATATTCCAGCGTTTTTCTCTATACACGACACATATATGTGAAACAAAATCATATGATCAGGTAGGGAAAACTGAGTTCTATCAAAGCAATACAAGAATTCCAGAGATTTCCCAAAAAAAATCCAAAAAAAACCTTTACATAAACCAGGCCTAGTAGTAAAATCTACATTTCTTGAGCTATCGAATGATTGCCAACAATATAATGAAAAAACTCTGTTGTATAAAAAGACAAGGAAACACGAACACACTTCACATAATGCAACTTCAAATCACACAAATTGTAATGAAAAATGGAGATTATTTTAAACTTATTTTTGGCAATGGAAAAAGGATGCAAAAGCAACTTTGAATTCAAATTGGGTAGTAAAGCAGCGGAGACAGCTTGCACCTTCAACAACGCACTCGCCTAGTATCTGCTAAAGAACGTGCAATGAATTTTGATTTAAGAAGTTTCGTAAAGACGAGAGAAGATTTTTGAAGACGAGGAACGTAGTGGCCGGTTATGAAAAGTTGGCAACGGCCAATTGAGAGCAATTATCGAAGCTAATCTTTTTAAGACTAAACAAGATGTTGCAGAAGAACTCGGAGCTGACAAATCTACGGTTGTTCGCCATTTGGAAGAAAACGAGAAAGGTTCGCATGAAAGCAATTACGGCTCAACTGTGGTCGGCCGACAGCCACGCTTCGCACAACGAGCGCCTCAAAAGTTGAACGAGTTGGGTTCCGAAATTTCACCTCGCAATTCATATTCGTTGGACCTCGTTACTATCGACTATAACTCCTTCTATGCACGAGTTCAGTGGGGTTTTCGGTGAGGTTGGCGCACCGACCTTGTTTAGTTTAGTGGATTTTCGCTGGTACAGTTGATGTACCGATTGCGATGATTCGATTGACGAATCGATCGAAGCGCGACTCGATCGATTAGTTTAGGCCCTACGGGAGTTAGATTGACGTTATTGACACGTGTGGCGAATATCAGTTTATAAGAAATAGCGAATATTCAAAAAACGAACAACGAGTTCATATAGACGAAAACCAAGAATATATAAACATTACAATAACAACCAGAATGCTTTTTATTTGACAGCCTTTAGTGGTGGCAAGATCTTCTAATATACCAAATGATAAAGAATGATGTGCCAAAACATTTGTGTCAGTTGGGATTCGAACCCACGTTTCACCCTACTGGGAGCCCGTGCTAAACCGTTGCTTTACTGACGCCCGTTTTAACATCACTCTTTTTGAAACGGGCGTCGGTAGTGCAACGGTTCAGCACGCGCCCTCGGATAGGGTGAGATAAGGGTTCGAACCCCAGCTGACGCAAATGTTTTTGCACATCACTCTCAATCATTGGGTATATTACAATATTGAAACAGTATATGCATAGTAATAAGGCAACCATGTGACGACCAAGTGACAGGTGTGTGAGGTGAGTTCTCAACTGATCAATGAGAAAGACCCCAATGAGGTGATTCATAGTGAGTGGTAGATTCCTTCGAGTAATGAACGATGGCTTGGATAAGATGACAGGATCGATATGTATCAAATGCGTAACTGGAGTGAGAGCTCAACGGGCAGTCAACCGCACGAAGTGAGAAACACAGCAAGAGTAACGGAGACAGGTGAAGACGATAGCGTCGATACTGAGTGATCATTTTGAAATCTTCTGCGATCGCAGTGTGCTGTAGCGTGGCCACGGGGCGCGACCATCGGCTATGGAGCGCGGTTGCTTCATGTGGCCTTCGTGACGTTTTCACCGAGAAAAGCACCCAATGGGTTTATCGAAACTTGAAGGCCCAGAAAACTACGCACATAAGGTGAGTGGTTAAATATGGGACTGGATATTTACCCCTCGGTAGTGAGTCTTACATTATTTATTATGAGGACCTTTGGTATAGTGGACGCCCCAGTCCACTTCAGCACAGACCGCATTCGATAATAAGTCTTCACTTCGTCGGCAGTACAACATATCGGATACAAAGGTCTACAATAGATCACTGTAAGTGCTTGACGACCTTCTCAGTGATGCAACCAATAGAATCCCCGTAAATCTGTTCTGTGAATTATAAATGGTCAACGTTACTTACATGACAGTCGTGAACCGAAAAGGGGAAAAATAGTAACAGGTTCCTGCGGAGTCACTATATCTTCAAGTGCCTCGACAACTTCTGACTGAAAAAAAAAACGTTCCCACAATCAATAGGACGCAGAGAACCCTTTCCAAGAATTCTTCAGTGGTCCGAAACCAAGTCTACTTTTACATCAACCTGGTGCAATGAATGAGAAACGAATAAGTTTGCACTAGGCATGGGCAAGAAAACTGCTGCGCTAAGCTCGAGCATTAACAGCAATTGAAGGGTCAGACTCACAAATCCGTTTTTCGTGAATTTCACACTCAGTTATTCTCTACGCTTAGGAGTCTAGAAGATAAGCTTTACAGTACGGGAAAATTTGCTCTTCAATCGAGGACAGTTGCTGGTCAAAAGAGTTTAATATTTAGAAATTTGTCTGTGGGAGAGCTGCGGAGACGTTTTAGGTGCATTTGAATACTGAAATTCGACACTGGTCGTAGCACATTCGTATCAAGGCCATAAGACATTGAGAAGCCCTATATAAGTGCACTTGTAGTATCTAAGGTTCCGAGTTCTGTTTTTGTCTTAGGGTTATTATGAGTCCCACTTCACACCGTATCCTGCGGTGAGAAAAAACTATAGCTAGTAAACAAGTCAGAATATTGTAATTAATGTTATGCAATCGTATAGCTCATTCTAGATTATTTTGATGTATTTTTATCAAGTACACCTTTTTTCTGCAGCTGCTAGCTTAGCTTCCTTATCGCCACTGCATTTAGATAATATTTAAACTCAAACCATGCTGTCTGTTGAGATACTCCAGTTGAAGTCTTATATTCTTGCTGTCATTTTGTCGGCTAAATCTGTTGCTGAAATTTCTAGTTCAAAGAGGATAAAGGCGGTAGCAAAAGCGAAGTTGCTGTGCAGCACAATTACCGGAATATAGGTTTTTTTTTAGCCGTGCCATCGCTGCCGTTCCAAGATTCGTATCTTAAGATCAGGTGCCTTCAAATCCGACCATGTAGCTCGGTGTAGTTTTGAAGGTCACCTGATTATTCAGGCATACGTGAAGCAGTCAATTACTAGTGTGAATGCCATCGCATATGCAGTAAGCGTGAAATTATTCTAATGACCGTTCATGACACTGTTCATCATGTGCCACCAGCTAAGAGAACAGTTCACTCCCAGTAGTTTCTAGTGGAAACAGAACTCGGAAAACGTTAATGAAATTGAGAGTAATCGATCGTGTCTTGCTGTGGAGTGTTCACGGCGCAGAATGATCTTCTGAACCTTATCAGTGTAAATCACAATGAGTTCCTATTCGTACTGCTGAAATGTGCCATAGCTCGCTATTGAAGAAAATTTTCCTTACATTTAACCAATAGTTATGTGCGGTAGATTATAACGCTTGGAATAGATGAAAACTGGATAAAAAGTAATCAGAAGTGTGTAGGTGCGTATATATATATATATATAATATATATATATATAATATATATAATATATATATGATATAATAAGGACGATTCAATCGTAGTTTCGTCCTTGCATGTTGCTAATAAAATTTTACTACCTTAATTTTATGTGGACTTTCGCCTTGCTCTTCTAAAACAAGTTTGATGTTATATCATCACTAAGCTAAAAGAAGAAAGATATATTTACTAGATTATTTAGCAGTATATAGCAGACATTTCTTTGCATTACTGTTAAATTGGGATTGTTTTGTGAGACTTGCCAGTACACAATAGGGGCGCGTGAGTATTGTTTCACTTCAATTGAGTGTGCGTGTGAATGTGTAGTTGTTCACTTTGCTTTCTGCCTCATCAAAATATTTGCAAATAAGCTATTTGTCCGAGAAGCATAAATTACATTACTTATACTTCATTACTATTTACTACTACAAAATTACTTATACTTTTATTTGATGCTCGTTCTTTTTGAATGCTATGTCGTCGATGAAAAATGAGAACGACAACTGGTCCAGATAGGAAAAGATCAGAACACCTAAACAACCTACCGCCAGTTCTCATCAACACCTTCGCTTGGCTCCTCGTTCGCCACCTGTCAGAATGCAATGTTCCTAGGCGATGGAAAACCAGCAAGGCCGCCTTGTTGTTCAAAAAGGGAGACCTTCACGACATAAGCGAATATTGCCCAATCCGCTTACTGCGCGTCGCCTATAAACTCTTCAGTCGAGTCATCCTAAGTAGAATTGGCAGAACACTCGACGCAGGACAGCCATGCGAACAAGCGGGGTTTCGGAAAGGATTTAGTATCATAGACCAAATTCAAACAATCACAAGACTCAGCACAGTTTCACGCGAACACAAAAGTCCCATTTTCATCGATCTAAAGAACGTCTTCGATTGAGTGGAACATAGAAGCTGTTATAAAGGATCTGGACTGGGCACCAAAGGCGTTTCTACTCGATACGTAACGATCGTTCGTGAGTTAAATAAAGATTTCGCAGCCAAAATATCGTCATTCTACAATGATATAATATATATATATATACATATATATATACATATACATATATATATACATATATATATACATATATATATCGATGTGAGAAAAGAGGTTCGACGAGGCGATACAATCTTCCCAAAATAATACACTGCCATTCTCCAAAACGTCATGCGAATATTAGAATGTAGCGATGTTGGAGCGAAAATCAACGGTCGAAATTATACCATCTTCGCATCGCTTATGATATCGTCCTTATAACACCAAACATCAGCTAGGCGGAACGAATGTTGACTGATTTCGAAAACGCCTGTGGTCAAATGTTCCGGTTACATCTATCTATATCTTTATATCAACATAATGAACGATTTAGCTCCAGAGCTGAGCAGGAGGAAAGGAGCAGTTTGAGGAGCGTTTAAGAGCATCTGGGACGTCGTGAAAAAAGCGAAGAACATCCAACTCCATGCCTACCTTCTCGACTTGACGGATGTTCCTGCTTCAACGTGTGCAGCAGAAACTTGGACGCTACGTAAGCAGGATGAAAGATCACTTGGTGTTATTGAACTTACAGTCGAGAGGTCGATGACAGGAGTGTCCCGTTTCTCTCAAATGAGAGAAAGAATCCAAGGTTTCGACCTCCGTCATCAAACGAAAACCAAGAATGCCGTTCTACCACGCTAATGTATCGATAATGAATAAGGCGAGCTGGACACGTAATGCGCATTAGCGACAGCCAATGTACGAGAGCCGCTACCGAGTGGATTCCTCGAGATTGTCGAGAGTTTCAGAGGAAGACTACCTGCTTGAGCCCAAATTCCTTTACGAAAGCTACAGAAGAAAGAAATGATGCTCAGCCAGAGCGAGAAGAACCCACGGAGGTACTCTTGTACGCGATAGGGAGAAATGAAAGCGCTCTTGGTGCCGCTTGTGTCACTCGGCGATCAGCGGAGCAGCAGGTGTGATAGAAGTGATGTTAATTGTGAAGTGTCACCGTTAAAGATGGAGTACAACTCTTAACATTGATGAGACTTTCTTCAATTTCGCATTTACACATTTCGGAGGGATCACGCACTTCAGACTGCAGTAACTGAGAACTATGCTTTGCCTTTTCTTTTTTGTAATTACGATGAAATAACTATATGTAAGTTTAGTTGTGTACGAAGCGCGAGACTCATGATGTGCTCTGAACTCGTAAAGGTAATCCTTACTTCAAAGTCTTTCTGAAATTCCTAGGCTTGGTCGCATGCCAGAATTCTTACATTTTCTTTACATTCGAGTGCTTTTATAGATCTTGTTCAAAACAATATATGATCTGATAACATATAATGAGTCCTTCGTGAAGCCTGTTTTAGCACTTGCACAGTACTAGGCACGTGTTTAGGCTTTGAAGCCTTATCGGTAGCAAAGTGCCTTTCGGTTCAGTCAATCCTTTACAGGGGATATACCCTCTGCATATAAAGGAATGGATGTTGAATAATTTACGAAATGACTGCATGGTACGTGATAAAATGTCTCGACACTGCAGTGATCAATAGTTGACCTCTCGTGGCTGTTGAAATGAATCGCATCTTTACATTTAACTGCTTCTATAGACCTTGCTGAAAGCAGTATATCATCTGATAACATATCTTCAGCTATCGACTAATGGCAAATGTAATGTTGGGAGATTTTATCACCTGACAGGCTGTGATTTTGTAAATGATTCGGCGTCGATTCTTTTAAATGCAGGAGGTGTACCTCCTGCAAGGAGTTGACTGAAGCGCAAGACACCGTGCTCTGATGAGGGTGTAATGTCGAAACACGTGTCTAACACTGTGTAAGTGCCATAACAGGTCTCATAAAAGGCTCAAAGTATGTTATGTTGTTATTGGAGTACATCATGTATTTATATTGCAGAATGGTAAAAAAGTAAATGAGTTTATGTACTTAGTTTCCACCTCTTTTGCTTTTGCACCAACCGAATATATTGTGCCGTGTTGCGAAAAAAAAAACTGGGAATGAGCAAAAGTTGATATATCACACTTCATGTTAGACAGGCGAATGATATATTCCAAACAATTTAGCGTAAGTCACTGTGTATACCTTAATCCGGCAATTGATAGTTCAATTTGCTTATAGCATTTTTATTAGATGATATTCAAAAGGTATTTGCCAATATGATTTGTCAATTTAGTTACTAAATCCATTCATGCATTTGCTTTGGACGGAAAATAAAAATAAAAATACAGGTAGCAAAAACGAAATTCCTGAGAATTCTCAGAAACATGGCCAGGCGGAATTGCGAAATCCCTGTATCAGCGTACTGCATCCGATTTAGGTTTGGTGATCTCAGCAGTTGACTATTCAGGTAAAAGTGAAACACTTGATCAGAAGTATGAATGTCATCGCACATGTAGTAGTTGTGCTCTGTTCAATGGACAGTTATGACATCGGTTTAAGTCTAACAACAGTAGAATAAGTCGGACATAACGCTCTAACTTATCGTTACTACCTGTCGTTGACCAAAAAAGAAAAGTTCATCGTGACCAGATCTCAGTGGGATGGAACTTCAACAAATGTAGAAATGTTGACGAAGCTCAGAATAAGCGATTTCGGAAATCGTAGAGGACAATGGCTTCTGTTCAGTGTTTGTTGCGTAGTGACATGGTGTACCCAATTGCTCAAATGTAACAGTGGCGAATAAGTCAAACATAACGCTCTAACTTAAAAGTTGTATGAAGAAAAATGAATTGTATGTTTGTGTGTGGGTGTTTATGTGTGTGTGTATGTGTTTGTGTGTGTGTGTGAGTGTGTTTGTATGCGTGTGTGTGTGTATGTGCGTGTATGTGCGTACTTTATAGATGAAGGTAAGAAGAGTATGTAGGAAACTTTGCAATTAGCCGATATAATTTCATTCGTGCGAATTTTCTGTGCATTTTCACTACTGTCCTACAGAATGAATCTCATTCTATATCATCGCCATGATTCAATGAAAATCAGAGCTATAGGAGTTAATTGGTGAACTGTGATGATCACGCTTCTTGTGCACCGAGCTTAGGATTATACTTACAAAACTTATCAGCTAGCGCTTGGTTGCCTGAGTTTCTTTAGCACTTCGCGAATTTTAGCCATTTTCATAGCAACCTAATATTTTCGTACAACGACAATTATAACATCTGGGGTGGGGCTTGCATAGAATATTTTAGTCACTTCATCTGAAATGCTTTTTTTTTGTCGGAAACAGTAGAGAGCGTTTCCTGTCATTTAGAGACACAAATTCAAATAAAATCTCTTCAAACCAATACCTTGAACAATGGAGGCACCTTCCATTGATGTACTGGAAGTTTCTCACCTTCAGAACAGGTCCCAAGCTGTCAAAGTTTTTCATTATAGTCATGAAGAGTATTTGTAATAAATATAAAATCAAGAAAAAATAGCAGTAGAATGTTGTCGGATACACATCTACCGTTAATGAATTACTGAACAAGTTAATATATCACTGCTGAGATAGCGTATTAGAGCTGCTCAGAAGGTTGTGCCTACGTGAAGAGCATTGAAAGAATCATATTCTTCCATTTTGTCCTCTATCTTCACTGTTTGTCGTAATGAGCTGTGAGTAGTTCAGCGCCCTCTGCGGTAAAATAATGTAATTTGTTGTTTCAAAGATGCTTAAACATAATTATCAACATAAACCTGATATTTTATTATCGGCGTTGAGATACACCCCTACAGATATAGGAAGGATTATACCACTGAAGGGCACGGTGTGAAATAGAATTTAGTGTACAGAAAACTTGAGTTCATCAGTATGTGACACTCGCGGCTACACATTTGACAGTAACGGGTATACTAAGCGCCTGCTATCGAGACGATGTGGTAAGCTTTAAGAGATGCCATTTTCGAAACAGCATTGTTTTTCTTTTCACTCTTCTATTATATGAACATGTAGCGTTTTCACTTGCGAAATAATTTTCAATGATGTAGAGTGATGTGCGAAAATGTTTGCATCAGCGAATTCGAACGCAGAACTTACTTTTTCCCACATTGTAGCCTAAGAAGAGTGGAGTGCACGAATCCCGGCTGACGCAAACGTTTTTGCACACCACTCTACATAATTGGGTTTATTTAGAACATTATGACACCGCAATCGGTGGTCAAATAACATGATTTCCGATTGATTTTGAAATAATTCTCGTCAATAAATCGACATATTTTTCAGATGTCAAACTTCTCGTCCGCTGCGGTCTATTTTCGCCCAGAGAACATTGCGGCGTCGGTGCTTATGGCCGTGGTAAGTATTAAGATCTTCCTTTTGTAATTTATAGTTGTTACTTTCTTTTCAGAAATTTGTCGTGCAACAAATTCTTATTGTGAAGTATATGAATTGGTATATTTCACATGGCCTGTCTAGGCTCCACGGGAATTGAATGATTTTTTCTAGAATAACACGTAGACGTGCATTACTCTACTGGCGCTGCGAGATTGAAAGAGATTGGCCCTAACTCTGTTTCATTAATCATACTCGCAAGACTTCTCGCATTCCAACAATGATTTCCTACGTCTGAGAGTTTCTGAGAAATACTTTAAAAACCAAATATGGCTCGAAAAGGCTTTTAGGCGACTTTTTCCACCTAAGCTGCACATCTATACGCAGCTCGGATATATGAAGATGTTTTACTTCGCAGAAATGTATGCATTATAGAGGATATGATTTGAACACTAGAGTTGAGTTTAAGATAAGATGCGATTTTGAAGAAACAGGATCTACTATTTATTAATATGTGAATAGCTAAAAATGTTGGATAGCATTGTAAGCTCTTAGTGAAAATCTAATGCAGGTTCTGGGGAATAGTTCTTGCTGGGATAACCAAAAATCTATATATTTCAGGTTGGAGTGACTGGTTTGATCTCGAATGGCATTGCTATACTAGCAGTCCGATCTAATTCGGCCATACGAAATTCATTTGGCTTGTTGTGTCTCTCACACAGCATCGCCAGTATGGCTGTACTACTTTACTTCATCTTGTGGATCACACCGATTACACTGCTGTAAATATTTCCGGTTTCAAGAGTTTTGGGGTGGTATAATGGTGAGCTATCGAGGAGTAGAACCACAAGTCGTAGCTCTATCCAGTGAAGCTAGTATTTTTTCTATGAAAGATAATTTCGTCGTGTAAAAGCCTTCCTTTCTTTTCTGATCAATGAGAGGATTAACCTTTTGTTGTGATAATTTTATCTCATATATGGCAACTTGCCGACTAAACTGAGATGGGATTTTGTTCCATTCAGTCGACACTGGAAAATGTAATATTTTGAACATTTGTTTCAATTGTGTGGTTGCTTTTCTTAGATTTTACAGGAAATTATATTACACTGCAGTCTAATTTCAATAGTTCCTTTAGTTTCATCATTGATTTCTTAGGATTATTTAAGATCTGCCAAATGGATCTCAAACTTTTCTTGGACTTTGATGAAGCTGCTGAGTGTAGCGCGAATTGAAATATTAAGATTCATCCAGAAAAGGCCAACTATTTCCAAGTCATTTTGCCGCTAAAAAATTAGTTTTGCAGCATTCAACAAAAGAGGTAGCGCATAGTATTGTGCTTGACAGAAAAGAAAGAAATGACAATTAGTGAGAACTATATCCCAAAAATGAATGGAATTGCAGAACACTTTAGCATTAAAATAAGAGTTCCTATCATTTTAGTGGCAACAAATTCTCAGTCGAATCGATAGACAAAATGCTCGGTACGACAAATGTGATGCTCTGGAATGTGTGTATCTACTCTCACCTCGCTACATCTCTGAACAGAATCATTGCCATCACTTTTCCTCTACAAGTTAGCATCTTACTAACTCTAAGAAAGACCTCTCTTGCAATTCTCGTCTGTTGGATAATGGGATTCCTTTATATCATACCGCATTTGTGGCGTGAGTTTTGTATTATAAATACACATGCATTGAGCAGCATTTATATATTTTCTCAGCTTATAAAAGGAAAACAAGGAAGGGGCCATTGCTTATCACTTATAGAAAATAGATCACAAGTCCTTTTTACCCAGTGTAAACGATATCCGTTTTCAAAACATTAAAAAGCTCAGCCAGCTTCAGCGCTTTCACCTCTACTGACAAGTAAGGGACCATTTGTCATCACCAAACGCAAAAAGTGCTTATTTGGTTGTTGCCACCAACTGAGGCATGTCTTGATTGAGCGTGATCAAAAAGCGTGCGGAACTCGCTGTTACAACAGACTTGACAATTTTTCTGCGAGTAGCTGAGAGGGTACTTTTCCTCATCCGTATCCATTTTAACACCTTAAAATCGTTTTCTCCTCTTCTCTAAACTTTCAATAATCATTCACCAGCTTGAATGTCGACAATTTTGATGCTGCACTATGTTTTTGTAAAAAAACTTTTTTATGTGCTGTACCAGCAAAAGTAAAATTATGTTTCACACTCAGGCATTTTTCGCTGGACTGAGTTTTTCTTCTAAGCTTATAGTAATAATTCCATAGCCTAAATTTTGCCATTTTTATAATGCACTAGATTTTTGAAAAAAAGTTGTTAATGCGTTGTAGCTGTCAAAAGAAGATTGGGTTTCGTACTCGACGTGCATTTTTTGTCTGATAAGGGTGTGCGAGCGGAGCGGTTGTGCATCGACCGAGCGGTTAATTCATCGCACAACGCTATTCTCATGTGGAGCGCGATTTTGTTAATAAATATGAGGTTTTTTCCTCCTTAGAGAAGCTTTAGATAAATATATGACATTGATACTCCAGCATCTCTGTAAACGTTTATACATTTTTCGTGCTTAGGTTTAGCAGAGGGTCTAATTATGCAATGAAAAGATAGACAATCTATGTCCAGAGAGCAAAAAAAAACAAGGTTTTTCTATGAATGCAATATAAAAAATTTGGGAATGTGTATGAAACGGAGCAAAAAATTTCAAATAAACACAAATACTTACGAAAGCGCACTGAATGTAAAATATAATACAATTTTCCAAAAAATCCTTCCTAGAAATAAAGTATAGCATCAAAGGTGTCGAACTTTGGACTGTCAAATGACGACTTATATGGATACTTGAATGGTCCGTCTTTGCAAATTGTGCGGACTTCAGCACACCTTCCATTCGTTTTTAATATCGCCATAGTCTTGCTTGGTGGTGGCTTGATTCGAGCTAGGCGGCTAGCCCGAGTTTCATGTCGTGACCTGTAAAATATCGGCAGTTGACTACTAAATCTTTAGTAGGAGCGAAAAGCGCGTTTTTTCCATAGAGCTGAAAATGGGTGCGATTACGTGAAAAGTACAGCTGAGAGTATTCCACAAAAACTGTATTGACTGCGTGCCTTCAGTTCCCATAGTAAACGTCCCTATATCACAATTAACTTCTTCGAGCCATAATCTATACGCAACTCGAATCCTAACATGTTACAGCACGATTTCTCTACAAGGTTTTAAAAGGTTCATAAATATAATACGTTGGTCTCCTTTCAGCAGTGAACTGCTTCGTTTTTTTCAATACGGTTAAGTGGACGTGGACGTTTTCCGATGATGCATGCCAGCATACCACTTCGATCACCATCTCTTTCTACAACACTGTAGCCATAATGACCTTGATTTTGCTTCTCGACTGCACCACCTTAATCCGTTTAAAATATAAAAACATGGTTAGTTAGATAATTTGACTGTAAATTGAAAAGCCGACTTCTACTAAGCTTTGGTATGAATAATGAAAGCTAGCTTGAAAACTATTTTTTAACAGAAGGTCGATTTAAGATGCTATATCTGCTAACGAATCAATAGATGATATTTCGGTAAGTTCGCCGCCCTTATAACATTTATGATCATTAAACGTCCTCCCTTTCTACTCATTCCTGGACTCTTTAAATTGATACAAAAATCTTGAGAGCTTCTTAACACTGACGTTTCTGTCTAGTGACCAGAATTCACACGGCCATTTCGAAATAACCTTCATGTCATCCTGTCCTACGTAGACCGACAGGAGTATTTGTGCAAATTTTCAACTTTACTTACGTGGATACTTGGACGTCCGTTTTCACGAATTGTCCGAACCCCAGCATATCTTCCATTCGTCATTCTCGCGATTGTCGTTCTAAGCGATGGTTTCATTGTAGCATGGCCACTGGCGCGAGTCTAATATCGTGATCTGTACAATATCAACAGGTACGAATACAACTGATGCAAATACAGATATTAATACAACTGAATAGCTTTTCTAAAAAAACACGTCTACCCAACGTGTGGGTGGTCGCCCTCAGGGACGGGTGTTTTCTCGTGACGTCCACTCCACAGTTCGCTTCGTCCACGTGTCGTCTGATCTTTTTACTATATGACCGGCCCACCTCTGCTTCACTGTCAATGTAAATTCCGAATTATCCGAATTGCGAAGATGAGATGAAATTCTAAGATCTGAGATGCGCAAGCCGGCACGTGTTGTGAGTGTCGATTGATTCCCAGAAGAAATCGTTTAAGCACTCTGTGACTCGTTTGCAGTAGTCTTGATGTGGTCGAACTATCGACCCACGTCTCCGCTGTATAACAGAGCGCTGGACTGTTGAATCGAATAGCTTAGCGCGTAATTTAGGGTCCGTTATTTGGTTGGTGGCTTCTCTGAGAGGTTTAAATGTGGCCCACGCTGCTTTACTTCTTTTGCCAAATCCTCCTCTATATTATTCTCCATATTCAGTGAATGACCAAGGTACACTTACGAGGAGGCTTCCGTAATTAAGGATCCTTCCAGTTTGATATGTTCGTCATTGCACCACTGGTTTTTCATGAACTAGACCTTCATGCAGTTTATCCGTAGTTCGATCTTCTTCCCCGCTTAGTTGAGTTCCTTGAGCATCGTCTTCGCTTCAGTAGTGCTTTTCGAGAACAGGACAATGTCATCCGCAAAACGAAGGCTTGTCAGAAGTTTTACATCGATGCATATGCCCTTCTCGTCCCAATCAAGCGACCTCATTATCCACCGTAGTGCGGCGGTGAACAGCTTTGGCGATGTAGTATCGCCTTGTCGAACCGCTTTTCTAATAGATATGGTAAGAGTTCGATGAAAGAGCCGTATTTTTGTGGTGCAGTTTCAATGGCAGTCTGATGAAGTATTCATGTAGGACGGATCCACTGCTCGATCGACTAACACTGACAGGTAATGCTTCTTTTCGACGTTATCAAGTGCTTTTTTGAAGACTTCTCGACTTTCCAGCTATGTATTATTTTATGCGGGCACAATGTAGTCTCTCGAATTCGCTGACGTTTTATCACTACATATTTTTCCAAGAGATCAGGTTTACAAAGCTCAGAGTTTATCTTTGCCCATTACCAAACATATTTTTGCTAACAACTTGCGAAGCGAGCCAGCCAAGGATAGAGCAGCCCACACCTGATTCCAAATGTTGATGGACTACCTTTAGTCGCTGTAGAGACCAGATATGCATTCAGTTTCAACAAAAGATAGTTGATGAAGTCGAATGTATTAGGCATCCCTTAGGCATAATCAACGACGAGAGCTATATAGCTGTGCACATTCCCATCTTGAGCAGCCCTCTCGAAGGTTCTGTAAGATTCCAAGAAATGGATCCTTTTTTGAAGTGCTTACCCTTGTTTATCCACGAATAGCTCGCTCGGCTCTAAAAGAGTTGGTTGGATGTATTCATGGTTGGCTAAGCCTCCTATATAGTATAACAATTCGAAGGTATTGGAACTGTGAATGAAGATCTCCATTCATATCCGTCACTAAACTATTCTCAACAAAATCTAGTCTCGTATCATTCACTCAGTGGAATCACAAAAAACAAATTTTTCTAGTAGAAGAGAAGAAGAGTTATCTCTCAATTTGGAATTGACATTCGTTTGCTGAACTCATTGGAGTGCTCCGGATACTGACTCTCTTTTGCCCTCGACATGCTCAGTTAGCATTTTTTGGGCTAAAACACATTAAAAAATCAATCGGTCGACCACTTCCAAGAGCTCAAGCTTTCAGATTAGTCGAAAATTTTTTCTTATCTCAATTTACAGTGGACGAAGGAATGTTGGCGTCACATCGAGTTTTCATCCGTTTAACAGGTGTCCGATAGTTCTGTTCAAAACCTAGTTTTTTGTAAACCATTATAGACGTCATCGCTGCTCGATGAAAACCTAGGAAACCTATTTGTTAGACGGCGACAAATTTATATATCGATCTCATTCGCTGGGCAGGAAATTTATCATAGTATGTTAGCAATCACTCGAAAGTTTGAATTTCTGGCTGCATCCCTACGAGCTCGCTTTTTGAAACATCCATCCATAACGCTGTAAAATCCAGAATAACGATTGCTCACACTCCCATTTCGCCTCCATTTTTATTACTCGTATAGTTTGCTGGAAGCACGAAAAGCATATGAACGTGTAGGAGAAATATTGTAGCTTCGGGATCATACGTTTAATCTGGAGTTTTTCTGAAGCATGGATACAATTTCTAATTGAGTAACAAAAATAGCACTTCGTATGCGACCCGCCGATGAGCCATCATTCTATGGCCGTGTTGAAATCTCGGCATCGTCCCTGCATACTGCTGTCCCCCTATCCCGTAGATTTGCTAAAAAAACGCATGCTCGAATTCTTTAATAAATTGTATTTTTCCTGCTGAACTGTAGAGAAACGGTCTTTTTTCAAAAATTAGCGTAATTTATAATAGCTAAATCTTACGCTATCGAATGATTGCTAATAGTCTAGAAAGAGAGAGAGCTCTGTCATGCGAGAAAAAACTGTGCGTAAAACAAAATTGTTTTCTTTTTGCTGAAACTTTATGAGCATGTGTCGCGCAGCAAGAGATCTATGCTTTCGAAGAATTTCTAAATCTCGTATGCTAAGTTGTTGCCCAACGAAGGAGATCGGTTTTAAACTGTGTGTTACCAAATGGAAAAGTGCCAACTGTATCTAATATCCTGTATCCTAATCTGATGAAGTTTTATAATTCTGTTGGTATCTATACAAATGTCATTCAACGAAAGCGGCATCAAATGGAAGTGCGCCTCTTTAAACAGGTAAGAACGCTTCGGTTACCACTGAAGGGTTCACTGCTTGAGGTTCTAAAAAGGTTTCCTAATATTCATTGCAGACAGTGTACCAGAATATTTTATTCATCTATATAGAAGTTAGTTTTTACTGTATTTCTCTACTATTCAAAAGTAAATGGGGCGCATTCTTCACCAAAACATTCTCAGCGGAATTGTATTACGCTCTGGATGGGTGAGTGCAATATTATTCCACTCTTGACCAAGTTTATGAGTAAGTTCGGTAAAAGGCGCCTATTGTGGCTTAATAGAAATCTCAGTTTATGAAAATGATAAAAAATGGTCACACTTGAAAAGATTAGGAAGGAGAGCATGGAATTTTCATAGTTTTTCACTACTACTTTCCAACATATGTGGCGCAATGGTTATAGGTGTCCAGCTTAACACAGTGGTTGATGGTTCCATCACTTATGGGTCATCAAGCATTCCATCCTTTCGTAGTCAGTAGGAAACTAGTACCAAACTGCCTAAAAGGATAAGCAGCAGTGACTCATCACCCGGCGAGGCCACCGCGAGTCACTAGAAAATCCTAGATATGCATTCAGTTACCTCAAATGGCTAAAAATTGAAAACGATCGCATTGCGCATTCCTCTGGGATTGAACAACGTCAAGAACTTTATCTTTCATCTTATTTTTCAGCCGTCCAAATTGTTGTGGTAAAATATTTTGTGAAGCGACTTTCCTGCACTTCAGCATTACCAATCAATAACATTTTCCTGATTGATTAAGCTCAAACGAACTTCATGAATAATTTTATTTGGCTAACTTTTCGCTGTATTGGTTTGATTCGAGTCGATTCTCCACAATCGCTCACCCTCTCTGTGGTCTTCGCCTTCGTTGTTGTTAGAGCCGAATTTTTCAATGGCTATCACTCGAATGAAGAACTTCCGCAAATAGGAAGTCACTGCTATTACTGATTGTCTCCTGATAGGCACTTAAGACGAAGCCCATAGCGAGAGCGAACGATTGTGGAGTATTGACTCGGATTGTCGACTCTGAGTAGGCCAAGACGCAGCAGTGTAAACCGAATAAAATATATTTATAAACTTTATGTAAGCCTAATCACTCAAGAAAATAAAATTGATGATACTGCGGTCGGTTCAGTCACCTTCACTACTTTCAAGAAAGATTTCTTATTCGTCACTCCTTGTTTACAGATGGCAAGATGAAACGATCCTACGAAATCATCAAAACATACACTTTACGAGACTACTTAATTCAAAAGTGTAAATTGATAAGTTGATTTCACTTCAAACAAAGCGCAATTGGAAGCAACCGTTATAATTGCTTGATTCTATGAAGTCAAGCTAAAATAAATAGAACAGATAGCAAATCGCTATTTTCGAATAGTTTAGGATAATATGTTGGATGAATATAGTGTAAGTAAGCAAAACTGGCTAATTTGCAGCTTTATTACTGCTCTGTTTCACTTTCGACTCTCTCAGATTGGTATTAAGAAAACACCCACAAAATTGCCAAAGGTAGGTAGCCTAATAATTTACACCACGAACAGGGCGCATTGCTTCCTGCATCCTAACGCTACCACATTGACATATCTGAAAAATTGTTTGCAGGTGGTTGCCATTATCCCTCATAACCGAATAATCGAGCAGATATGAACTCATTGAGTGTGCTGACCGCGAACATGGAAGGAAGAAATAAAGAATCTTTTATATCGATGATATTCATTTTTATGTATAAATCAATCTCACCTACTGTTTTCGCAATAAGTATTCAATAAATTCTGTAAGAATGCTTAAAGCCTTGTCGAGGTTGTTGCGCCAGAGTTATACGTACATTTCATAAGTGTCTCCCTTTTCATCAGTGGCGCCCTCGGCACATTGATCTCTACTACATAGCATTGATGGGTAGGCGATGTTTATGGTGGTAAAACATGGTATTATTCTGGCTGGCTGACAACACACGCTATTGTGATATCACTATTTTTCTAGTCGATGGATTGCGCCTGGTAGTACTCCTTTTTATGATATTAAATTTGTACAAAAAGAATGTCGATTTATGCACTGTTGAAATTTGCCGTTTGATATTGGGATAAATTCATAGATAAATGCGATTACGTTATATATTATTTCAATGCGCATTTTTTTGCTCCACATTCCCTTGCTAATGACGTTTTACTTGCTCTCTATTTTACATTCACTTTATACTGTGGAAAGGATGGTGGCTGGTACAACAGGGATTGCGGTTTTAGATCGTGAGTTCAGAATGGGGTCGTCAAGCAGCAGAAAAACTCGTAGTATCAGCAATGTATTCAATTCAGAAACTGCTAACGAACGCACAACGTCGTGGTGGTTCAACAAGTTTCGTAAAGGAGGCGAGAGTTTTGAAGATGGGAAACGTCGTGGCTTGCCATGGGAAGTTGACAGCGACAATCAAGAGCAGTCATTGAAGCTAATTCTCTTGAGACTATGCGAGATGTTGCTGGAGAATTTAGCGTCAAGAATTTCACGACAGTTCGCCATTTGAAGCAAATTGGGAAGGTGAAAAAGCTCGATAGGGGAGCCCGGCGGAAATTTGAAAAGCTGTCTTTTTGAAGTGTCGTCTTCTCTATTTTAGGCAACAACAACGAAGCAATTCTTGATCGGATTGTGACGTGTGACGAAAAGTGAATTTTATATGAGAACCGGCAGCATCAGCTCAGTGCCTGGACCACGAAGAAACTCCAAAGTATTCCCTAAACGAAAATTGCAACAAAATAAGGTCATGGTCACTGCGTAATGACCTGCTGCCGGTCTGATTTATTACAGCTTTCTGGATCGTGGTGAAATCAATGCAAAAAATGCTATCCCAGAGCTCGTCAAATTTTGGGACATCAGCTACTACTGTATATCACAGAAGTAAAAATGGTAAAGGATAAAGCTCTCAATGTTGATCAATCCCTAAGGGATGCGCCATGCAGTCGTCTTCAATTTTCAACTGCGTTTGTGGTGATTTCATGCATATCTGGCATTTACACTGTGCCGCAGTGGCCTCTCACTGTACCGAGTCAGTGTTGCATATTTTCCCAGACAAGTCTCATAGCGTCTGGTACCCATTTAGCGATCACGGAAGGATGGATGGATTGGTAAACCATGAGCGCGAATTCGAGTAATCGAACTTGTGTGCGACGCGAAGAACCTCTAACCACTGCGGTTAATGCACTCATTATGGAAACGAACAAGCAACTTTCTTGTTAACAAAAATGTGTGAACTGTAGTGGTTTCTATTTTGATCAATAAAGATGCTTTTGAGTCTAGTTTCAACAATTCAAAGCACACGGTTCAAACCGGCATTACTTTTACACCAATCTAATAATTTGACGATTTCACTAATATCTTTACCGGAATAGTTGCGAAAAGATGATGTACATGGCATTACGTGAGTTACTATTTCATCATGATTAGAAAGTACTGATTGGTAAGAATATCAATAATGATGATATTTCTATTTCTATCCTTGACGCTATCACTGAGATTTTAAAATATCCACTTTCAGCTAACCACCGCATTTATAGGCAATTTATTTTGCCCTTACGAGCTTTTCTCATAAGTTGGTGCAAGAGTGTTAACACGCGCTTCAGTTTTTAAGGGAGCTTAGAAGTATTTCTGGGTACCGGACTACGAATGTTCATTGGCGACTTCATTATCTCTATAGAGTCTCCAAAGCTGAAAAGTAGACCTATGTTTACACTTATAAGACTAGCTAGGAGTAAAACATACTAGCAGTTACAACCATCTTTTTATCAAGTCAATACAGCCGGCGACTGCCTGATGCGATGAAAAATTTAAAAAGGTTTCGATTAAGATGTTTCCGACACTTCAGGAAACAACAGCAGCTAATCCATTAAAAAAACTTGCCTCAGTACCCCGAGCGATGGGTGCTACCGTACACGACGTCGGGCAGTGAGGTGTCCTGTAAGAGACAATCAAACTAAGTGTTCAGAGGAATGTTATTAGAAGAGGACAAAGAGAGTACGCCAAAGACACGTGATGGAGACTAAAAGGAGAGCTGCTTCAGATACTGAATTGTACCCTTCTCTCACAGATCCTGGTTACATTGAATTCCATGTGTCGCCAAAAAACGAAAAGCGAGAAGACCGACATGAAGATTTCTATTGCGAGATGTGAGAGACGTTTGCTCCATCGTGTGCCCATATTTTTATCACCTCATCCCATATGAAATTTTCTTGCTGTCATCATTACTTAGCAATTTGTGCAGCTGTTGAAGGCTAGCTGGACACATTTTACAGAAAATTGAAGAAAATCATCAACGAGAAAAGTCATTTGACAAATTCATTGCTGCAGAGTCTAATGTCAGAGTAGGAACTGCCATTTATAATTAATACAACGTAGAAAAGTTCGGGGTGGAAAAAAGAGCGAGAACGGAACTCGTTTCGGGAGCTAATCACCGCAGCATGTCTGTCCAATGCGAAATCGTTTTTTTCAGAAAAAAAGAAAATCGCTGTGAGCATAGGAGTTTATAAAAAGCACAGCCAATGTACAGATCGCAGATTTTCACGTTGAGAATGGCGAATTTTTTAAGCCTTAGGATGAAATGAATTTTTAACTGTATCTGACCTGCGTCTTCATCGTGCGAAAATTTTGTGCTTCACCCGGGCATATATCTTGCAGTGCAGAGCTCTTTTCTAGACTATTGGTCGTCATTCCATAGCGTAAAATTCAACGGTTCCAATGCTGTTCTTATTTTCCGGAAGACCATTACTCTGCAGTTTTGCAGCGAAATAAGATTGATTCACATATATGGAAAATTTGTTCAGTGCCAAATTCACGGGCTGCTGGATGGGGCTCAGTGGAGATCGCCGCAATCATCAGACGATGACTCTTATGTAAAGTGCGATTTTTGTCATTTGATTGGAAATTGTTCCCCCACTTTGGAAGGAACTTCAAATTAATTGTCTAACTCTGATACTCAAAGGTTTTCTCTACACGTCCATGTACTTTCATTGCTTCCAACGAAGTAATAGTTGAACTACCCGGCCTATGTAAAACATCATTTTATATAGAATTCTACAGCGTTATAAAATGTCTTCTCGAAGGAACAGCCAAATATTGGGATAGCTAGAGATTTAAGCTTTCAAATGATTACTAACGTTTTTTATGAAAAGTTTTTATCCAGGGAAAGGGATATGCTCAGAAATCTATGTTACTAAATGGGAACAATTCCTTTTACTTCCGATCTGCGAAGGAAGCAGAGAGAGAGAGAGAGAGAGAGAGAGAAAGAGAGAGGCACAGCTTCCGAGCCAATAAAACCTCTGCCGATTATCTTGAAGCTGGAGGCTGCAATCAACATGTACTTCATGCAAGCTATATGACATCATACCTTTAGAAAGGCAAGGTTCCAAATCGATGGAGAACATCGCTCTTGGTATCCAGCCTTGGGAGGGTTACCAAAGGGCTTTTGTGACTACGTTCCGATATGTTTGCTGGGAGTACCCATTAGGTTTTTTACGAAAATTTCTCTTTTACGAGTGTCAGATATCTTAGATGAAGCACATCCAGGTGAACAGAGATCTCCGACAGCGATTGTATTCCACAGATCAGAACCAGACCATGTTATGAGTCATACAAGCTTGTCGGGAATACTACTTGCTCCTTTCTCTAACATTCATCAAATACGAAAAAGCGTCTTGGAATCGTTGAAATGAATAGATTTCTTCGATTCATGTATAACTTATATATGATGTGATTGGAACCTAAAATCACACCGCCACGTTCATCTGGATTATCTTCTAAGGCGGACCACAGAGGTATACAGCCGGTTTTACTGAGGTTCGTTGACCATAAACTGTTGAAATCATCGCTCTTGAATTGCCTCCAATACAACAATAATAATTTTTTCAATTTCCACTGACCATATTTTCGCGGAATTTCGTTCCCGCTACTCTTTTTACTTTCCCTCTTTCTTTCCTGTCGGAGATGATGCATGATTGAATTTACTTTTCGTTGCATTCCATTTTATTATGACTATAACTACATAGAAAAGAAAAGATTTAAAGATGTGATTAACATTCCAATAAGTTGGCACCCTTATGAATAAATATGAACTAATCACGATGACAGTAAGCTTTCATTTGTAGAATACTAGATAGATTCATACCAAAATATTTTCGAATAATTCATATAATTGCATAACACAGAGTGAAATACTTCAATTTTTGCTTACTGTATAGTTTTTCATGACAAGTTAAAATGTGAGTCACAGCTACCTAGATTTATCCTTCTTCAAGGGTCACATGCTGTCCACAACATTTATCGCCTTTCTTCATTTATCTTAAACTGGTGTCAAACAGATTAACGAAACTACACACATAGTGCACAGCCGTTAAATAGACAGAATGGAGTTTACTGTGCGAATCAAAATTTGCTTATCACATCCTTCTGATTGGGCTTGCTAAAGTATTTAACTAAGCAGATTGAGAGTTAATACCACCTTTCGATGCTTTGAAGAAGGGCGATACCGCTAAAACGTCAGCTATCATCCTACTATACTGATGATTATTCAAAAATTTTGTTATTAGCAATCTTGCAAAAAAGAGAAACAACGGATGATGCACCGTACTCCTCGATAAATGAAGATACTCTTCGTGGAAAATGTCACGCGAAGGTTGACGATAATTTTTTGGTTTTCCAATCCATTTTTAAACAGCAGTGAATGATGAATACGGTTTCTTTAACGCACTAATGGTCAAAAATTTCCGTCGTTCCCTAGACTAATAGTAGTCATTCGATAGCTTAAATTTCAGAGATCTCGATATATTCATATAGCGACATTTTTAGTGCACTCTAGCAGCCAAGAATAAATTACAGTACCTCTCGGCGATCGTTATTTGTCGACTGGCGATTTTGCATAGCTTTTCACCAGATTTCTAGTAATCATTTGATATCTATATTCCCTTGATTCTGGAAATGGATTTGATTCTCGAAAAGCTTTTTAGAAAGTGTTACAAGCAGGAGAAGAATACCACGTTCTTCATTTAAATATAAGCGCACCAAAAGTATAGTAGCGTGCAAAGAAAATTGTAATGTATCTTTTGATGCGGCGAAAAATAAATGGAACGCTCGCCTTATTGGGTCGGGAGCTGAAATTGCATGGCGCGATTTTCTTATTTACTTAGTAATTCTTCTATGTTTTAAAGAGAACTTTTCAACTTTCTTTTCAGAATTTTGATGCGTCACGATTTGCTCTGCAAGCTCATGAGCGTTTGTAGCGTTTTCTCCATATGCAAAACGTAATTTCCATTCCATTATTACCGCGTACTATGAAGAGCTTTCTAAAACTAAACACAATTTCAGAATTGCCGTTTTTACTGAAGGCGCAAACACAGGAGACTGCCGTCCAAAAAATGAATGCCAAAGGTGAAAAGTAATTTCTTTCTGCCAGCTACAGCTTAGAGATTAAAAGCTCAGTCCTGAAATATTTAAACGCATATAGAGGTGTGGAAAGAGATAAAGGTTGAGCAAATATCTTTTTTGGTGTAATCCTACACGTAATCCCTAAAAAAGGCAGCTTCGGAACCAATGTGAGAGGCCGAGGTTTGCTAGGACATTCTTGTAATTATATTTCACAGTGCACCTTGCTGTGAGAAGGAAAAATACAAAGAAAGCGAAAGTCGAAGTATTGCACTTCATAGTATTCGGTTACATGACTTATTCAAAAGACTCTTATACAGAATTTCTACCACAACTTAATTTCATAAGCGAAGGCTTGATTTGTCCATTATCTTTATCATTACATAATATTCAATCTTGAGAAACTCTCTCTAGTATGCTCCACCAATCATATTTCCTCATTCTTCTTCCTGGTTAGTCAGGTGAGCTGAGGCGCAATGTATCTCTTTGACAGAAAAGAAAAAAAAACAGATTAGTGTATTAGGGAAAAAGAAGTTTCTGGAAAACGCCTCTAGCCAGAGATTTTTTCGCTGGGGAGCAGCTTCAACAGCGTTCATTTCAAGAGCTTGAGGTCACTCGACTTTGACAGCTACGGTTTTGTGCCTATATGAATTTACAGGAATCGTTTATATTGAGAGGGACGTGAAGCAGTTGATTATAAGTGATCATATTATCGAGAAAAATCCGAATTTCTGACCTACGTCATTGACTCCTTCAAACCTATACACAGGCTTCACAAATTTGTAGAAACTGGAAAAGCTTTTTTTTTCGAGCCAGTTTCAGAGATTCCACCTCTGCTATCTTATAGTACGCACACCGGCGGCTGTCCGGATCATGTTTTTCACAAGCACATTTTTGTACGTGAGATGTCAGAAGGGAGGTAATGAACCAAACTATTTTCGTTATTTGGTTTTCGCATCGCTGTGCAATTGAACCGTTATCGGATGACTTGATTTGCACATTCAGTGAAGGATGATAGTTAGCTATTCCATTGGTATGTTTTACGCACTGTGATTGTTACTCCGACTGTTGACGTCAATTTTTATTTTTAGAAATCTTTCGTAGTTAAAATTTTTTTCTACTAGTAAACCATTTCGTTGACCTCATAAACATTCCTCGTCTTTTTCATAGCATTTTGTGGAAAACCAAAATGGTTTTTGGACGATTTTCTCTTGAAAAAATGAAAAATTACTTGAAAAACTGTAATTTTTATAAAGTGAAGAACTACCAAAACTCATGAGAAAGCCCATTAGATATAACTAATTATTTTGGAAAAGTTCGAATTGAAAATTATAGAGTTCGGTTCTTTCAAAAGTAAAAGTCATACGGTCCGAAGGAATTTTGCAGATTTTTAGAACTTCGATCAAATTTCCAAAAGCTAACACGAGGTGAAACGTTAATCTTCACTTGACAGCTGACGTTTCGACAGTTCGCCTTCTTCAGAGCCTGGAAATGTCGAATTCCGCAATCCAGTTACTCAAACACCTCCATTACTCCTCTAGAGAGAGTCACCAGACCTAGATTTCTATCGCATCAAGCGCAAAATCAACTCTCAACATACTCACCGCTTTTTTATGTGCTCCAATGAGTGATTCAAGTGGAGATCACCAGAAGGAGATGGCATAAGCACATAATGCACTCAACCCATCAAAACAACAGCCTTACATACTGACTCACATCACGAGTGATAACGACGCATTCCTCTTTACGGTTTATAGTTGGATTGGTGGTGTTAATCCAAGGTGCTTCCAGAATTGTTCGCGTCAAATAAAGATCAGTGTAACACCTCGTGTTTGGCTTGAAGAAGAAAAGCAGGAGTTATATTGAAGCATGCCGAGTTTAACAGACAGTCGGTCTTGGGAATTTCCAAAAGCGATTGTAAGACCCAGGATAAGCGATTGCGTCACGCTATTGAGCGTCTATGACAACATGGCAATTTTCTCCGTTTAAGAGTCATAATGCTTATGAGTTTCTGTTTATTGGCTGTTGCATAGTGCCATTGTCCCCTTCTAAAATAATCAATTATTTCCAATGGGTTTCTCATGAGTTCTGGCACTAGAGCAATGAGCACCAAATTTATTAGCGAGAAGTAATCAAAAAAGCCTTTACTTTCCAACCGAAAGCTTAAGTCGTGGGGTTTCAAAAATGAGTTCAATTTATACAAAGTTTTTGTCACTGCATCGAAACAACACAAATGATTCTGTGTTTCGCACTCGATTTGTTTTGTTTGTCTGGCCGAGGTTTGCGGGTGCATTTTCGCAATTTCTTAGTGGTAATTGAATAGCCCAAATTTTGACTATTTTAAATCTAGCAATTGTTCTTAGAAAAGTTCGCAGAGAGCGCTATCAGAGCGGAAAAAATTATACGTTTCGCGCTCTGAATAATCAACTCGTTGCTTGAACATCATAGCTGGTTCAGTTGGCAGTGTGAAATAAAAGGAGTTTATACCTATAGAACGATAGCACGAAGTCTCTTCTATAATTTCAGCTCAAAAAGCCTAGATAATTATTAGAAATGGGGAAAGAATTCCTGAATTTACAACAAAATTCGCGCGTCTCCCTAATGCCGTTGTGCGCCGCGATTTCAAGTACCACCTCATTTGAGAGGTGAGTGATTATTGTTATTGATCCAGAAAACTTTACCAAGTTCCAGAAAAACTGTTAGATCTTTCGATTTGAAATTTTAGAAGAGGCTTTGCTCCATCTTTCTATACGTACGGACTTTTTATTATTTCACAGCACCACTCACAGATTTTAATCAAGTAAACAAAGCAAACTGAGTGTGAAACATAATGATATTTTTGTTGCTACGACGCAGTAAGAAAAGCTCTACAAAAATTAAGCACACTTTTGAAACTGCGAGATCCAAGCTTTTGAATGAATACTAGAAGCTTTTAAAATTATTTCTGTTCAATAAAATTGGTGTTTACTGTACTAGTGTCAAAATTTATGAAAAAGACCTAGTTAATGCACATTGCAGAATTTGGTAATTTAACTTGGTCCATGTCTAGATATAAAACAGTGAAAGCTTGTGAATGCGTGTGCTCGTGTGTGTGCATGGGTGTGCACGTCTGTGCGTGTGTATGTATGTGTTGTATGTATGCATGTACGTGTGTGTGTGTGTGTGTGTGTGTGTGTGTGTGTGTGTGTGTGTGTGTGTGTGTGTGTGTGTGTGTGTGTGTGTGTGTGTGTGTGTGTGTGTGTGTGTGTGTGTGTGTGTGTGTGTGTGTGTGTGTGTGTGTGTGTGTGTGTGTGGTGTGTGTGTGTGTGTGTGTGTGTGTGTGTGTGTGTGTGTGTGTGTGTGTGTGTGTGTGTGTGTGTGTGTGTGTGTGTGTGTGTGTGTGTGTGTGTGTGTGTGTGTGTGTGTGTGTGTGTGTGTGTGTGTGTGTGTGTGTGTGTGTGTGTGTGTGTGTGTGTGTGTGTGTGTGTGTGTGTGTGTGTGTGTGTGTGTGTGTGTGTGTGTGTGTGTGTGTGTGTGTGTGTGGTGTGTGTGTGTGTGTGTGTGTGTGTGTGTGTGTGTGTGTGTGTGTGTGTGTGTGTGTGTGTGTGTGTGTGTGTGTGTGTGTGTGTGTGTGTGTGTGTGTGTGTGTGTGTGTGTGTGTGTGTGTGTGTGTGTGTGTGTGTGTGTGTGTGTGTGTGTGTGGTGTGTGTGTGTGTGTGTGTGTGTGTGTGTGTGTGTGTGTGTGTGTGTGTGTGTGTGTGTATGTGTGTGCGTGCGTGTGTGAGTGTGTGCGTGTGGGTGTGTATTATACGAGAAGAAAAGCGAAAAGATTGAGAGGATACTGTGCAAATCCAGCAGTTCCCAGAATCGGTTCATTCTAACTCAACTTCTTGTCTTTTAGACGCAGACGAACCCTTCTCTGAACAAAAACTTTTACAAGTGCACTAGTAGTCTTTTGAAAGCTGAAATCTCTGGCTACTGCTCTACACATCCGCTTTTCTAAAAATCCTTTTTATAACGCTGTAGAATTCAAATTAAGTTATATTTAACAGCTTCTGGATGTGCATTGTCACCTAGCTGGAAGGACGGAAAGCATATTAGCGTGTAGAGGATATCTTGTGGTATCAAAGTCATACGTTTCATTTGGATTTTTTTGAAACAAAAAAAAATTCTAATTGAATAGCAAGAATCGTACTTCACTTGTGAGCCTCCTAGGCACCGTCGATCATTTGCCGTGTTGAAACGCGGGCAGCCGCCTCCCTACCTCACACCTCCAGCTCGTGAGTTGGCCAAAAGTCAACTGCTTGCGCATATAGATCACTTTTTCTCCTGATACACTGCGTTTAAAAGGTCTTCTAAGATATTAGAACAGCGATAGAATGGTCGGAACTTGTGCTATCGAATGAATGGTAATAGTCTAAGGAATGAACTCTTTCCGCGAGACCAAGGTGTGTGAGACACAAATGTTTACTTTTTGCTGAAGCATTATAAAATAACCTTTCAAAAATTTGGCCTAGTACTGCATTAGCCAGGAGACTGTAGCTCTCGAGTGAATACTAAAAGTGTAATAAAAGGAGTACTTCCACTATCTGCTCTCCGTTTCGACCCTTTGTGAAAAACGTATTTCTTTGTCATTTTTAATGTTCAATAGTCGTTCGACAGCACAAGTCAATAGAATCTGAATGGTATATTTCGCTTGCAGTGCCTTTCTGTTGCGCTGGAAGAACAAAATAAAATATTATTTCTCATTCCGACTGAAGCTATTCCTTCAAGTATTACTAAGCAATCGAGAGATCAAGTTGTAAGAATCCCAGCTATTTGGTATTTATAATGGACCAGGTATTACGCTGTGATAGCCAAAAGAAGACTGAGTTTTCGTCATAAACGAATAACTTCAACTATGTCTTCCCAACTTCGATCCATTGAAAAAACACATCTTTCGATCGCTTCCAACGTTTAGGTATTTAAACGATAGCTCAAATCAAAATAATTTGAATGTGTACCTGACTTCCGAAAAGACCTTGTTGTTTCCCATAAAGAGCAAAATTAGTGTATTTTTCCTCATTCGAAGTTCTCGCTGACCAGAGCCTTATAGCTTCAGCAACCAGACCATAGATCAGATCTCAAGGATTCCGAAAAATGTCTTTGGTTTCTTGAATTGACTTCCTAGTGTTCTATAAGAGCCAAAAAAATTACAGTTCGCACTCGGCCTTTTTTCCAATTTTGTGAAGCCCAATTTTTTTTTTTGTTGTTGCAGCGTGATACAAGGGCCACATATGTAACCAAATAGATTATTGGGTTCTTTGAGATCTCATATATCGACTGTTTTCTAGAATTCCTAAGGGAAGGCTTTGGTCAGCGAGAAGTCTTAAATGAGAAACTGTAACATATTTTTATTCTTTCAGCGCAATAAAAAGGTCTTTTTGAAGATAAAATATACCAATCAAATTCTTTAGATCTAGGCTATCTAATGGGCAGTTGAACATTAAAAACGACCACAAAATACGTTTTAATCATGGTGTCGAATTGAAGAGCGGATAATGGAAGTATTTCTTTGTGCAGCAAAAGGGATTGTTTTCATTTGCTGCCCTTTCACAAAAAGAAGACGCTGTCGTTCATTTAGCACAAAGTCTCAAAATAATTAGCATTTTGTTTATTTTGCTGTTTGAGGGGTACCTCTTCATTATGAATATTTCTAAATGTTCATCGGAATGGCTCTTTTTACAGTCTTGAGGATAGTCGAGCTAGGTCGTCTACACTCGTGGGAGAATGTTGGTGAAGAGACCGAACCTTGACTTCTGCCTAAATGCATCACTATCTATTTCACCTCCACAGCCCTGTAGATAGTTTATCTAACTTAATCTTCTTTAATTTTCTGTGCTGTTACGTAATAGACTTCGATATTATGTCGTCACCAAGTTAAACGATAACAAATTGAACCACTGCGTTGCTGACAGGGTAAATAGTGTGATGGCTGCTTTAATAGTGTGTTTCTTAAGCTAAAGATTGCAGTTTCAAAATTAATCAGTTAGAAAATAACATCTCTTTATATTTTTCTGACATTGTATGAAATGAAACTGTAGAGCTCTACATGAAATTGTGCAACCGTGTTGTGAGAGGGATCATTGAAAGTTTTCACTTCTGTTGATATGTTGGGGTGTTCCACTACAAACTTCGCACTATTGTTTTATTCAGTTTTTTCTCTTGCAAATAGGATTATTGCCAGGCTGTAATATTGCTGCAGAATGTTCTAGTAGCATTAGTCGGGGGGAGGGGGTGGTAGAGGAGTATAAAGGGACACGGACTCTCCTGGTTTGTTGACTGGTATTCAACATTGGTCACCATCAACTACGCTCGATCATGCTTCACAAACATAAGCCAAGACTAGTGCTAGGAAGACGGCCGAAAGGGTTATCACTGCCTTTGGGCCATGCACTACTACTGATCGAACTGCGTGCCCTTAACTCGAGCGCTTCAACGGAGGCGATACGAGATGAAAGTGCATCCGAATGGTAGTTCAAAGAAATTGTAGCAGAGACTTTAACACGGGCGTAACACCATCGCACAACATCCCCCTACATCAAGGTGATGTCTCAGTGGGCAGCGTATGCACTGAGCGACAACGACTGCGATGCACGCGTGACCACTTGCGGAAGTCTTCTGCTACAGCCGCACAGACAAGACTTTCTTAAGTGAATCGTCACTAGAACGAGTCCTGGATCTACTACAAAAACATCACATGCTATACCTGTTGGCCATTTTACAATGAAGACCTGCCCTCCTCAACCAAAGCCCAAGATCCACACTCGAAAGATTATGCTCTTGACTGCGTTTGATTTCTCGGGATTGGCAAGGCATACTGTCTCACAAAAAGCTAAACATCAAGCGGACAATCAGTGCCAACGTCTGCAAAAAAGAACTTCTAAAGTCGGCCGCCGTAGTGCCAAAAAAGCATCCGAAACGATTTAGCGCTGCCTTCCTCAAGGGTAACTCGAACTCACATTGCCATCTCCACTTGCTACATTTCGGGCAAGCTCTGCTGGATCAGGGTGCCACACTTGCCCTATAACCCCGATATTGCTCCACCAGATTATGACCTCTTCTATGCGAGCATCTGCAGGAGAAGAAATTTACAGATTAGCTCAAATTGACCTCACCGACTTCTTTGACCGCCATCGTCGTTCTTTCTAAAACAATGAAATTCGGTCTTCAACCAGCAAAGGTTGAGTGTCATTGATCACGATGGTGATTATATTTGTTGATTTATTGATTTCTCTAAATAAACAACATTAGATTCAATAACAGTGCTGAAATGCGATTGTAATAACGGCCCTATTATAAGTGTAATGTAAGTACAACTCAATACCTAAATTCTTGAACAAAAAACATTGAATGCACCTTAGAGTAGAGTCTGATAGTTATCAGGTCTTGCTATTTTCCTTGAACATTGTGGCCTGTTGTCGAAGCCTGCGCAACACGTTTTTGCATTCAGAAACACATAACCACATTAATTTCGTTAGAACTTTTCCGAGTAACTCAACCAACTATCACTACAACTTTTATGTCCTTTCTCACAATTATTACTGCACCGGTTGTTGCACATGGGTTGCACGCTTCGAATCATCAGAGTGCACTAATTTGATTCATTTTACAATTAAGAAAACGTTTCTTACATTTTGAAATTGATAATGGATGGAAAAATGACATGAATGTCGGATTTTACTACAATTATCCAAATAATAATGTAAAAGGTCATCAGATAACATCTGAAATCGAGTGTTAAAACTGCTCAATAGAAGTTGGTTGCAGAAAGGACATTGAAAGCATCGCACATTCGCTCATTTATGCTCTTCAATTATATTGTTTGTTGGTATAAATTAGCTACAGGTAGCCCAAAACACACTGTGGCGAGAAAGGTTTACTCATTGCAACGAAATGAGTATAACCTAATTGTGATATCTTGAAGGAAATTGATCATCTACATCATCTTCGACCTTAGAAAAAGTCAGGGAACGATTACAAGGCACAATGTGAACTGGGATCAAAATCACAGAACACTTTAGGACTTCAGTCTATAGAAAGAGTTAGAGGTGTATGTTGAGCAAAAATTGAAACACCGTATGTGTTGTGAAAATGGTTTGTTAGGCTTTGTGCCATAGTTTTATACTCGCTTTTTAAACAGCTAGGTGCAAGCACAAAAGTAGTGCTTTCCGTTTAATCTATGAACCTGGCAGTGTTTATCAAAGCTGTATCGATTTTCTTCATAAAAAGCCGGCATGTATTACAGATACCATGTTTTCCGTCCACTCTGGTGTATGTTCACACAGAGAACATTTCGGTGTCGGTGATTATGACCGTGGTGTCTTTTGTAACCAGTAGAGTAAAGAGCTTTCTCGGAAACTCTACTCAAAACCTAATCCCTAGAATTGATTCTGTGCATGGCTGTATTCAAACATTCCACTCTAATCATTTACTTAGGTGTAACATAAATGCTTGAAATGTAATTTTGTTATTGTCCATATCAATTGCACTCTATAATTGTTAAACCTTTCTTGGCTTCCGTATCTCACAAAAGATCACTTGTGGCGCTTTAAAATCGAGTATGATCTAATAAAAATGGCTCAGTTTTCTAAATTTTATTCTTTTAATCCAATTATTGACCGCTAAGTCTTACCAAAAGTGACTTTTATATAAATTTGATCTTACGAAGCAAAGGATTGTCATGACGCATAGTACTAAAGAAACACTGTACCGAAAAATTATTCTAAGCACATGTTAGAGAACAAAAGTGCAGATTTTCTTTGACCTTGTGAACCTAAAATGCTCACTGGAGCGTAGGTAAGCTCTGTCTTATGCCTCCTCAATTTTTATTTTTCCTTCATGCAATACAGGCGCATACAAAATCAATGAAATATTGGGATAAGTACTGTGCCTATTCAAAGGGTCTTACTTAGAGGTTCGAAGTAAAGCAATATTGAGATTATCAATAGGACTGGTACGTAGTGAATTTAAAAACAGACTCATACTTTAACAAATAACAAAAAAAGCAGCAAAAGCTCACCACGACTATGACTGCAGACACAGCAATGTTCTTCATATGAGTGAATAAGGCGTGTTTGAGAAGATTACATTCTAAGAGATACGTAGGTTTTCGATTGGAAAAATTAGAAAACACCTCGGCAGCGTTAAACAGAGTACAGATATTATGTTGAAGGCACTACTTTTACACTCACAATCATTAGCTTAAGAAACGATTGCTAACACGTTCCAAAATCATGCATCATTTTTCTTCAGAAACAGCCATGAGGTAATACATCCATCAGCAATATTCACGCAACACTCAGCTATACATCAGCTAAATCTTGAGACCTATACAGTGTATATCGCGCTATGTTTATTCGAACACCAAAAGTGCCAATACATTCTTCCTGACGTAGTACGTAAAACATCAAAGTCTTTCTTGTTGGCATGACCGACGCCAGATAGCTAAATACTACCGTTCTGCGCTAACCGCTAATGTCGCAATTTTCATACTGCCCGTTTGGCGATTTTTAACATCTGATGAAGCGTGTGAATATTAAACCTGCGGTTCCTCTATGTAAGGAAGTTTTCCTCCAAGAAGGATTGGTAGTGACGAAGCTGCAAGGCCAAAACACATTTATTGCACTCTATAAGTTCGCATAACAGACCACATGACTGGCTCAAAAATAATCATCAAAAATATTGAAATTTGAGCGTGGTTTCGAAAGAACACTGAAATCAAACTTTTTTATACTTTTGCGAACGTCTTCTCATTGATTTTGCGTGGAATCATAGGCGGCATTCAAAAACCAAGTAGGAAGAAAAATGTAACTTAGAAAGAACTCAATGGATGGCAGCATCGTTTAAAAGGGGCTCTCCAGTGACAATGGTGAGAGACCACCGTAAATCACTATTGACGAACAAAAGCCACCTGCCATAGCTTAATTTGTAGACGGTTCATAACAATTTTTACTTTGATTAGATTAGTTGTTTTTCCCCACTTATCATAATCCAGTTTCTTCGGCACACATAGCGCGGACAAGTTATGAGAATTTTAGTGAAAACACACAGTGTGTCCGGACAAAAAAAGAATAAACATTCGCTAAATTCGTCGTAAAATAACCTCTAACACATTTGCAGTCATGAGATGCTTATAATACCAAGGTGAGTGGAGGAAAGTATAGAAAAGTAAAGCACGAAAAAGTGAGCAGAATATTTTATCATATTCCCACAATATAACTACGATTCAAATCAATGATCGCAAAAATATCTTATCGGGCTCCACATCACTACTTGAAAAATTTATATATGCTCACTCTAAAGTCGTTGCAATACTGAATTTAAAATATAATACTTTGAAGTAGAGGTCTTTTTGAGGCAGCTAATGAAGTGAAATAGAACGGTGATTTGTTGTTAGGCAGGAAAGATAAATCATCTACTACGCACGAAGAGCGTCACAGCAATTCAGAACCAGAAAAATCCTATTGAGGTGGTACCAGTAGGTTGCCCATGAAATTTTGATTTGAGAAGTTTCGTAAAGACGAGAGAAGAATCTTGAAGATGAGGAACGTAGTAGCCGGTCATGAAAAGTTGACAACGGCCAATTGAGAGCAATTATCGAAGCGAATCTTTTTAAGACTATACAGGATGCTGCAGAAGAACTCAAAGCTAATAAATCCACGGTTGTTCGCCAGTTGGAAGAAAAATGAGAAAAGTTCGTACAAAAGCAACTGCGGCTTAATTGTGGTCGGCCGACAGCCACGCTTCGCACAACGGGCGCCTCAAAAGTTGAACGAGTTGGGCTACGAAGTTTTATCTCGTCCTTCATATTCGTTGGACCTCGTTATTATCGACTATCACTCCTTCTATAGGAGTTCAGTGGGGTTTTCGGTGAGGTTGACGCGCCGACCTTGTTTGGTTCAGTGGATATTCGCTGGTACAGTTGATGTACCGATTGCGATGATTCGTTGGCGAATCGATCGAAGTGCGACTCTGTGGTCGGCTTGCTAGGGATGATGCGACTGAATCGATTGTTGATCAAAGTGCGACTCGATCGATTAGTTAAGGCTCTTCGGGAGGAAGATTGACGTTATTGATACGTGTGGTAAATATCACTTTATAAGAAACAGCAAATATTCAAAAAACGAACAACGAGTTCGTACAGACGAACAACCAAGAAAATATAAACATTACAATAACAACCAGAATGCTTTTTATTTGACAGCCTTTAGTGGTGGCAAGATGTTCTAATATACCAAATTATAAAGAATGATGTGCAAAAACACTTGTGTCAGTTGAGATTCGAACCCACGTTTCACCCTATCGGGAGCCCGTGCTAAACCGTTGCACTACCAACGCCCGTTAACATCACTCTTTTCAAAACGGGCGTCGGTAGTGCAACGGTTCAGCACGCGCCCTCGGATAGGGTGAAATGTGGGTTCGAACCCCAGCTGACGCAAATGTTTTTGCACATTACTCTTAATCATTGGGTTTATTACACTAACACTATTGAAACAGTGTATACATAAAAATGAGGCGACCATGTGACAATCACGTGACAGGTGTGTGAGGTGAGTTCTCAACTGATCAATGAGAAAGACCCCAATGAGGTGATTTATGGTGAGTGGAAGATTCCTTCGAGTAATGAACGATGGCTTGAATAAGATGACAGGATCGATATGTATCAAATGCGTAACTGGAGTGAGAGCTCAACAGGCAGTCAATCGCACGAAGTGAGAAACACAGCAAGAGTAACGGAGAGAGGTGAAGACGACAGCGTCGATACTGAGTGATCATTTTCAAATCTTCTGCGATCGCAGTGTGCTGTGTGATGGCCGTGGGGCACAACCATCGGCTATGGAGCGCGGATGTTTCGCGTGGTTTTCGTTGCGTTCGCACCGAGGTGAGCATCCAGTGGGTTCGTCAAACTTGAGGTTTCGGGGGACTATATAATAAGAGGGTGGTTAAAAATGGGATTGTGTGCTTACCCTTCGGTTGTGAGTCCCACATGATCTGCTATAAGGCTCCATAGTACAGTGGACGTCCCCAGTCCACTCCAGCACAGACCGCACTCGATGATAACTCAGTTCACGACGCCAACGATACAGCATATCAAATACAGCGATCTACAATAGATCACTATAAGTCCTTGACGACCTTCTCCGTGATGCGGCCAATAGAGCCCTCAAGTTTGTTCTGTGAATCCTAAATAAGCGTTAGTGACACGACAGTTGTGAACCCAAAAGGGGGAAAAATAGCAACAAAGCCTTGCGGAGTTGCTATATCTCCAAATTCTTGTAGAAAAAGCTCTTTCCCAATCAACAGGATGCAGAGAATGCCTTCCAAGAATTTGTCAGTGGTCCGAAATCGAGATTACTTTTGCACCAACCTGGTGCAATGAATGAGAAACGAATGCGTTTGCACTAGGCATGGGCAACAAAACTGCTGCGCTGAGCTCGAGCATTGACAGTAATTGAAGGCCCAAACTCACAAATCCTCTTTTCCTGAATTTCACACTTAGTTACTCTCTACGCTAAGGAGCCTAGAATCGAGGACAGTTAGTGGTCAAAATAGTTTAATATTTAGAAATTTGTCTGTGGGAGAGCTGCGGAGACGTTTTAGGTGCATTTGAACACTGAAATTGGACACTGGCCGTAGCACATTCGTATCAGACCATAAGACATTGAGAAACCCTGTATAGGTGCACCTGTTGTGCTTGAGTTTCCGAGCTCTGCTCTTGTCTAAGTGTTATTATGAGTCCCACTTCACACCGTATCGTGCGATGAGAAAAAACTATAGCCAGTAAACAAGTCAGAGTATTGTAGTTGATGTTATGCAATCGTATAGCTGATTTCAAAATATTTTGATGTAATTTTATCAAGTACACCTTCTCTCTGCAGCTGCTAGCTTAGCTTCAATATCGCCGTTGCAATTTTATAATATTCAAATTCAAACTATGCTGTCTGTTGAGATACCCCAGTTGAAGTCTTATATTCTCGTTGTCATTTTGTCAGCTAGATCTGCTGCTGAAAATTTGTATCAATGGCCGTTTATGACATTGTTCACCATCTGCTGCCAGCTAGGACAAGAGTCCACTCCCAATAGTTTCTAGTGGAAACGAATTCGGAAAATCCCAAGACCGACTATCTATTAACCTCGGCATAGTTTGAATAAATGAATCGTTTTTTCTGTTTAGCCGTTCTGAGGTGTTATTGATATTATTTATTGAATATTAGCGAGGCATACAACAATACAGTCAGTAATGCAGCTTGAATATACAATATTCGAAGTGGCTAACGTAACGTTTCGGCGGGTCGCCTTCATCAGAGCCTGGAAAGATTACATTGATCCACAATCCACTAAGCCAAAAACCTCTATAACCCTGGCAGAAAACGTTAGAAATGTGTTTTGGATAGCATAGTAAAAGCTTCATTTTAGAACATTCACCGTTTTGATGTTTGGGTCTATCAATTATTAATTGAAGATCAGTCGTTCAAGGTCAGCATCAGTGGGCTGTGCCTAACTCGGGCCGGAAACTTCAGCCTGAGGTATGGTTCGAGGTCACACGTGATTACGAGGCACTCCTCTTTTCCGTTCATTTTGATGATATTTTGATGAAAAATTCTGATGAAGGCGACCCGCCGAAAGGTTAGCCGCCTCGAATATTGTATATTTAGGCAGCATTCCTGACTGTATTGTTGATGCTTCGCTAATATTCAATAAATAATATCAATAACACCTCGGAACTGCTGAACAGAAGAAACTATTCATCTAACTCGGAAAACGTTAATGAAATTGAGAGTAACCGATCGTGTCTTGCTGTGGAGTGTTAACGTCGAAGGAGTGATCTTCTGCACCTCATCAGTTTAACACACAATGAGCTCCTATTCGTGCTGCTGTAATGTGCCATAGCTCGCTATTGTAAAAATTATCTTTACATTTAACCAATAACTATATGCGGTAGATTATAACGCTTGGAATACAACAAAACTGGATAAAAAAATAATCAGATGTGTGGGTATGTGCGTTAATTTTATATATATATATATTTATTTATATATAGATGTATATATATATATATATATATATATATATATACGACTCATTTGTAGTTGAGTATAATGGGCAGCCGTTCTTGCATGTTGCTAATAAATTTTTATTACCTTAATTTTTTGTGCATTTTCGCCTTGTTCCTCTGAATTAGGTTTGATGTTATATCATCACTAAACTAAAAGAAGAAAGATATATTTAGAAGATTATTTAGCAGTATATAGTAGACATTTGTTTGCATTACTATTAAATCGAGATTGTTTTTGTGAGACTCGCCAGTTCACAATCGGGCGCAAGGGTATTTTATCACTTTGATTGAGTGTGCGTGTGTGTGTGTAATTTTTCACTTTGCCTTCTGCCTCATCAAAATAATTCCAAATAAGTTATTTGTTCAGGGAGCATAATTTACAGCACTTACACTTTTGTTTGATGCTCATTCTTTTTGCATGCTATGTCGTCGATGAAGAATAAATAGAACAACATCTGATCCAAATAGGATAAGACCAGAGCACCTGAACAACCTACCGCCACTTCTCATTAAGACCCTGGCTTGGCTCTTCGCTCGCCACCTGTCAAAATGCAAAGTTCTTAGGCGATGGAAATCAGCAAGACCGCCTTGTTGTTCAAAAAGAGAGAACTTCACAACATAAGCAAATATCGCCCAATCCGCTTACTGCACATCGCCTATGAACTCTTCACTCGAGTCATCCTAAACAGGATTGACAGAACACTTGACGCAGGATAGCCATGAGAACAAGCAGGGTTTCGAAAATTATTTAGTATCATAGACCATATCCAGACAATCACAAGGCTCAGTGAAGTTTCACGCAAACACAAAAGACCGCTCTGTCCCACTTTCATCGATCTAAAGAAAGTCTTTGAGCGAAAATAGTAGCTGCTAAAGAGAATGTGGACACTCAAGGCGTTCCTACTCGGTACGTAACGATCCTTCGTGAGTTACACAAAGATTTCACAGCCAAAATTCGACAAGGCGATACAATCTTCCCGAAATGAATCACTGCCATTCTCCCAAACGTCATGCGAACATTAGAATGGAACGATGTGCAAGCGGAAATCAACGGTCGACAATTATACCATCTTCGCATCGCTGATGATATCGTCCTTATAACACCAAACATCAGCTAGGAGGAGCGAATGTTGATCAATTTCAAAAACAGTTGTGGAAAGATTTAACTTTGCTTGAATCTAGCAAAAACTGCTTTCATGAGGAACGGCCGCGTTTTGAACGCCCCATTCACGCTTATCGAAACGAACAGCTCCAAATGTTCCAGTTACGTCTATCTATATCGTTATATCAACATAACGAACGATCTAGCTCTAGAGTTGAGCAGGAGGAAAGCAGCAGTTTGGGGAACGTTTAAGAGCATCTGGGAGTCGTGAAGAAAGCAAAGAACATCCAACTCCATGCCTACCTTATCGACTCGACGGATGTTCTTGCTTCAACGTATGCAACAGAAACTTGGCCGCTACTTAAGCAGGACGAAAGATCACTTGGTGTTATTGAACGCGCAATTGAGAGGTCGATGATAGGAGTGTCCCGTATCTCTCAAATGAGGGAAAGGTTCCAAAGATCCGATCTACATCATCAAACGAAATTCATGAATGCCGTTCTACAGCCAGGCCGTCGAAAATAAGGCGAGCTGGACACGTAATGCGCATCAGCGATAACCAACGTATGCGAGCCGTTACCGAATGGGTTTCTCGGGATTGTGAAGAGCTTCAAAGGAAGACCACCTACTTGTTGGCCTAAATTTCTTCACGAAAGCTATAGAAGAACGAGATGATGCTCAGCATATCCCTAGAGCGAGGAGAACCCACTGAGGTACTCTTGCAGGCGATAGAAGAAATGGAAGTGCTCTTGGTGCTCGCTCGTGTCACTCGACGATCTGCGGAACAGCAGGTGTGATACAGGTGATGTTACAATGTAAAGTGTCATCATAAAAGATGGAGTAAAACTCGGAACCTTGATGAGGTTTTCGCCAATTGCGCATTTTCATATTTCGGAGGGTCAGGCACTACAGACTGCAGCAACTGAGACCTATGCTTTGCCTTTTCTTTTTTTGTAATTACGATGAAAAAGCTATATGTAAGTTTAGTTGTGTACGAAGCGTGAAACTTATTTTGTCCTCTAAGCTTCTAAAGGTAGTCGCTAGCTCAGTCTTTTTGAAATTCTTAGGTTTGGTCACATGCCGGAGTTCTCATATTTTCTTTACATTCGAGTGCTTTTATAGATTTCTTCAAAGCAATATATGATCTGCTAACATATCATGAGTCCTTCGTGAGGCTTGTTCCAGCATTTACACAGTGCTAGGCACGTGTTTCGGCTTGTAGCAAAGTGTTCTTCTGTTCAGTCAATCTGCGTGGGATATATCCTCTGCATATAAAGGAATGGATGTTGAATTATTCACGAAATAACTGCATGGTAGGCGATAAAATTTCGCGACACTGCAGTGATCAACAGTTGACCTCTCGTGGCTGTTGAAATAAATCGCATCTTTACATTTAACTGCTTCTATAGACCTTGCTGAAAACAGTATATCATCTGATAACATATCTTGAGCTATCGACTGATGGAAGGTGTAATGCTAAGAGATTTTATCACCTGACAGGCTGTGATTTTGTAAATGATTCGGCGTAGATTCCTTTAGATGCAGGAGATAATATATCCTGCAAGGGGTTGACTGAAGTGCAAGACACCGTGCTCTGATGAGGTTGTAATGTCGAAACACGTGTATAACATTGTGTATGTGCCACAACAGGTCTCATAAAAGGCTCAAAGTATGTCATGTTGTTATCAGATTATATCTTGTACTTATATTGTAAATTGGTGAACAAGATAATGAGGTTTATGTAATTGATTCCCACCTCTTTTACTTTTGCAGCAACCAAATACATTGTGCCGTGTTGTGAAAAAAGAACAGGGAATGAGCAAAAGGTAATAGATTGCACTTTATGTTAGACAGATAAATGTTCCAAACATTTTAGCGTCAATCACTGTGTACAACTTAATACGGCAACTAGTAGTTTAACTTGCTTATAGCTCTTTTATCCGATAATATTCAAAAGGTATTTGCCAATATAATTTGTCAATTTACTTACTAAACCCATTCATGCATTTGCTTTGGCGGGAAAAGAAAAAGAAAAGTACAGGTAGCAAGAGCGAAATTTCTGAGAATTTTCAAAAAAAAAAAAATGGCCAGGCGGAATTGCGAGATCTTTATATAAGCGTACTGCATCCGATTAAGATCTGGTGATCTCAGCAGTTGACTATTCAGGTAAAAGTGAAACACTTGATCATAAGTATGAATGTCATCGCACTTGTAGTAGTTGTTGTCTGTTCAATGGACAGTTATGACATCGGTTTAAGTCAAACAATAGCAGATTAAGTCAAACATAACGCTGTAACTTAAAAGATGTATGAAGAAAAATGAAGTGTTATATATATATATATATATATATATATATATTATATATATGCGTGCTTCAGAAAAAAAGGTAAGAAGAGCATGTAGAAAGCTTTGCAAGTAGCCGATATAATTTCATTCGTGTGGATTTTTTGTGCATATTCCTCACCTTCCTGCAGAATGATTACAGATGAATCATCGCCATGATTGATGGAATTTAGAGCTACAGGATTGTTAAAAAATGAACTGCGATGATCACGCTCCTTGTGCACCGAGCTTAGGAATATTCTTACAAAACTTATCAGCTATCGATTGGATGCCTGAGTTTCTTTAGCACCTCGCGAATTTTAGCTCCAAAGTCAGTGTTGACCATTTTCATAACAACCTAATATTTTCATACAACGATAATGATAACATCTGGGGTGGGGCTTGCATAGGATATTTTGGTTACTTCATCTGAAGTTTTTTTTTTAATTGTCGGGAACGCTAGAGGGTGTTTCCTGTTATTCAGAGACACATATCCGAATTGATTCTCTTTAAGCCAATTCCTTGAACAATAGAAGCACATTCCATTATTGTACTGATAGTTTCTCACCTTCAGAACAGGTCTGAGGTTGTCAAAGCCTTCTATTTTAGTCATGAAGAGTGAATTCGTATCAAATATAAATCCAAGTAAAAATAGCAGAAGAATGTTGTTGAATGCGCGTCTAACATATGCTAATGAATTACTTAACAAGTCAGTATATCACTGCTGAGATAGGGCATTAAAGCTGCTCAGGAGGCTGTGCTTACATGAAGAACATTGAAAGAATCATACTCCTCCATTTAGTCCTTTATCTTCACTGCTTGTCGTCATGAGCTGCGAGTAGCTCAACGCCCTCTGCGGTGAAAAAATCTAAGTTGTTGCTTCAAAGATGCTTACAACATAAACCTGATATTTTGTCATCGGCGTTGAAATACATCCCTATAGACATAGAAAAGATTATACCATTGAAGGGCATGGTGTGAAATAGAATTTAGCGTACGGAAAACTTGAGTTCATCAGTATATGACACTCGGAGCTGTATATTTGGCAGTATCGGTTATACTAAACGCCTGCTATCGAGACGATGTGGTCAACCTAAGAGATGTCATTTTCGCTTTTCAAACAAGTGGTTGTAAGGAACAGCATTATTTTTCTTTTTACTCTCCTATTAAGTAGCGTTTTTGACTTGCGAAATGACTTTCATCAATAAATTGACATGTTTTTGAGATGTCAAAACTTCTCGTCCGCTGCGTTGTATGTTCACCCAGAGAACATTGCGGCGTCGGTGCTTATGGCCGTTGTAAGTATTAAGGTCTTCTTTTTGTAATTTATAGTCGTTACTATCTTTTCAGAGATTTGCCGTGCAACAAATTCTTTTTGGGAAGTATATGAATTGATATATCCCATATCTCTCTGTAAGACTCTTTTGCTAGGAGTTTGTGATCTTTTTTGTGACAACTCTGTAACCACTCATATCAATTACTGTTTGATGAGGGGATAAAAACTGAACTTTAGTGGTGCTCCAATAAAAGGATGTGTACGGTCTAAACTTATACATATTATCGTAAACTTATTCGGTTGTCCAAAAATCAATACAGAATTCGTAATTTTGGCCTTTATACATATGCATATATATATATATATATATATATATATATATATTTGGATACTTAGACGGTCCGTATTCCGATTGTGGACTGTGGACTTCAGCACATGCAAATATCTCAGTTTGGCTGTTTTGTTCCCTGGTGTCCGAATGGAAACGTTGAATTCCGTCTCAGCTTGGATCACCCTGCTGTAAGGTTGAATCCCTAGTATATTTCGCAGTCTCACATCAAAGAACACCTTCGCACCATGACGAGGCGGTAGAGCATTTGTGAGGATATATATATATATATATATATATAAGTACATATATACATACATGTGCACATATATATATATATATATATATATATATAAGTAATGATTGTTTCCAGCTCTGTTTCTAAATATCATCGTACTCTGTGCTCTACATTTCATAATCACTCCTCGCATATTTTGACCCATACCACAGTTTTTTTTGTTACTATGCGGGTTCTAGAACATCTGGCATTCAATTCGTATCCTCGCATTTAGAGCTTGCTTGAGAATTTGACTTCTTCATGAATGTCACAGAATACTGGAAGAACACATCCACTTGTAATCTCGAAAATAGCCGGCCTGCAGTGTTCTTTAGTGAGCACGTTATTGTTTGCCAAAGAGTGTTAAGGGGAGAAGTCGAGGATCGTCATTGGCCGCTCGGCACGGGCCTCTCTGCTTAACTGAAAAAATTTGAATTCTTGACAAATTTTGGAGGTCAAGAATTGGATGTCAAGGCGACAGCATCGTTAAACGTTGGAAATTCGTATGTTATAACAGTACCGCACAATTTTCGAAGATGAGAGATAGGAAACGCTCTTCTACATTGTTGTGCTGAATTGAATTTTATGAAAACAAATAGCAGTTCGAAAGCTTGCCGAAAAGTCGATATCTTGATGAACTGCTTCAAAACAAAGCCTCAATAAAATAGGACACTCGGTGATTTTTTACGAATAGGCTCCGCACGAAATGAATGTATTTTCGCTATAATAACACGTAGACTACTGGTGCATTACTCTACTGCTGCTGTGACTGAAAGAGCTTGGCCCTAACTCTGTTTCATGAACCATGCTCGCAAGACTTATCGCTTTCCAACTATGGCTTTCTACGTCTTTGACACTTTTCTGTTTGAGAAATGCTCCAGAGTCCAAATCTGGCTCGAAGATGCCTTAGGTGACTTTTTCCACCTAAGCTACACACCTACATACAACTAGATATATAAACATGTATTAGTTCGCAGAAATGTATGTGCTCTAGTGGAAATAATTTTGAGCGCTAGAGTTGAATCTAAGATAAGATGCGACTTTGAATATACAAGTTCTACGATTTCTTTATATGTGAAAGCTAAGGATGTTGAACAGCATTGTAAGCTGTCAGTGAAATTGTATTGAAGGTTCTGGGGAATAGTTCTTACTATATTAACCAAAAATCTGTATATTCCAGGTTGGAGCGACTGGTCTGATCTCGAATGGCATTGCTATATTAGCGGTCCGATCTAATCCGGCCATACGAAATTCATTTGGCTTGTTGTGTCTCTCACACAGCATCGCCAGTATGGCTGTGATACTTTGCTTCGTCTTGTGGATCACACCGATTACACTGCTGTAAATATTTCCGGTTTCAAGAATTTTGAGGTGGTATAATGATAATGAGCTATCGACGGGTAGAACCACAAGTTTTAGCTTCATCCAGTGAAGCTAGTATTTTTTCCAAGAAAAATAATATCGTCATCTAGAATCCTTTCTTTCTCTTTTGATCACTGAGGATTAACCTTTCGTAGTGGTGATTCTATCTCAAATATGGTAACTTGCGGATTAAGGCGAAATGAAATTTTGTTCCATTTAGTCAACACTGGAAAAACGTAATATTTTGAACATTTGCCTTAATTATGTGATCGGCTTTTATAAATTTTACTAGAAAATATATTACACTTTAATCTAATTTCAATAGTTGGTTTAGTTTCATCATTGGTTTTTTAGGATTTTTGAAATCTGCCAAGGGGATCTCGAACTTATCTTACACTTTGATGGAACTAGTGAATGTAGTGCGATTTGAAATAATAAGCTTCATCCAGAAAAGGCCAACTATCTCCAAGTCATTTTGCCGCTAAAAATTTAGTTTTGCAGCATTCAACAAAAAAGGTTAGCGCGTAGTATTGTGCTTGACAGAAGGGATAGAAGTAACAATTGGTGAGAACTATATCCCAAAAATGAATGGAACTGCAGAGCGCTTTAGCATTGAAATAACAGCTTCTATCATTTTAGTGGAAGCAAATTCTCAGTGGAATTGATAGACATAATGTTGGGTACGGCTAATGTGATGCTCTGGAATGTGTGTATCTACTCTCACCTCGCTACATCTCTGAACAGAATCATTGCCATCACTTTTCCTTTACAAGTTAGCACCTTATTAACTCTGAGAAGGACCTCTCTCGCAGTTCTCGTCTGCTGGATAATGGGATTTCTTAATACCATACCGCAATTCTGGCGTGAGTTTTATATAAATACACATGCATTAAGCAGCATTTATACATTTTCTCAGCTTATAAAATGAAAAGAAGGAAGGGCCATTGTCTTTCACCTAGTGGAAAATAGTCATAAGTCCTATTTTACCCAGTGAAGACGGATATCCGCTTTCAAAATATTCAAAAGCTCAACCAGCATCAGCGCTTTTACCTCTACTGACAAGTGAGGGACCATTTGTCATCACCAAACGTAAAAAGTGCTTATTTAGTTGTTGTTTAGTTGTTGCCACCAACTGAAGCATGTCTTGATTGAGAGTGATCAAAAAGCTTGCGGAAGTCGCTGTTACAACAGACGTGACAAATTTTCTGCTGCATCGAGTGGCTGAGAGGGTACTTTTCCTCATCCGCATTCACTTTTAACCCTCAAAACGTTTTCTGCTCTTATTTGAAGTTTCAATAATCGTTCATCAGCTTCAGATCTCGACAATTTTGATGCTGTATTTTATTGTTGAAAAGGCCTTTTTTGTGTGCTGTAGCAGCAAAAGCAAAATTATGTTTCACGCTCAGGCATTTTTCGCTGGACTGAGTTTTTCTTCTAAGCTTTTAGTAATAACTCAGTACCTGAAATTTTGCTATTTTTACAGTACCCTAGATTTTTTTTAAAGGAGTTTTTGATGCGTTAAAGCTGTCAAAGGAAAACTGGGCTTCGTTCTTGACTTATATTTTTTGCCGGATAAGGATGCGTGAGCGGTTGTGTATCGAACGAGTGGCTGATTCATCTCACAACGCTATTCCCATGTGGAGCGTGATTTTTTTATTCAATATGAGATTTTTCCCCTTGGATAAGCTCAAGATAAAGCATATGTTATTGATACTCCTACTCCAACATCTTTGTACACATTCATGCATTTTTCGTGCTTAGGTTTAGTAGAGAGTCTAATTAGGCAATAAAAAGATAGACAATCTATGCCCACAGAGCGAAAAAAACAAAGTTTTCTATAAATACAATGCAAAAAATCTAGAAATGTGTATAAAATAGAGCAAAACATTCCAATTAAACACAAATACTTACGAATGGGAGCCGAATGTAAAATATAATCTGATTTTTCAAAAAATCTTTTTTGGAAATAAAGTACAGCATCAAAGTTATCGAAATCTAGATTACTAAATGACGTCTTAGTTGGATACTTGAATGGTCCGTCTTCGCAAGATGTGCGAATCTCAGCACACCCTCCATTCGTTTTTAATCTCGCGACAGTCTTCCATGGTGGTGGTTTGATTAGAGCATGGCGGATAGCCCGAGTTTTATGCGTGACCTGTAAAATATCTGCAGTTGACTGCTAAAACTTTAGTAGGAGCGAAAAGAGCCTTTTTTCCAAGAGCTTATAATGGGTGCGATTAGGTGAAAAGTACAGCTGAGAGTTTTCCACAAAAACTGTATTGACTGCGTGCTTTCAGTTCCCATAGTAAACTTTGCTATATCACAATTATCTTCTTCGAGCTATAAACTATACATGACTTGAATCCTAGCATGTTAGAGCACGACTTCTCTACAAAATTTTGAAAGGTTCTCAAATATAATATGCTGGTTTCCTTTTAGCAGTGAGCTGTTTCACCTTTTTCAATACGGTTAAATGGACGTGGACGTTTTCCGATAATACATGCCGGCATACCATTTCCATCACCATCTCTTTCTACAACGCTCTAGCCGTGATGATCTTGATTTTGCTTCTCGACTGCACCACATTAATTCGTTTAAGATATAAAAACAAGGTTAGTTAGATAGATTGACTGTAAATTGAAAAACCGACTTCTACTAAACTGCGGTATGAATATTGAAAACTAGATTGAAAACTAATTTCTGATAGAAAGTCGATTTAAGATGTTATATCTGCTAACGAATTAATAGGTGATATTTCGCTGACTTCGTCGGCCCTATAACATTTATGATCATTGGACGTCCTCCCTTTCTATTCATTTCTGGACTCTTGAAATTGATCCAAAAATCTTGAAAGCTTCTTAGAACTGACGTTTCTGTTTGGTGCCCAGAATTCTCACGGCCATCTCGAAATAAGCCTCATGTTATCCTGCTCTACGTTTACAGAGAGCAGTATTTGTGCGAATTTTCGAATTAACCTACTTGGATACTTGGACGGTCCTACTTCACGAATTGTCCGAATCCCAGCACATCTTCCATTCGTTCGTCTTCTCGCGATTGCCGTCCATGGCGGTGGTTTCATTCGAGCATGGCCACTGGCGCGAGTTCAATACCGTGATCTGTAGAATTTCTACAGGTACGAATACAACTGATGCGAATACAGAAATGAATACAGCTGAATAGCTCTTCTGAAAAAGCACATCTGCTCAACTGTGAGTGGTCGCCCTCGGAAACGGGTGTATTCTCGTGGCGTCCACTCTACAGTTCGTTTCGTCCACCTGTTGTCTGATCTTCTTACTATATGATCGGCCCATATGTCCTTCGCTATCGATGTAAATTCGTCTGAATTACGAAGATGAGATAAAATTCTAAGATCTGAGCTGCGCAAACGAGCTACGTGTTGTGAGTGTCGATTGATTCCCAGAAGAAATCGCTTAAGCGCTGTGTGAGTCGTTTGCAGTAGTCTTGATGTGGTCGAACTATCAACCCACGTCTCCGCTGTATAACAGAGCGCTGGACTGTTGAATCGAATAGGTTAGCGCGTAAATTAGGGTCCGCTATTTGGTCGGTGGCTTCTCTGAGAGGTTCGAATGCAGCAAACGCTGCTTTATTTCTTTTGCCAAGTTCCTCCTCTCTATTATTCTTCACATTCAGTGAACGACCAAGGTACACGTACGAGGAGGTTTCCGTAATTTAAGATCCTTCAAGTTCAATATGTTCGTCTTTGCACCATTGGTTTTTCATGAACTGGGTCTTCATGTAATTTATCCGTAGTTCGATCTTCTTCCCCGCTTAGTTAAGTTCCTTGAGCATCGTCTCGCTTCAGTAGTGCTTTTCGAGAATAAGACAATGTCATCCGCAAAGCGAAGGTTTGTCAGAAGTTTTACATCGACGCGTATGCCCTTCTCGTCCCAATCAAGCGACCTCATTATCCACCGTAGTGCGGCGGTGAACAGCTTTGACGATGTAGTATCGCCTTGTCGAACCGATTTTCTAATAGATATGGTAAGAGTTCGATGAAAGAGCCGTATTTTTGTGGTGTAGTTTCAATGGCAGTTTGAAGAAGTATTCATGTAGGACGGATCCACTGCTCGATCGACCAACACTGACAGGGATTGCATTTTCGACGTCATCAAGTGCTTTTTTGCAAACTTCTCGACTTTCCAGCTATGTATTATTTTATGCGGGCACTATGTGGTCTCTCGAATTCGCTGATGTGTTTGTTCCTACATATTTTGCAAGAAATCAAGTTCATAAAGCTCAATGTCAATCTTTGCCCACTACCAAACCTATTTCTGCTAATAAATTGCGAGCCAGCGAAGGATAAAAACAGCCCACATACCTAACTCCAAATGTCGATGAACTACCTCTAATCGCTGTAAAGACCAGATGTGCATTCAGTTTCTACAAAAGATCGCTGATGAAGTCAAATGTATGGTGCATTCCTCAGGCATTAATCAACGACGAGAGCTTCATAGCTGTGCACCTTCCATCTTGAGCAGCCCTCCGAAGGCTCTATAAGATTCCAAAAAAAGGATATTTTTCAAAATTCTTACCCTTGATTTCCGAATAGCTCGCTCGGTTTTGAAAGAGATGGTTGGATGTTTCAAGGTTGGCTAAGCCTCCTATCATAGCATAACAATACTAAGGTATTGGAACTGTGTATGAGGATCTTCGTTCATATCCATCACCAAACTATTCTACAAAATCTACTCCGCGTATCATTTACTCAGTGAAATCAGAAACAACAAATTTTTTTAGTAGATGAGAAGAAAAGTTATCTCTCAACTCGGAATTGACATTCGTTTGCTGAACTTATTGAAATGCTCCAGATATTGGCTCTCTTCTGCCTCGACATGCTCAGTTAGCATTTTCTTAGGCTAAAACACTAATTAAAACCAATCTGTCGAGCACTTTCAAGAGCTCACGCATTCAGACCAGTCAAAAGTTTTTTCTTGTCTCAATTTACCGTGGACGAAGGAAGGATGTTGTCACATTGAGTTTTATCCGTTGAACAGGTGTTCGATAGTTCTGTTCAAAAACTTGTTTTTTGTAAACCATGATAGACGTCGTCACTGCTACATGACAACCTAAGGAGCCTGTATGTTGGACGGCGACAAAATTATGAACCAATCTCGTTCGCTGGGCAGGAAACTTTTCATAATACTGTTAGCAATTATTTGAAAGCTTGAATCTCTGGCTGCAGCCCTACAAGCTCGCTTTTTGAATCACCCATCCATAACGCTGAAAAATCCAGAATAACGATGTCTCACACTCTCCATTTCGCCTTCATTTTTATCGCTCGTGTAGTTTGCTAGAAGCACGAAAAACATGTGAACGTGTGGGGAAAAATCTCGCAGCATTCAGAATCATACATTCAATCTGGAGTTCCTTCTAAAGCGTAGATACATATTCTAATTGATTAGCAAACATAGTACTTCATATGCGACCCGCCGTTGAGCCAGCATTCTACGGCCATGTTGAAATCTAGGCGTCCTCTTGCATACTGCTGTCCCCCATCCCTTAGAATCTGTTAAAAAAACACATGCTCCAGGCTTTCGAAGAATTGCTAAATCTCGTATGCTAAGTTTTTTGTCCAACGAAAGAGATCGGTTTTCAACTGCGCGTTACCAAACGGAAAAGTACCAACTGTGTATCCTAATCTGATAAAGTTTTATAATTCTGTTGGTATCTATACAAATGTCATTCAACGAAAAGCGGCATCAAATGGAAGTGCGCCTCTTTAAACAGGTAAGAACGCTTCGGTTACCAGTGAATGGTTCACTGCTTGAGGTTCCTAAAGAGCTTCCCAATATTCATTGCAGACACTGTGCCAGAATATTTTATTTATCTATATAGAAGTTAGTCTTTACTGTATTCCTCCACTATTCGAAAGTAAAATGGGGCCTATTCTTTACCAAAACATTTTCAGCGGAATTATATCATGCTTTGGATGGGTGAGTGCCAACATTATTTTACTCTCAAACCAAGTTTATGGGTAAATTTAGTAAAAGACGTCTCTTGTGGCTTAATAGAAATCTTAGTTCAAGAAAATGATCAAAAACGGCCATAATTGAATAGAACAGGAAGGAGAGCTTGAACTTTTCATAGTTTTTCACTCGCTACTTTTCAGCATATGTGGCGCAATGGATATAGGTGCCCAGCTTTACACAGTGGTTAATGGTTCCATCACTCAAGGGTCATCAAACATTTCATCCTTTCGTAGTCGGTTGTAAACTAGGTACCAAACTTGCCTAGAAGGATAAGCAGCAGTGACTCGTTACATGTCTAGACCACCGCCAGTCACTAGAAAATCCTAGATATGCACTCAGTTACCTCAAATGGCTAAAGATTGAAAACGAACGCACTGCGCATGTCCTCTGGGATTGAACATCGTCAAGAACTTCATCTTCTATCCTATTTTTCAGCCGTACCAAATTGTTGTAATTAAATATTTTGTAAAGCGGACCTTCCTTTACTCTAACATTATCAATCAATAATATTTTCTTGAATGATTAAGCTTAAGCGAACTTCATAAAGATAATTTTATTTGACTAACTTTTCGCTGTATTGTTCTTGATTCGAGACGATTCTCCACAGTCTTTCACCCTCTCTGTGGTCTTCGTCTTCGTTGTCGTTAGAGTAGCATTTTTCTCAATGGATCATCACTCGATTAAAGAACTTTACTTAACGATGTTACCGCAAATAGGAAACCACTGCTGTTACCGATAGCCTTCTGAAAGGCACTGAAGGCAAAGACCATAGCGAGAGCGAACGATTGAGGAATTTTGACTGGGATTGTCGACTCACAAAATCATCAAAACGTACACATTACGAGACTATTGAATTCAAAAGTTGAAATTGACCAGTTGATTTCACTTTAAGCAAAGCGCAATTGGAAGCAAGCCTTATAATTGCACGATTTTACTAAGTTAATCTAGGATAGATAAAAAGATAGCAAGTCGCTATTTCGAGTAGTTCTGGATATTTTGTTAAATGAATATAACGTAAGTTAACAAAACTAGCTAATTTGCAGCTTTATTATTGCTCTGTTCCACTTTCGACTCTCTCAAATTGGTATCAAGAAAACGTCCATAATCTTGCCAAAGGTAGGTAGCCCAAGCATTTCCATCAGAACAGGGCGCGTTGCTCCCTACATCCTAACGCTACCACATTGACATGTCTAAAAAATTGTTTGCAGGTGGTTACCATTATTCCTCGTAACCGAATGATCAAGCAAGTATGAACTAATTCTGTGTGCTAACTACGAATGGAAGGAGAAAATAAAGAATCTTTTATTTTGATGATACTCATCTTTATGTATAAATCAATCTCATCTACTGCTTTTGCTATAACTATTCAGTATATTCTGTAAGGATGTTTAAAGCCTTGTCGAGGTTGTTGCGCCAGAGGCATACGCACATTTGAAAGTGTCTCCGTTTTTCATCAGTGGCGCCCTCGGCACATTGATCTCTACTACATAGCATTGATGGGTAGGCGATGTTTATGGTGGTAAAACATGGTATTGTTCTGGCTGGCTGACAACGCATGATAATGTGTTATCACCATTTTTTTAGTTGATGGATTGCGCCTGGCAGTACTCCTTTTTATGATATTAAATTTGTACAAAAGTAATGTCGATTTATGCACTGTTGAAATTTGCTGGTTGGTACTGGGATAAATTCATAGATAAATGCGACTAAGTCATATATTATTTCAATGCGCAGTTTTCGCTCCACATTCTCTTACTAATGACGTTTTACTGCTCTCTATTTTATACCCATTTAGACTGTGGAAAGGAAGGTGGTTGATACAAACAGTGATTGCGGTTTTAGATCGTGAGTTGTAAATGGAATCGTAAAACAGTAGAAAAACTCGTAGTATCAGCAATGTATTCAATTCAGAAACTGCTAAAGAACGCACAACGTGGTGGTGGTTCAACAAGATTCGTAAAGGAGGCGAGAGTTCTGAAGATGAGAAGCGTCGTGGCTTGCTATGGGAAGTTGACAGAAACAATTGAGAGTAGTCATCGAAGCTAATTCTTTAAATACCATGCGAGATGTTGGTGAAGAATTCAATGTCTAGAATTCCACGACAGTTTGCCATTTGAAGCAATTTGGGAAAATGAAAAAGCTCGATAGGGGGGAGCCCAGAGGAAATTAAAAAAATCTCTTTTTGAAGTGTCGTCTTCTCTATGTTGCGCAACAACAACGAAGCAATTCTTGATCGGATTGTGACGTGTGACGAAAAGTGAATTTTATATGAGAACCGGCAGCATCAGCTCAGTGCCTGGACCACGAAGAAAGTCCAAAGTATTCCCTAAACGAAAATTGCAAGAAAATGAGGATATGGTCACTGCGTAATGACCTGCTGCTGGTCTGATTTATTACAGCTTTCTGAATCGCGGTGTGAAATCAATGCAAAAAAAGCTATCCAACAGCTCGTTCAAATTCTGAGACACCAGCCATTACTATATACTACAGAATTTGAATTGGTAAAGGATAAAGTGCTCACTGTTGATTAGTCCCTAAGGGATGCGCCATGCATTCGTTTCAATTTTTAACTTCGTTTGTGATGACTGAATGCATATTTGGCATTTACACTGAGTCGCGGTGGCCTCCTACTGTACCGAGTCAGTGTCGCTCATCCTCCCAGACAAGTCCGAGACCAGTCTGGTACCAGTTTAGCGATCACGGAAGGATGGATGGATTGGTGATCCGTGAGCGCGAATTTGAGTTATCGAACTTGTGTGCGACGTAAAGAACCTCTAACCACTACGCCAAATGCGCTCACTACAGAAACAAACAAGCACTTTCTTGTTGACAAAAATTTGTTGATTGCAGTAGTTTTTATTTTGACCAATAAAGATATTTTTGAGTCCACTTTCTACAATTCAAAGCACACGGTTCAAACCGGCATTACTTTTGCACCGATCTAATAATTTGGAGATTGGCTAATGTTTACCGGAAGAGCTGCGAAAAGATCATATACGTAGCATTGCGTGAGTTACTATTTCATCGTGACTAGAAAGTACTGATTGGCACAATATCAATAATGATGATATTCCTATTTCTATCCTTGACACTATCACTGGGATTCTAAAATATCCACTTTCAACTAACCACCGCATTTTATTAGGCAATTTATTTTGCCCTTACGAGCTTTTCTCATAAGTTGCGCAAGAGTGTTAGCACGCGCTTTAGTTTTTAAGGGAGCTTAGAGGTATTTCGGGGTACCGGACTACGAATGTTCATTGGCGACTTCATTTCCCCCATAGAGTCTCCAAAGCTGAAAAGTAGACCTATGTTTACACTTAAAAGACTAGCTAGGAGTAAAACATACTAGCAGTTACAACCATCTTGTTATCAAGTCAATGATGTCAGCTTCAGCAAGGCGCCAAATGTGCCTCTGACGTACAGCCGGCGACTGTCTGATGCGATGGAAAATTTAAAAAAGGTTTCGACTAAGATGTTTCCGACACTTCAGGGAATAATAGTAGCTAATCCATTAAAAAATTTGCCTCAGTAACCCGAGCGATGGGTGCTACCGTGCAAGACGTCGGGCAGTGAGGTGTCCTGTAAGAGACAATCAAATTAAGTGTTCAGAGGAATCTTATTAAAAGCGGACAAAGAGAGTACGCCAAAGGCACGTGATGGAAACTAAAAGGAGAGCTGCTTCAGATACTGAATTGTACGCTTCTCTCACAGACTCTGGTTACATTGAATTTATGAGTCGCCAAAAAAACGAAAAAACGAGAAGACCGACATGAAAATTTCTATTGCGAGATGTTAGAGGCGTTTGCTCCATCGTGTACCTATATTTTTATCACCTCATCCCGCATGAAATTTCCTTGCTGTCATCATTACTCAGCAATTTATGCAGCTGTTGAAGGCGAGCTGGACGCATTTTACAGAAAATTGAGAGAAAATCATCAACGAGAAAAGTCATTTGACAGATTCATTGCTGCAGAGTCTAATGTCAGAGTAGGAACTGCCATTTTTAATTAATACAACGTAGAAAAGTTCGGGGTGGAAAAAGGAGCGAGAACGGAACTCGTTTCGGGAGCTAATCACCACAGCATGTCTGTCCAATGTGAATATTTTTTTCAGAAAAAAAGAAAATCGCTGTGAGCATAGGAGTTTATAAAAAGCGCAACCAATGTACAGATCGCAGATTTTCACGTTGAGAATGGCGAATTTCTTAAGCCTTTGGATGAAATGAATTTTTAACTGTATCTGACCTGCGTCTTCCTCGTGCGAAAATTTTGTGCTTCACCACGCGCATATACCTAGCAGTGCAGAGCTCATTTTCCAGACTATTGGTCGTCATTCCATACCGTAAATTTAACGGTTCCAATACTGTTCTTGTTTTGTGGAAGACCATTTCTCTGTAGTTTAGCATGGAAATAAGATTGATTCACATACATAGGAAATCTGTTCAGTGGCAAATTCACGGGTTGCTGAATGGGGCCTAGAGGAGATCTCCGCGATCATTGAACGAGGACTCTCTTGTGAAGTGCGATTTTTGTCATTTGATTGGAAATTGTTTCTCCACTTTGGAAGATTCTTCAAATTGAATATCTAACTCTGATACTCATAGGTTTTCTCTACACGTTCACGTGCTTTCCTTGTTTCCAACGAAGTAATAGTTGAACTACACGGCCATGTAAAACATCATTTTATTTAGAATTCTACAACGCTAATAAGAGCGTCTTCTCAAAGGAACAGCCATAGATCGGGATAGTAGAGATTTGAGCTTTTGAATGAGTACTAACGGTTCCTATGAAAAGTTCTTATCCAGGAAAAGGGATGTGCTCAGAAATCTATGTTACTAAAAGAAAATGATTCCTCTTACGTCCGAGCTGCGACAAAAGGAGAGAGAGTGAGAGAGAGAGAGAGAGAGAGAGAGAGAGGAGAGGCACAGCTTCCGAGGCAGTAAAATCTCTGCCGATTTTCTTGAAGCTGGAGGCTGCAATGAACATGTGCTTCATACAGGCTATATGACATCATACCTTTAGAAAGGCAAGGTTCCAAATCGGTAGAGAACTTCGCTCACGTTATCCAACCTTAGAGGGTTACTAAAGAGCTTTTGTGACTACCTTCCGATATGTTTGCTGGGAGTACTCGTCAGGTTTTTCACCAAAACTTTTCTTTTACGAGTGTCAGATATCTTAGATGAAGCACATCTAGGTCTTCAGAATCAGGAATGAATAAATCTCCGACAGCGACTGTATTCCACACATCACAACCAACACCATGTCATGAGTCATACAAGCTTGTTGAAAATACCACTTGCTCCTTTACCTAACAATCATCGAATACGAAAAAGCGTCTCGGTTTAGTCAAAACCAATAGTTTCTTCGATTCATGTATAATTCATATGTGATGTCATTAGCACCTATAATCACGCCTCCACGTTCTTTTGGATTATCTCATAAGGCGGTCCACGGAAGTATACAGCCGGTTTTATTGAGGTTCGTTGACCATAAACTGTTAAATTCATCACTCTTGAAGTACCTGCAAAACAACAATAATAAGATCTTTCCGGTTTCCACTGACCATATTTTCGCGGAATTTCGTTCCCGTTACTCTTTCTGCTTCCTCTTTCTTTCCTGTCGGAGATCATGCATGATTGAATCTACTTTTCTTCGCATTCTAATTATGATTACAACTACATAGGGAGGAAAAGATTCAAAAATGTGATTGACATTTCAATAAGATGGCACCCTTATGAATAAATATGAACTAATCACGATAACACTAAGCTTCATTTGTAGGAATAGTTCATACTAGATAGATTTATATTAGAATATTTTCGAGTAAATCGTATAATCGCATAACACAAAGGTAAATATTCCAATTTTTGTATACTGTGTAGTTTTTCATGGCAAGTTAAAATGTAAATCATAGCTACAAAGATTTATCCTTCTTCGAGGGTCACATGCTATCCACAACATCTATCGCCACCTTTCATTCATCTAAAAGCTGGTATCAAATAGATCAGAGAAACTACTCACATAGTGCACAGCCGTTAACTAGACAGAATGGAGTTTACTGTGCGAATCAAAATTTGCTTATCACATCCTCCTGGTTGGGCTTGCGAAAGTATTTAAACTGAGCAGATTGAAAATTAATACAACCTTTCGATGCTTTGAAGAAGGGAGATACCGCTTAAAGTCAGTTATCATCTTATTACACTAACATTTACTCAAAAAAATTTGTTCTTAGCAATCCTACAAAAAGGCAAACAAATATGATACACCGTACTCCTCGATAAATAGAGAAATTTCCTTTTGTGGAAAATGTCGCGCGAAGGTTGACGATAATTTTGTAGAAAACCTTCGATTTTCCAATCAATTTTTAACGGCAGTGAATGATGGATACGGTTTCGGAGATCTCGATACATTTATATAGCGACATTTTCAGTGCACTCTAGCAGCCAAGAATAAATTACATAACACTTTCGTCCAGCGTTATTTGCTGACTTGCGATTGAGCAGAGCTTTTCACCAGATTTCTAGTAATCAATTGATAACTATATTCCCTTGATTCTGAAAATGGATTTGATTCTTGAAAAGCTTTTAAAAGAGCGCTGCAAGCAGAGAAGACTTCTACGTTTTTCATTTGGATATAAACGTACCAAAAGTATAGTAGCGTGCAGAGAAAATCGTAATTTATCTTTTGATGCGCCGAAAAACAATGGAAAGCTCGCCTTATTGGATTAGGAGCTGAAATTTCACCGCATGGCCAGATTTTTCTATCGATTTGGTACTTCTTCCTATGTTTCAAGAAAACTTTTTCAGTTTTCTTCTTAGAATTTTTGATGGGTCACGATTTGTTCTGCATGCTCATGGAGCGTTTGGAGCGTTTATCTCCATATGCAAAACGTAATTTTTATTCCATTATTACCGCATACTACGGAGAGTTTTCTAAAACCAAGCACAATTTAAGGATTGTCATTTTTAAAACTATCAGAAAGGTACTGAAAGCGCAAACACAGGAGACGGCCCGTCCAAAGAATGAATGCCAAAGGTGAAAAGTAACTTCTCTCTGAAAGCTACAGTCTAGAGAATAGAAGCTCAGACCTAACATATTTAAGCTTATATAGACATGTAGAAAGAGATGAAGGTTAATCAAAGATCATTTTTGGTGTAGTGGATAACACGTAATCCTCCAAAAAAGATCGACACAGGTTCGAAAGCAAAATGAGAGGCCGAGATTTGCTGAGACATCATTGTGATTATATTTCACTCTACAACCTGGCCGTGAAAAAGAAAAAATACAAAGAAAGCGAAAGTTGAAGTACTGCACTTCATATTAATCGGTTACATGACTTATTCAAAAACACTCTTATACAAAATTTCTCAGTACATATTTTCATAAGCGAAGGCTTGAATCATCTATTATCCCTATCTTTACATATTATTCAATCTTGAGAAATTCTCTCTATTATGCTCCACCAATCATATTTCCACATTATTCTTCCTGCTTAGTCAGCTGAGCTGAGGCGCAATGAATTTTCTTCAACAGGAAAAAAACAGGTGAGTGTATTGAGGAAAAAAAAGCTTCTGGAAAACGCCTCCACTTGGAAATTTTTTCGCTGGGCAGCAGCTTCAACAGTGTCATTTCAAGAGCTTAAGATCACTCAACTTTGACAGCGACGGTTTTGTGCCTATTTGAGCTTAGAGGACCCTGTATATTGAGAGGGACGTGAACAGTTGATCACAAGTGATTATATTATCGTGAAGGATCCAAAGTTCTGATCTACGTCATCGACTCTTTCAAACCTATACACATGCTTCACAAATTTGTAACCACTGGGAAGGCTTACTTCCCGAGCCAGCTTCAGAGATTCCACCCTCTGCTGTCTTATAGTACGCACACCGGCGGCTCGGAACATGTTTTCCACAGCATCCTTTTGTACGTGGGGTCAGAAGAGAGGCAGTGATCCAAAATATTTTTTGGTTATTTAGCTTTCGCATCGATGCGCAATTAAACCGTTATCGGATGACTTGATTTGCACGTTCAGTGAAGGATGATAGTTAACTATCTCACGGGTGTGTTTTACGCACTGTGTTTGTTACTCTGACTGTTGACATCATTTTTATTTCCAGAAATCTTTTTCAATCTTTCCTAGTTAAATTTTGTTTTTTCTACCAGTAAGCTATTTCGTCCACCTCCTAAACCTTTTCATCTCGTTTTTTCAAAGCATTTTGTGGAAAAATAAAATGGTTTTGAACGATTTTTTCTTAGAAATTAGAAAAAATTAACTCAATTCACTATAATTCTTGTAAAGTGAAGAACCCAAAAATCATGAGAATAGCTCATTTAGATATAACTAATTATTTTGGAAGATCTCGGAAGTGGAAATTGTAGAGCTTGGTTTTTTTTGAAGTAAAAAATATACGGTCCGAATAAATTTTACAGTATTTAGAACTTTGATGAAATTTCCAAAAGCTAAACACGAGGTGTTACAGTAATCTTCATTTAACAGCTGACGTTTCGGCAGTTCGCCTTCTTCGAAGCCTGGAAAGGTCACATTGTCCGCAATCCAACCAGTCAAATACCTCCATTACTCCTTTGGAAAAAGTCACCAGACCTAGATTTCAAACCGCATCAAGCGCAAAATCAACTCTTAACATACTCATTGTTTTTTACATGTGTTCCATCGAATGATTCAAGTGGAGACCACCGGAAGGAGATCACATAGGCTCGTAATGCTCCTTACCCATCAAAACAAACATTTTTATATACTGGCGCATATCACGAGTGATAACGAGGCATTCCTCCCTACGGTTTACAGTTGGATTGGTGGTGTTAATCCAAAGTGCTTCCAGAATTTTTTCGCGTCAAGTAAAGATTGATTATACATACCGTGTTTGGCTTAAAGAAGAAAATCACGAATATATTGAAGCATGCCGAGGTTAATAGACACAGTCGGTCTTCGGAATTTCCAAAAAACGTTTGTATGACCCAGGATAAGCGATTGAGTCGCGCTATTAAGCGTTTATGACAACATGCAGTCTTCTCCGTTTGAGAGCCATAATGCATTATGAGTTTCTATCTAATGGCTGTTGCATAGTGCCATAGTTTCCCTTCTAAAATAATCAATTATTTCCAGTGGGTTTTTCATGAGTTTTGCACTACAGCAATAAAACACCAAATTTATTAACAAGAAGTGATTAAGAAAGCTCATGTCGTGGCGTTTTAATAATGAATTAAATTTATACAAAGTTTTTCTCACTGCATCGAAACAACACAAATGATTCTGTGTTTCGCACTCGATTTGTTTTGTTTGTCTGGCTGAGGGATGCATTTTCGCAAATTATTAGTGGTAATTGAATAGCCCAAATTTCCAAAATTTTAAGCCTAGCATTTGTTTTTTAAAAAGTTCACAGAGATCGCTATTAGAGCGAAAAAATTATACGTTTCGCACTCTGAATAGTTAACTCGTCGCTCAAACATCATAGCTGGTTTGGTTGGCGTGTGAAATAAAAAAAATTTATACTTATAGAACGATAGCAAAAGTCTGTTCTATAACTTCGGCACAAAAACCTAGATATTTATCAGAAGTGGAGGAAGAATTCCTGAATTTACACAAAAATTCGCGTATCTACCTAATGACGTTGTGCGCTGCGATTTCAACTGCGACCTCAAAAGGACGCGTCATTAAGATGTGAGTGATTCTCGTTATTGATCTAGAAAATTTTGCTAAATTTAGAAAAATTCTTAGATCTTTCGAATTATAATTCTAAAAAAGACTTTGCTCCATCGTTCTATATGTACGAACTTTTTATTATCTCACATTGCCACTCACATACTTTAACCAAATAAACAAAGCAAAACTGAGCGTGAACATAGTGATATTTTTGCTGCTACAACGCAGTGAGAAAAGCTTTATGAAAATTATAGACAATTTTGATACTACGAGATCCAAACTTTTGAATGAATATTGTAAGCTTTATAAATTATTTCTGTTTGATAAAATTGGTGTTTATTGTTCAAGTGTCAAAATTTATGAAAAAGCCTAATCAATGCACATCGCAGAGTTTGGTAATTCAAATTGATCCATATCTAGATAAAAAATCGTAAAAAGTGTGAGTGTGTGTGCATGGGTGTGCACGTCTGCGCTTGTGTATTATGTGTCTGTATGTATGTACGTACGTGTATGTGTGTGTGTCCTTTGTACGGTAAGAAAAGCAAAAAGATTGAGTGGATACGGTACAAATTTAGCAGTTCTCATAATCGATCCATTCCACCACAGCTTCTTGTTTTTTTTTTTGACGGCGGCGAACACTTTCTCTGAACAAAAACTTTTCACAAGTGTACTAGTAGTCTTTTGAAAGCTGAAATTTTTGGCTACTGCTTTACACATCCGCTTTTCTGAAAATCCTTTTTATAAACGCTGTAGAATTCAAATTAAGTTATATTTAACAGCTTCTGGATGTTTCATTGTCACCTCGCTAGAAGGACGGAAAGCATATTAACGTGTAGAGAATATCTTGTAGTATCAAAGTCATACGTTTTATTGGATTTTTTTGAAACAAATAAACAATTTCTAATAGAATAGCAAGAATCGCATTTCACTTGTGAGCTTCCTAGGCACCGTCGATCAATTGCCGTGTTAAAATGCTGGCAGCCGCCTCCCTACCTCACACCTCCAGCTCGTGAGTTGGCCAAAAGTCAACTGCTCGCGCATATAAATCACTTTTTTTTTTGCTACACTGCGTTCAATAGGTCTATAGATATTAGCACAGCGTTAGAATGATCGGAACTTGTGCTATGGAATGAATGGTAATAGTCCAAAGAAGTAACTCTTTCCGCGAGGCCAACGTGTGTGAGACACAAATGTTCACTTTTTGCTAAAGTGTTACAAATAACTTTAAAAAAAAAGACGGTCTAGTGGTGGATTAGCTTGGGGATTTTAGCCTATCTGTTCTCCGTTCCGACCCTTTGTAAAAAACGTATTTCTTGGTCATTTTTAATGTTCACTAGTTGCTAGATAGCACTAGTCAATAGAATCTGAATGGTATATCTCGCTTGCAGAGCCTTCTTATTGCGCTGGAAGAGCAAAAAAAAATCAATTTCTCATTCTGACTAGAGCTTTTCCTTCAAGTATTAGTAAACAATCGAGAGATCAAATTGTAAGAATCCCAACGATTTATTTGGTAATTGTAATGGACCTAGCGTTACGCTGTGACAGCCAATAGAAGACTGGGTTTTCATCAAAAATGAATAACTTCAACTATCTCTTGCCCACTTCGATCCATTGGAAAAACACATCTTTTGATCGTTTCCAACGTATAAGTATTTAATCGATAGCTTAAATCAAAAAAATTTCAATAGTGTACTTAACTTTCGAAAAAACCTTGTTGTTGCCCATAAAGAGCAACATCAATATATTATTCCGCATTCGAAGTTCTCGCTGACCAGAGCCTTATAGCTTCAACAATCAGACCATAGATCAGATCTCAGGGATTCCGAAAATGTCTTTGGTTTTTTGAATGACTTCCTAGGTGCTCTATGAGAGTCAAAAAATTGCGTTTCGTACTCGGCCTTATTTTAGTTTTGCGAAGCCCAATTTTCTTTTGTTGTTGCAGCGTGATACAAGGGCCACATATGTAACCAAATAGATTATTGGGATCTTTGAGATCTGATATATCGACTGCTTTCTAAAACTCCAAAGGGAAGGCTTTGAAACAGCGAGAAGTCTTGAATGAGAAACTGTAACATATTTTTATTCCTTCAGTAAAAAGGCCTTTTGGAAGATAAAATATACCACTCAAGTTTTTTAGATCTGGGCTATCTAATGGGCAGTTGAACATTGAAAACGGCCACAAAATACTTTTAACCATGGTGTCGAATTGAAGAGCGGATATTGGAAGTAATTCTTTGTACAACGAAAGATATTGTTTTCATTTGCCGCCCTTTCACAAAAAGAGGATCCTGTCGTTCATTTACCACAAAGTCTTTAATTAATTAGCATAATGTTTCCCCTGCTCTTTGAGGGGTACCTCTTCATTATGAATAATTCTAAATGTTCATCGAAATGGCTCTTTTACAGCCCTTAAGGATAGTCGAGCTAGGTCGTCTACACTCGTGGGAGAATGTTGGTGAAGAGACCGAACCTTGACTTTTGCCTAAATGCATCACTATCTATCTACTTCACGTCCACAGCCCTGTAGATAGTTTATCTAACTTAATCTTCTCTAGTTTTCTGTGCTGTTACGTAATAGACTTTCAAAATTACCTCGATATTATGTCGTCACCAAGTTAAACGATAAAAAATTGAACCACTGCGTTGTTGATAGGTAAATAGTGTGATGACTGCTTTTATAGTGTGTTTTTTGGGCTAAAGATTGCAGTTTCGTAATTAATCAGTCAAAAATTACATCTCTTCATATTTTTCTGACCGTGTATAAAATGAAACTGTAGAGCTCAACATGAATTGTGTAACCGTGTTGTGAGAAGAATCATTGAAAGTTTTCACTTCTGTTGATATGTTGGGATGTTCCACTACAAACTTCGCACTACTGTTTTGTTCAGTTTTTCCTCTTGCAAATAGGATTACTGCCAGACTGTAATATTGCTGCAGAATGATCTTGTAGCATTAGTCAGGGGGAGGGGGTGGTGGAGGAGTATAAAGGGGACACGGACTCTGTTGGTTTGTGAAACTGGTACTTGACATTTGTCACCATCAATTACGCTCGATCATGCTTCACAAATATAAGCCAAGATTAGTGCAAGAAAGACGGCCGATATGGTTATCACTGCCTTTGGTCCATGCACTACTACTGATTGAACTGCGTGCCCTTAACGCAAGCGCTTCAACGGAGGCGATACGAGATGAAAGTGCATCAGAATGGTAGTTCCAAGAAATTGTAGCAGAGACTTTAACACGGGCGTAACACCATCGCACATCATCTAAATGAAAGACCCACATCAAGGTGATGTCTCAGTGGGCAGCGCATGCATTGAGCGGCAACGACTGCGATGCACGCGTGATCAACTTGCGGAAGTCTTCTGCTACAGCCGCACAGACAAGACTTTCTTAAGTGAATCGTCACTGGAGACAATTCCTGGATCTAATACAAAAACAACACATGCTATGCCTGTTGGCTACTTTACAATAAAGACCTGCCCTCCTCAACCAAAGCCCAAGTTCTACACTCGAAAGATTATGCTCTTGACTGCGTTTGATTTTCGGGATTGGCAAGGCACACTGTCTCACAAAGAGCTAAACATCAAGCGGACAATCAGTGCCAAGGTCTGCGAAAAAGAACTTATAAAGTCGGAACGCGAGTAGTGCCAAAAAAGCATCCAAGACGATTTAGCGCTGCTTCCTCCAGGTAACTCGAACACACTTTGCCATTTTTACTTGTTATATTACGGGCAGGCTCTGCTGAATCAGGGTGCCACACTTGCCCTATAACCCCGATATTGCTCCACCAGATTATCATCTCTTCTATACGAGCATCTGCAGGAGAAAAAAATTTCAGACTACAACTAACGCAAAAGTGACTTCACCGACTTACTTGACCGCCATCGCCGTTCTTTCTAAAACAAAAAAAAATCAGTTTTTAACCAGCAAGTTGGATATCATTGTTCATGATGGTGATTATATTTGTTGATTTTTTGATTTCTTTGAATAAACAACATTAGATTTAATGATACTGCTGAGACGCGATTGTAATAATGGCCCCAATATAAGGACATTATAAGTAAAACTGAATACTTAACTTCTTCAACAAAAAACATTGAATGCATCTGTGGCAGAGCCCAGTAGTGATCAGATCTTGCTATTTCCTCAATATGGCCTGTTGTCGAAGTCTGCATAACACGTTTTTGCATTCAGAGACACATAACCATATTAATTCCGCTAGAAACTTTTCAGAGTAGCTCAACCACCTATCATTACATCTTTAATGTCCTTACTCACAATTATAGATGCACCGGTTATTGCACATGGGTTGCATATTTGATTCAGTTTACCATCAAGACAAGCATTCCTTACAATTTATAATTGATGATGGTTGGGAAAATGACATGAATATCGTACTTTACTACAATTATCTTAATAATATCTAAAAGGTCAGCAGAAAAGAACTGAAATCGCATGCTAAAACTGCTCAATAGAAGTTGGTTGCAGAAAGGACATTGAATGCATCGCATTCGTTTATTTATGTTCTTCAATTATACTGTTTGTTGGTATAATTCAGCTGCAGGTAGCTCAAAACACACAGCGGCGAGTAAGGTCAACTAATTGCAAGGAAACGAATATAACTTAATTGCGATATTTTTGAAAAGCAAGAAATCATCTACATGACCTTAGAAAAAGTCATGGAACGGCTACAAGACGCAATGTGAAGTGGGATTAAAATCGCAGAACACTTTGAAACTTCAGTCTATAGGGAGATTTAGAGGTGTGTATTAGGCAAAAATTGAAATACCGTATGCGTTGTGGAGATGATTTGTTAGGCTTTGTGTCATAATTTTATACTTTTTTTGAACAGCTAGGTGCAAGCACAAAAGTAGTGCTTTCCGTTTAATCCTTGAACTTGGCAGTGTTTCCCAAAGGCGTATTAATTTCAATTATGTAACTGTATTGCTTGTCAATGTAATTTTGTTAATGTCCATATCAATTAACTTCTAATAGATACTCGGAATTTCTAGTGTTTTTACTGCATTTTTCGCAGTGTTATAATGTCTCGTATATGCCCAAGAGAGTTGAGTGGTGAGCAAAAATACAACCTCAGTTAGGAGTCGAACCCGCGTTTCATTCATACGGGGGATGCGTGCTACCACTATACCACTGAGGTATATTTGCGCCGCCACTCATTCTTCAACATCTCTATGTTATCTGTCAGTCAGAAACCTTTGATAGACTCGGTAGGGTATGCGATTTCGCCTTATAAACACAGGAGCTTAAAGCGATTGTAATATATGATACACGATTTTTCTAGTATTTTTACTGCATTTTTGCAGTCTTATGATGTTTCAAAACGAGCGCATGTGGCGCAGTGGTTAGAGGTGCCCTGTGTCGCACACGAGGTCACTGGTTCGATCTCGCGCACATGGTTCACCAAGCCATCCATCCCTCCGCGGTCGGTAAATTGGTACCAGACAGGCCTCACACTTGTCTGGAAGGATAAGCAGCACTGACTCGGTTCAGCGGGAGGCCACCGCGAGTCATTGTAAAGGCCAGATGTGCATTCAATCACCTCAAACGAAGTTAGAAATTGAAGTCGAATGCATGGCGCATCCCTCAGGGATTGATCAACGCTGAGAGCTTTATCCTTTTATCCTTTATGATGTTTCAAATATCTTCATATATATATTAAAATTCAATAAGAGAATAATGTAATAAGTAGGCATACAGTACCTTTTATAGATTATTGAGCTATGTTGCCTATGCACTGTTTTCAGCAAAAACCGGTCGTGTAATTTTTTTCGAGGACAAAATACAAGAGATCGTTACAAAATAGACAAATACGCAAGAGGAGTTTTGGTTTGGTCTTAAACGGCGCTGTTATCCTGGCGGTGCGATACAATCCGGCATTGCGAAGCTCGTTTGCTATAGTGTGCCCCACACATAGCACCGCCAAAAAGGGTTTCTATTCATCTTCGTTATCTGGAATACACCGGGGACATTACATTAAGGATTCAGAGAATGTCTTTGCTGAAAATTTATCAAACTCGATGTGATGAGAGAGCATCGATTGCTTTTGAGTATTTTTTCTGTTATAATTGCTATAATTGAATCATTTTCTAAATTTTCATAATATGGGGTGTGGCAGCGCAGCGATAAGTGAGGTGGCATATTAGGAGACAAGGTGAAGAGCATCGGTTCGATTCTACCCCAGAACTCTCTTGTAGTCACTTAACGAATGTCCTAGGAAGCACCTTAGTGTGGCTACCTTCAAGATTGCAAGGGAACGTCTCGATAAGTATTCTGAGGCATTCGTCAAAAAACCAAATCTTCAAGCAGCAGCCAAAAGAAGCTTGAAGATTCGAAGACTTTTGTGGAAGCGAAATGAGGGAGAATGAATCGACTATAAGAAGTGCTGGGATCTGCACGGTGAATTGTCATAGCGGGAGCTATGAATTAGAAGAAAACATCGGCATATTCAGATATCAGCGTTGGAGTTTGGGCTTGATGAATCAGTAAATGTATCGACTTCGGCAAAATTTCAGCACTGAGCATCATTCGCGCTGTGATGCGGCAGCAAATCTTTAGGAGAAATTTTTGGCGACAGCGTAAAACATCTTTCTGATAAATTGCGAATCACCTTGCTCTTAGTGTTATCGCATAATTTGAACGGCTTAAAGAGTAAGTTTGGAGAAAAAAATTTATTTCTGATAACCATAGTGGTTACACCAAAAAATTAGTCGATTTGCTGAAATAACGTTATAACACGTTTTGAGCCGTCAGGTCTAGCGCTTGCAGGTGTCCAACCGGGACTTAACATTGGCACTCTCCTCGGTTAAGCCGATCCCCTGACGTTATATAATCCTCTATAAAGGAATTTACGCTGAGTAACAAATAACCCCAAGTCAGGTGGTGAGTTACCTGACATTGTGGTTACCGGCAGTCGAGCTTGTTGCCTTTACAATAACTCATACCTCTCCTTTCGACCGCTTTTTATAGACCCGCTCAAAATGGTAGAATCTGAAAAGGACACAACATGTTTTGAGCCGTTAGGTATAGTGCTATACTTCCATCTATTCCATCATCTAACCTGCCGCAATTTATTACTCGGCGTCGATTCCGTTATAGACTATTATTTAGCCTCGGAGAATCGGCTGAACCGAGGGATGGTGCTACTGATGAGTCCTGGTAAGACGAAACAGGAGCCTATATGCTACTAGGGCTAACGGCTCAAAGCATGATATATCTTTATTAGATTATACCATTTTAAGGGGTATAGAAAGGCGGTCGAAAGGAGAATTTATTTCGTTTACTGGAAATAACGATCTGCTATTTTTCAGATAAAGTTCTTCAATCATCAAACGCATGATCACATGATAATTTTCAGCTCTGGCCACTTTTTTTATGTATCAATTTTAAAAAGAAAATCAGTGCTTTATAGGGGTCACTTAGAATCCGCTTACTAATGAGTCACGCGACTTTGTGTTAAAATGCAGTAAACCTCTTAGAAAATTGATCACCTTGTTAACGTTGCTCTTTTTTAGTGGAAACACGTTAGCTCCGGAGCTGATAGGCAAAATGCTCGGTTTGCTGAGTGTAATGCTGTAGAATGTGTGCGTTTGCTCTCACCTCGCCATCGCACTGAACAGAGTGATCGCCATCGTGTTACCTTTACGAGCCTCCTGTGCACTAACAGTTTCAGTCATAATTCTTTCTATTTGACTGCCACTTGCAGTGGTATGATGTTATTAGTATACCCAATATGTGGAGTACTGTGCAAAACGAGCGTCGGTAGTGCAACTGTTAGCATACGCTCCCGGAAAGAGTGAGATCTGGGTTTGAATCCCGGCCGATGCAAACGTTTTTGCACAGTACTCCACATATTGGATACCTCTTTTATCGCTTCAATGTGCTGGATGATCGGTTTCTTTCACATAATACCGTATTTTGGAGTGAGTTTTGACACTTTTGTCGTTTGATTGCAAGCGACTCTCTAAAGCACTCTGGTAATAACATTCACTTATGTTCTGTAGTATTTTACTGACTATAAGAGGGTATGAAAATATTTATTCCACAAACTTTTCGGCTCCCTCGTCTTTTTGAGAACAGAATTGACTGGAATTGATGGTTTACAATCGGCCATTGTCACGAGATGGGTATTCGCTGACATGTACAGTTGAATTCATGAAGTGAGATATCAGTATCATACAAAACCCATGCAATGATGAGGTTTTCTACACAGCAGGTGTTGATCTATTACCGCCAACCAAGACCACCTAATTTTGGGCGCTAATACATCTTGTACTGTGCTGCGTTAGCTAATAAGTGACCTACTGCTACACATCGCTAACAGCAAAATGTAGATTATGTTGAATAACGACAATAAATCAACATCCATTCTGTATTAAACGGCTTTGCCATAAGAAGTCCTTTATTTGGGCTGTGCTCCTTTTCACTGAATATGATTTGAGGCGACAAGAACCATCTCTATCATGAGTACGGCCACTCATGGATTACCGACTCGCATCAACTAGGCTGTAAAAAGAGCAAAAATCTCGCAATTTTGACTGATTGAAGTTCTTATACGAAATCGTGTCAGCTCAGCTATGTCGAACAATATTGTGATCGCTATTCAGAGTTGTTGCATACACGAGTAAACAGACCCATAACCTTTATATTGGTATAGAATAGTACGCGCCCTTATATACACGTTCCTCTTCGAGACACAGAGTATTGAGTAAGGTGTTAGAAACAACCATTTATTAGAAATACTTTGGCTTCTTTTCCATCAACTGACAAGCATACAAGGGGAATATTTTGCTGGTCAAAAAATTTCCTTTTGACTTTTTGTTGCCATTCTAAAGCTCAAATCACGGCGAACAAGAAAGTTTGCTTTCTGTTAAAAAAAAGTTCTTTTTAGCGCTGCAGCATTGGAAGTAGGATCATGTTTCACACGTGTTCCAATTCTTTGTCTTTTCACGCATTATCGCTTGTTTATTTGCAGGGCAAAGCTCTTTCTTCAGACTTCTAGTAGTTATTTGATGACTCAGATTTTAACGAACTGGAAGATGCATTTGCTTTTTAGAAAGGTTTTCAACAGCGCTGTAGCAAGAAAAAAAGTTTATCTTTCGCAAAAACATGGCCCTTTCCATCAATATGAGTAGCCATTCGATAGCGCAGGTCCTGATGATTCTAGAGCCATATTTATGTTCTGGAAAGACCGTTACACTTCAGTGTGACAAGAAAAATAAACTGAGCTTCAGACACGCCTCGTAGTGCTAGCTGGTTACAGTGTGTGAGTGCCCGTGGTTCTATAACGCGGTCGATAGAGCGTGCAGGTGCGACTCACATGTGAGGTGCAATTTTTATTAATCAACTTAGGAAATTTCTTTGTTTTTACAAAAAGTCTAGATGAAATATATGATTCTGATCCTTGAAGACTTCCTCCACGTATTCATACGTTTTTGTCACTTGGGTCCTAAAATGTTAAAACAAAGTTTCTTCTACAAGTTCAGTGCAAAGAACCTAAAGATCTCTGCAAAACAAAGAAAAATTCTCAAATGTTAGGTTGAGCACAAGCTTTGAGAAGTATTTCAACTTTTACTTTCCGACATCTTCTTGCCATTCTTCATTGATAGTCTTGTGGATGTCTATCCAACTAATCAATTTTAGCTCCAAAACGGCTATTGAACAGATGATCCGGCATTATTGGTAAAAAAGGTTCATGGATTTTTGAAACCGTTGATGAGAATCATGAGAGTGAAGGTGCTGATACGGCTCCAAAATCGACTGTGGGAAGATGGTCTGAAGGTAAAAAAAGACCATCTCCTCTTAAAAATAAGCTTTGTTCTAGCTAACCATCTGTTCTCGATGGAAATCGCTTTCAAATCGCAGGACGTCGAAGATCTTCCCTAAACCGTTTACAATCCAGACGTTGCTTCATCTGACTATGGCTTATTCAAGGAATGCAACATTTTTTGAATGACTGTCGATTTGAATCATTTAGAGTTGACGGAACATATCAAGAGTGCTCCGATGCGAAAGAGCCAAAATGGCATTTCGAACAGATCTGAGATCTTGCAGAACGTTGGCAGAAAGTCGTGGGCGAGGTGGTCTGTAAATTGAAGAATATTCAATGTTATCTTTATTGTTAATTTGTTTGTAAAATCAAGAATTAAAACTAAAAACGAAAGATCTTTACCTTGAAGCATAGTTCATGTTGTTTTTCTGTTATTGACTGTGCATGTAAGTCAAAGAAGTTTTTGCTGTGTCCTGATCAAATAACGAAGATGCACACGGTTGCCGAAGACGTTTGTGCGACGCAACTTTATTCCCACGCTACAAACTTGTAAGAAAGTTTATCTGAAAACCAAGTAAATTTTCAACTGTATGGGATTTAAGCCACTCAGTGGCCAATAGTAAAGGAAAAGCTTTGCTGGGCGAATATCAGCTTAATAATAATAAAGCGCGGCACGTGAGAAAAATAATTGTGTTCTAAAAACTGCAGAGCTATGAGAAGGCTCTTCTAAAAAAGTTCAAAATTTTGTTCAGAGAAATGTAATCGCGGTAACTATAAATGTCGCAGCTCATATAAAGCATAATTTAATTTTTGGTGATACAACGCTGTAAAAGACTTTTTAAAGAAAGTGCGTACAGCAGTTGTTTGAGAATGGTACTTTCGACTTGTTACTGAAATTTTCATATAACTCTTCTGTTCAGCGAGAAAATTTATCCTGAACTTGAGAAGGCAGGTCAAAGGGTCGGCGTAATCATCATCCAACAAAAGTTGCTACCACCCCACTAATCCTGATGAAATGGCTGCTTGTTTGATATCTTGCACAAGATAGCATTCGATTGGTCTTTTTCATGGCATTTCTACCTTTTTATATCTGTGTGAATATGACTTTGAAGTGACATGAATTTATTTTACGATAACAATTCATAATCTCGTTGCTCAAGCACGCAAAATCTCATAGTCGCGACAAAATCTCACCCACACACATGTAGCCCAACGAAAGAGGCACAAAATGGAAATTCACTTCTTCAGACAGGTCAACCTCTCAATTACCCTCCAAATTGATAAAATGGCTTGGAAATTCCTTTAGAAACTTTTGAACAAAGTTTCTCATTTTACATCATCTTTTTTAGAGGCACTATATGAGAACGCGTTATTTATCTTCTTGCATTTAGCTTTCACTGTATGTCTCCACTTTTTAACAATCGTTGGTCTGTTTCATCACTAGTACATTTCTGTGGTAGTTGAGCCATGCGGTCGATGGGTAAGTGCTAAATTAATCTCACCTCAAAATTACGATATGTTTGATACGATTGGTGTTCGCTGAAAAGGGAAAAATCCACAATATTCAAGCGTCGAGATGGAAGAAGCATATGACAATAAGTTAACTTAGTATTTTCGTCAAAGCGGACGCAAAATTATTAAGGAAGTTCAATCAATATATCATATGATAACTTTGCCCGTTTAGAGCTTGCAAGAGTCAAGTTGTTATATGTGATAAAATGCTTGACTCGGTATATCTCCTGTCAATTTGACTTTACGAGACTCTGCTTAAAGTGGAACTGCTGAAAAGTTAGCAAATGCTGTATTGAATAAGCCTAACATTGTGCTCGTTCGTTAAGATAATGGTGAATTATCTCATCAGCGCTAAGATTAATAGATAATCGGCCCTAAGAAATGCTAGCTGCTGTCTTACACTCCTTCAACTCGGCGTGTTAGAAGGCCTTTTCTTTTTTCAAGTCACTTCACCACATTTAATTCCTTGCAATCGATCGTACGGTAGATGGATAAATCTCACGTCATTGATCAACCTCTAAGAGATGCGTCATTCATCCAACTTTATTGACTATCGTTAGAGGTAACTGGATGCATATCTGGTTTTAAATGGAGATTTGTTCTAACCTGCGGTTGAATAAAGTGAACGCTGCTATCTTCCCTTAAAGATCAACGGCCAATTTGCGTGCTCCTATGGATTGAAAGGAGTGGTGAGTTGGAGATGACCAGCTGTGGCAAGCTTCAGTTCGTAATAATATTATGCAACGATAAAACTGAGATTATAACAGCCTTTGATTTAAATGCTGGAGTGGCCTAAATTTCAAGAGATAACTGATGCATTGACAGAAACAAACGTGGCTGTGAAACCACAAAGTTTCGGGCTGTGAAACCACAAAGTATCGGATATGAAAAGAAGGTTTTTTCATCCCTGTGGAAACTTAATGTACTCTTGGTAATTTATTTAGTGACAATAGTAAATGAGTTAACAACCTTAGAGATTCAACTCATACGAAACTCTGCAATTAACAGCTTCACCGTTGTCCTGTTTCATTTTCGTTTCTCTCATCTTGGTATCAAAACGTCACCTGGAAAACACGTAATGGTAAGTGATTTCATCGCTCCTAACAGCATCAGAAAGCGATTATTCTTGAACTTTGATTTCTTTTGTCCAACCTTAAGCGTCCTCGTTTTCAGATAGCTCAAAGGGTGGAAATCCCTAACAAGTAAGCGACCAATCATACTAAAAGTATACACCAATAAGCACATAAGCACGGATGTGAATGCACAAAATAATGAGCTTACCAGTCCGTTGACATGTTGTCGTGAATTTTCCAACCATCTATCTACTGTGAATCCGCTGGAAGATAAAAATTATGTGGATTGGAAAAAACTTTTGGTTTTGAATAAGATTTTCAGTTTTCCCCAACACCCAATATCGCATTGGGTGATGGAACATATATCCGGTTTGCACGCCTGTCCTCCCAGACAGGACTGGTGTCTTTTTTGAATCCGAAAAAATAAATGGTTGGTGAGCCCAACATGAAAGATCAAAGGAACGATCTGTAGCTATGAACTGAGCTAGAATTGCTTCTTTACAAAAATCGAAACTGAGAACGTATAAAAACAAATGTCAAACTGCCCCTTACTACATATGAGTTTGACAGCCAGGTGAGATACTTGGTTTCTGAATCAAGATGCTTCAGTGTTGCTTGTTTTGCTGGGTTTTCATCTAGCTTCGGATGCTTTCAGAGTGATAAGTTTGTTTCTCATAGCTTGCTAACATATCTATTTGATGTGAGAATCTATTCAACTCCAGGCGAACGTATCAGAATAGTCTAATCGCAGTGACGAGAACAGCAGAACAGTTTAGTTTTGGTGACGGTTGCGAATAAGTGTGCGCTGTGCGCCGTTCTTCGGTCAGCTGTGTTCATCTTTCCTGCTAAGCGGGTGTTATTGAGGTAGTACGAGCACCGTTGATTAATAGTTTGTATATATTAATAACTATCTAAAATTCCTAAATATCCCATTCTTTCGAAGGATTGTGAACTAAGCACATGGTATTTGCCTAAGTGCAGCTATTTGGCCAAAATCGACCTGAAAAAGCTTTAGCGTGCCTGTACTACGTTTCAAAAAATCATCAACTCGTTATGCATTAAATACCATTATTAAAATAGACTTAAATCCTCAATCAGCAATTGTATCCACACGAGCAGAGACTATAGACTTCTAAAGGATAAAGGATAAAACTCTCAGCGTTGATCAATCCCTGGTGGGTGTGCCATGTTTTCGTCTTCAATTTTTAACTCCGTTTTGAAGTGCTTGAACAAATATCCGGCTTTTTCAATGACTCGCGAAGGCCTCCTGCTGAGCAGAGTGAGTGCTGCTTATCCTCCCAGATAAGTCTGAGACCACTCTGGTACCATTTTGCCGACCCCGGAAAAGGATGGCTTGGTGAGCTTGCGCGCGAGATCGAACCATTAACCTCGTGTGCGACACAGAGCACCTCTAACTACTGCGCCACATGCGCTCATTGTAAATCTTCACGGTTAGGAAATACGGGAATAGGAACTGAATAAAATAAGTGCCACACAAAACAATACATATTGCCGATGTAGAAATTACGTCCAGTAAATAGAAATTGATATTCCAAATCATTTACCGGAGAATAGGAACAATGTTGAAGTGCAGTAGAGACACCTCTACTCTTCCGGCAAAAGCCGACGGTCTCTCTAGCATCTACTGTCTCAGATAGCAATAATCTCGCACAATTGAAAACAGCTCATTAAAACAGTTTCAAAATACTTATCAAGTGTAGAAGAAGTTAGCTCTTGTTTCAGCTTCATCTGCCAACCACTTTCCTCATTTCTTCCTTGATTTTTAAATACTATTCTAATCGCGTTTCCAAGCTAACTAGCAGACAAACCTATTAAAGAAACCGTCGGTGGAGAAAACTTCAGACCCATATATTGAAAAAGATTTGGAAACTCTTTTAAGTCAGGTATTTTTCACAATGTCCGACGAACGTTACCTAAGAATTTAAGAGAGGATTGGAATGTTCAGTCAGCAACTCTTCAATCTCAGCATACTGCATCTTGATTATTCTCGTCTGTTACGTCAGGAAATGATACGACCGATGAAGGGCCACGAAATCTCCGCTAGCGCAGGGTGTCACTTCAGGAGAATTTGATTCTAAAGAATCAGGTCTTGAAAATAGCTTCTTACTTGCGCATATGATGACAGACACGTAAGAAACACTAAGGCGCCCTCAAAAAGTGATTTTTTTCGCGAAAACCAGGTTGAAAACTTGCAATATTCACTGAAATTCGGAGATTGGAAGAACACCATCATCTTCGACTGTACTTTTCAGACTTCTCTCGAAACAATATATTCTGACAATGTTTTTTTTCGAAACTTTCATTATGTCTTTTATAGGCACTTATGCAGTGCAATTCACAAGTTTCGCTCTTGTGGCCTCGTCTGTTGCACGGTGCCTTTCGTCTGAGCTAAACACTTTCAAGGAAAATCCTTTAATACCTTTTCTAACGATCGCTTTTTTCATAGACCCGCTTGAAATGATATGATCTGATAAGGATATAACATCTTTGAGCTGTTAGGTCGAGTGGTATATAGGCGCCTGTTTCATCCTATTGGAACTCGTCAGCACCACCCTCCCTTTGTTCAGCCGATTCCCTAAAGTTAAGTAATCCTCTATAAAGCAATCGACGCCGAGTGATAAATCACCCCAAGCCAGAAGATGGAGTTACCTGACTTTGCGGTGACAGCGGCAGTCGAGCACGTAGCTGTTATAATGAATCATACCTTTTCTATCAAGGTGTGATACCACACCTTTTATTCAACCGCTGGAAGGATGGTACTGATGAGCCCCAATACGACGAAACAGCGCCTGTATATCACTAGTATATCACTAGACCTAACAGCTCAAAACATGTTATATTCTTATCAGATTATATCAAAAATCTTTTACATAGAAAAACGTCGACGAACATATTACATTACGCTTGTGTAAAGTGAAAATCTCTTATGTCTATGTAAAAAATCTAAAAAACAGTGATATGTTACCTTTGCCGTGTGTGAAGTGATTTTTACTTTACATGCGCAGAGTAGCACGTTCGTCGACGATTCCCACCGAAAGGGATTGCTTGAGACTAAATGCAAGGCCGAAAACACGTGTATTACACTGTTTAAGTGCCTATAAAAATTTTATGAAAGGCTCAATACATTGTCACATTATGTTAGAAGAACATTGCTAACGGCTCTGAATACGTATAAATTTGCCATAATCAAATAATTTTTTCCGGTCTAAATTCTTATCGATGAGCATATAAATTCGTATGGAATCTTTTTCTTCTGATATTTGAAGCCATATCCACGCGTCATCTCTTGCTACGTATGACCCAGGGCCCGTGTTCGCAATATGTGTCAGCATTCATATCAAATATATTACAATTCAAAATCGATATTTGCATTGTAATAGTCAGGAGGTTCGATTTCATTTTTCTATGGTAGTTTACATTTCCTTTCTCTGTTTATCTCAAGAGTACAATCACAAAATTATCAAAAAACGAGCAAAACTGGGACTCTGAGGTAGACGTGACAAACATTTCAGGAAATTGAATGTTACTCACTGCGCCACCAAAACCTTTGTTCTGTCTTTCACTAGGCGATCTTTTAACGTGATCGATGCTGTTAGCACTCAACAATGAGTGGAACTGGTTATGGTAAGCACAATTCATCAGTGAGTTCAAAAGTGGAAGCTGTAATCGGAATCACGGTAGCTCAACATTAATTTACTAGTCATCTTTCTTTACAGTAGGATGAGATATGAATTAAAGTTGCAGAAACGTTGAGGTATAAGTAAAGGTTGGAACCTGAAGTGATTTCTAAAGAACAGAAGCTCAAAATATTTAGGAGTCGACACCCCACTTGTTACAAGAAGAGGCCATTACTTTGCTATCAAATTGTTTCAACTCTGTTGACGATATCAACAACCACTTGGGGAAGAGAATAATTTGAAAATCGCAAACAAGAGTAAGTCTTACTCAGCAAAATCTTTTCTGAGGGTAAATGGTGCAAACAGGGATTCACAGGCTCAAATGAGATTTCGAGTTTTGCTCATATAGTGGCGTCCTTGTGGCTACTTGAGAATATTTGTGAGGTAAGGTCCCAAAGGTCTTTTCAGCTTTTCAGCAGAGGATGACAGAGAAGTTTCATAAATACTGGTTTACTAATCCTTGTGATATTGAGGTCATTTCTTCCAGCATGTTTGTCATGAATGATGATGTCAATCGCTATATCGCTCTCATTTTTTGATAGAATAAAAGAGTCAACGGAAATTGACTTTATTTGCTGTTAAATTCATTCTGAACAACTACGTCAAGATTGATAGATAGTCGGTCTTGGAATTCGAATGAGTGTTCCTCCAAACAATACCAGCGCAAAAGCTATTTGTCACGCACTACACAAGGATGTAGTTGGACTGAGCGAAGAATGATTCAGAATGATGATGTAATGCTTCATTGTAACTAATGGAGAGCAAAGACTATCGAGCAGTTCTAGTATGCGATTTCAGTAGTAGTTTCGTGAGCTGATCCATACATTATTGGAAAAATGGTAGATGTTTATCCGAAAATGTAACATCTTCTGTCAACTACGATAGATTTTACACTCAACAAAAAGCCCTCGTCCTGACCGCGTAAAGGACAGAACACTCGCACTTCCAAGACTCGAAATGGTCAATGCAAACGACGGGCAGCTATGACTGCACAAAAGGCGCTGGAAATGGGGCTGATTGTGGTTGTGTAGTGGCTCGACGTGATCCGATTTGAACACTCACATCCAAACGCAGAAAGGTTTCGCAGCGTTTTCGACATTGAATCATAATTTCGTAAAATAGATAACCAGACATAACAAGTCTACGGTGTCACATAACCCGAACTCAGTCTCACTAGGGTTTACCTCGAGCCTTCCCAGACATCTCCGTGACGCAACTTTTATCAAGGCTACACTTTCTTCGCTATCATGTCATGATGCACTGAAGCTCTTTCCTTGAGTTCTTGTAATCAGTCAGTAGCTTAGCTTTTGAAGACGCTATGGCATGCGCCTTCCGCCAGCTCCTATAACTATAAGTAATCGACTGAAAGCTTAGATGTCGATGATGCTGAAGGGCTAGTTTTTTTTAGAAAGGCTTATGTGCGCTGTCGTGATAGAAATTTGATTGCGTTTCGCGACGCGCCTTAACACATACATTTTTGCTGGGCTCAGTTCTTTCCCTAGAGCATAAAAGTATAATTTCAACACTATGCTTGTCGTAGAAACTTTTATACTCCACTGCAGTAAGAAAGATAAGAATAAGTTCCCCACCCAGCACGCATTTAATGTTGGCTGAGATGTGCGAGTAGTTGTGCATCGATCGCACAGCGCGATTCACATGTAGTGCGCAATTTTGTTACTAAATACGCATGACATGTGTGGAGACAGTCTTATTCTGCCTGTTATAGCTCTATAAAAAGCGGTTCTTTTGAAAAACAAGTGCAATTTAGATTTTTTGAGACTTATGCTGTCGAATGATTATTACCAGTCTAAGAGAAATGCTATATTTTGCAAAGAATGCTCTTCGCAACGCTCGACAGGTGTGAAAGACAATTACATCTCTAGTTCTATAACACTATAAGAAGTCCTTTTTGAAAAATGAACGATTTTATTAGCTGATATTGGTGTCATCTAACAGCTGTTGAAAGTTTAGTGAAAAATATGCGCCCAGCAAAATACTCCGTCGAAGAATCTTTTCCTATAGCAAACAGATATATATGCATATATGTTTATACATGTATATATATATATATATATATATATATTTATATATATATAAACAGGTGCAAGAAAAGTTCTATTAATTCATACAGACATTTAAGCAGTAAAAATCCAAGACTTACAGAAATAGTTTTATTCAAATAAAGAGTTAACTACGTTTTTTAAATCAACAACTATAGCAGTGAACAAAAAGTTTATAACAGGTTTTCAAAAGGAATTCTTTAGCCTCTGCATTTATGAAGACGCTTGCAAAAATTTCCAATAATGTTCGGACACGTTCTCACAGTCCTTTTCTTTTCCCAGACGTCTACCAAGGCCGTTTCAAGCTCGTCCACGCTAGCATAGCGAATGATCGAGATTTTTTCCTCCAGTGTGAGCCACATGGAGTGATCTATTGGGTTGAGATGCGATGGGCAAATGTCCTTGCCCCATAAGCCTAGAAACCCCTTAACAGATGCCAATCGTTGAGCAGACCGAATGCTCAGAAGCCTAGTCCTGCTGAAGCGTAAATCCGTTGGCGCCAAAGTGCTGAGTACTCGAAGGTTCCAGCACGCTCCATAAAGCTTGTTGCTGACAGCTGCCAGCGTTGATTTGACGATACCGTTGAACGATACCAACGACGCCTTTCCGGCGACCTAAATGCTAGCCCCTATCATCACTGTGGCTGGACAATGACTAAAGCTTATGATTTTTGCCACTGCGTGCTTCCGCTGACCATTCTTAAAAGGTTGGCGCCGATTCTGACGATTGTGGAGAGGTTAAACTATAATTATGTTGTCATTCATAAAAAGCACCATCGAGAAACGAACACCGACTATTAAACGAATCATTCGGCAACCCTCTAAAAGTCGTTTTTTTGTAGAGAAAGTGAATACGGGTGATCCTATAGCTGCACACCTTAAGTATGACAAAGTTTCGGGCGCCCTGTACTCTGAACCCAGGACTCCAACGTATCGAACACTCCGGAATTCGTTGAACTTGCAAACAAATCTTCTGAATGTTATCCGGAGTAAACAGGTGGTTGGACGGCCTTTCAAGAACTTTTCTCAATCCTTCCAGACTCTTCAATGTTTTACTGCTTTGAAGACATTCTTGAGTTGAAATTAGTTGTTGTAAAAATGTCGACCGTTTCCATTCCGTGTTAAGTAGCTCGACTACCGCGATACGTTTACTTTCAAAACCTATCATCGTGTAAAGAAAGTTATGGAGTACCTGCGGAGAAGACTTAATTTTATTTGATGAAAATCGCAATGAAAAAGGGCGAAGGTAACAATAGTCGTCGTAGCTTCGTTGCGTTTACGCGAGCGTGTTATCTTCATAACGATATATCCTCTGAAAACTCATCTCAATAAACCGTTTCTCATGTTTTAGAGTCAAAGGCAAAAGATGAACGCTGTCATATTAGCCCGGTACAGTTTTATTATTACTATATGTGGGATGACAACCACTCATATAATCAATCGTTTGGCATTCACCTCAGTAGTCAAGTTCTCTGTAAAAAGACTAAGGAGAGAGTAAAGCTTCTGGTGAAGAGTGAGCGCAAAACCTTCCGCGTCAGGTGAACTTCGAACTGACATTTCACTCTATCACGGGACACGTGATGAACCGTTGCACTACCGACACCCGTTTTTGACACCACTCTTTCTACATTACAACTCGCCTATCTGTCAGCGATCAACCGCAAGCGGCCGTGCGTGGGTGATTTTGTTTTCTTTTTGTTTTTGTATGTCACTCTTCACCACTGGGTACATTAACATATCAAAGCACCGCTCTAGATGGTCAAGTAAGAAGAGTTCAGAGTAAAGTAAGTTTCGTTGAGGTCTGTTGACGCAAAGCTGATGAAGTCACCACTGTTGAATCGCTTGGAATATGACAACCAAGGAATCCCTGAATTTATGTCCGCTGTGTTTGCCCGAAATTTCGTTTCCATAGCTGAATTCCCCTTCTTTCTTGCTATCAGAAGCAGTGTTTGAATGGATTTGATTACCTAAGCAGGAGGATTAAAGACAGAGATCGATTGCTGGATTTTGCAGACAACCGTTTTTGAGATTAAATATAACGTACTGATGACGACGCTAAGCAAGTTAAGCCTCCAATTGTATAAATAAGTTGTACTAGGTAGATTTACATCAAAATATTTTCAAGTGACATTTTGCGTAGAACGAAATACAATTGACTTTTGTTTACTATGGTTCTCTTTTATGGTAGGATACGTTGTAAACTACAATCACCAGAATGATGAGTATCATTCGAAGCTCGGAAGCTCAGGTGAGCTTCCTACTTATTTTTAACACTTTTAGAGAATTATATTTTTCCCAAAAGACCAGCCGAAAAGCATCCTTTGCTTTGCCTCTTTCTTTCTTTCTAATTAAAGTGTCATAGTATTTGATTTGCATAGTTTGAAGAAACTGTACCGAACGTTGATAATCGTTGGAAAAAAGAAACTGAAGGGTTAAAGAGGTCAAGCACAAAAATGCTAATCGCCATCGTGTGACTTTTCGCCAGTAGTAGATTCCTATGCTCATGAAAACCGCACCTTATCATCAAAGCCACCTGCTACAACTCACATAAACAAGTTTTTTTTGTCGTTAAAGGAACATTAATACTGTCAAAAGTCTTATTTTGAAGCTCCCCACCATTGCGAAGGTGAATACACCAGATGCTCTCTTTTGCTCTAAAAACTAGATGTTGACCTTTTAATATCAAAGTGACAACAAACCCACTCCCAAATACATCTCACTTGTTTGAGAAAATGCTGCAATGCAATTCTTAAATGCCCTAATTCTAGCTCGTATTCGGAAACAAATAAGGAGGGATATTGCAACGTTATTCATGAGCGAAGACGATAGCATAGATCGAATGCTCTTATATTTGAGTGATAGCGCGCCGTACTCGTTTTGGGAAAAGTGCCACTTTTGCTACGGCGCCATAACTTCAACTTTAAACTGAAGCAAAAAGTGAAAATTTTTTTGCGTTTTACACTGTTAGCTAATATACTATGAGGAATTATTATCGAATTGGAAAGCCTAATATGACTGAATAATCCTCCTAAATCAGTTTACATCATCTCAACATGTCCTTTCCATATAACAGGGTTCTGTTCCAGGCGAATGTTTTTTCCTTGTTGGCCAAGGAAATTCTTACCAGCGATCTAGTTGGCCTACAAAGTTGAAGAGCAAGTCATATTGCTATTGACGTCAGCTTCCCGCTAATCTCTTTACAAACTTACATTCGATGATTCTATCAAAGTGTAAAAATCCAGTGCTGACTTCGGGGCCAAAGCGGCATCACAGAAGTATCAATACATGATTGTTGAATGGTGCAAAACATTCGCGATCAAGAGGGAGTTGGACATGCGTTTCACCCGTGTCCGGGCGAATTACCATCATCGAATTACATCAGACTATCAGTTCCAACGCTGTGCTACCACTCTTTTAATAGAAGCTGTAATACGATATACACTGCGATAGGATTTTTTGACGAAAGAATGATAGCAAAGCGGTGACATTGGTAGTGTAGTGGTAGCATGTGCCCCGGCAGACGTGAAGCGCGTGTTCAACTTCCGCTTGATGTCGAGTGTCTTGCATACTACTCAATATTCGTAGATGTACATTTGAAACATTATACCTGCTTTGAAGCACTGAGAATAAAGAATTTTTCAGTTTGCACTTGCATAAAATTTTCAATATGTCCGATAATTATTTTTTAGCCATGCATGTGATCTATCATGGGCACTTACACAGTGCAATATATGTGTGCTTCGATCTTGCAACCTCGTCAGTTACATGGTGCCTTTCGTCTGAGCCATTCCTTTTTGGGGAGAACCCCCTTACATAGAGAAACACAGGTGTATTGTTTACATGCGACATCAAGTGATAAAAATCACCAACGGACAGTGTTATACTTTCGATTGCCCTTGGCTGGTTATCGTGAAATATCACATCATTTGTTTTGAGTGTTTTCTTAAAACCGCTTTCAATTTTCAAAAATGCTTATTAAACATTTTAGAACTTGAGCGTGGTCTTAAGAAAGCACTCGAAAGTATACAAGGACTAAATGTATTCTTATCACTTTATTTATTTATAAATTTATTTACACGACCAAACATCCGCAATTTTCTTATGTGCGATTCGTCTTTCGTTCTCTTTTTAAATGACGTAGAATATTAGTCTAGCAAATCTCCTAGCAATCTTGAGGATAGCATTGCTGTGACGTCCTTTTGGACATTACTGTTGACTCTGGGGGAGTGTTGAGAGCTCGAGCTCGGCTTCACGCGCTCCGCGGCGTGCATCACAACCACGCATGCATGGCGCCCTCCTATTCTTATCCATATAAGAGATATATCGGTTTATGTCAAAGTCAAATGTTGAATTTGAGCTAAGATACCTCTGACTCTTAACCGTGTAAGCTTCTCGGTGGAAGAGAATACAATTTCATTGCTCGACCTCTTGAGTAAGGAAGAATTTTTTCAATTCGCGCTCCACACTCTGATTCATCTTGGATAATAATTGATTAAATTAAAACTAGGGCATGTGCGCCAAGATTAACGACTGCAAGAACGATTTGGTATCAACATTTTCCCGTCAACCTAATCACCATATTGTATGACACCGCGTGTAGGATTTTTTGCAGAGAAGTTTCTGTGTATTCTTTGAGAATATGGATATACCAAACGACTGTTGAAACGAGGATAATGGCTTCATGTGACTTTTTTCGTAATCGCTTTTCCAGCAAGTCATGAACATGAAAACGGTTGCTATAATGCTCTTGTATTCGTCAACGTGTTCAATTATGCATTGATAATGACTAAAGGCAAACCGGCACGTTTTCCAGATGCCAAACCACTCGTTGACTTCTTTACATGTTCACACAGAGAATATTGCGGCATCAGTGATCATGGGTCTGGTGAGTCCTAAGCAGACCCTTTCGTGAAGTACAAAAATAATGATCCCTTAAAAATTTCATGTGTCCAACTTTGAAGTTTAATTTGCAGACCGCTTCATCTAGAGCTTTCATTACGATCATTAGATTAGATGTAACATGTGACGCATTTCTATCAAATTCTGTTATTGTCCATATCAGTTTATCCTGAGAGATAATGAACTGATAATGAGTCATTACGACGAGCAGTTTATTATGTCGCTCCGTAGAATACAGTACGACGCCGCATAATCACTGTGATTAAGTTATACAGTTTGCCTGTTCAGTACAAAATAAGATGTGCAATTTTCAGATTGGACTACTTGGTTTGATTTCAAACAGCACTGCTATGCTAGCAGTACGATATAATCCGGCATTGCGAAATTCATTTGGCCTGCTCTGCTTTTCTCACAGCATCGCCAATATGGGTTTTCTTCTTGTCTTCACCTTCTGGTCTTCACCTATCTCATTATTGTGAGGCTCAAAAGTTTCTCGCTGCTGATATTTTTCCACAGTTACTTGTAATCAGTCGCTTCGCGACTACTATTTCTAAAACTTACAGTGATTACACTGATTTAGATTTTTCTGCATTTTATGACAGAAGTGTTAGTACAAGTGTTTACAGTTGGTAGGCTTAATGCATCACATAACTTATTGAGGAATTAGACAAGTTTACGTTGAAGAAACCCTTTTAAATGTCAGGTAACAAATTGTATTGGCTGTTGCTGTGGAGTACTAAGTTTTGAGTTAGTACTTTACACACAATATTTACTACTCGTAGCAGAATGCTCGACTTTGTACTGGTTTGCCAAACGCCTCTTTTTACGTAAGCACGGAAAACAACTCATGCTTGGGTTATAACTGTTTATAGCAATATTAACAATACAATGTACCCAATCTGACAATATGTAGTTGAGTGAATAAGCATGAGAGAAGTTTGATGAATAATTGGGACATTGAAACACTGAAACTATTAAACGTCCTACGATGTGTGGTGAGCTTAGCCTTTTATACGGAATGACGACGAAGGCTCTATCTAATAAAGCGCGATACTAAAGGGAACACAGAAGTCTCTGGGGTACGACCGATGAGAAAGAAAGTTCAGAGCACAAAACCTACAAGTGCTTATCTCGATGTCAAAAGAGCAGAATGTCTTCTAGTGAAAGTTCATGCCAAAGCGATGCTATCGGATCAAGAAGTTTATAGAAAAGTAGTGGAATTGTTTCTGGTTGAGTTTTGCGCGAAACTATCTGACAACTTGCGCCAAGGGATCGAGTAAATCTAGTTGAGAAAGGATAGGTCTATGCTGGCTATAAAGAGCTACTCTGTGAAGCTCACGAGACAGAAATAGGAACTATTAGAGAAATGGTTACTATATTCCCCGCCGCAGTTTGAGATAGGTCCGCCTGCGAGATTAAGCTGATGATGTACAAGAAGGATTTCAAACATTTCATGGTATGGAATGATGTTAAGTATAGTTGAAAGGAAAGTAGCAGTTATCCTGGAGATAACCGCTGCACAAATCGTGAAGGAAATAGATTTTTGAAGACAGAGTGAAGCTCCATTTGAAAGCATAATGTTTGAGGAAGGATACTTTCACACTTAGCACTAATGATGTAATCAAAATGAATTGACAATTGATTTTGAATAGAGAGTTTATTTCGCTGATTCAAAGTAATGAGTGGTCCACTGTCGTATAAGTATGTTCGAGCACCAGATTTAGGATATAATTATGAATCTCAGTTCCTAACATTTTAGGAGGTGAAAAAGGAAATCAGCGCTTCATTGGTGTTACTTAGGAGTTGTCTGCAAATAGATCTCACGACTTTTTCTTGGAATGTGGTGAAACTCTCTGTAGAATTGATATTCTAGTGAGAGGACTAATTAAATAGTCAAAACTACTCAGATTTAAACGATTATTGCAATTCATTTCTCATTTTTCGCAGTACTGAAGAGCTCTTGATACTTCGTCTTCACAATGCGTTACTTCTTATTGCGAGAATCCTAGTACTTCTAACAGTCATTCGTTTTTTCACCTTCCTTTTGAATGTCGTAGAACATTGCTTGAGAGCGTCTCCTTGAAATATCGAAGATAGCCTGGGTGTGACGTTCCATAGACCTTTCAATATCAAGTGCCGGAGAGTGTTGGGCGTCGCGCGCCCCCCGACGGGCATTACAATTACTGCCAGGGCACCTCCTTAATGCATAGAATATTGCGCTTACCGCAATAACAGAAAAGTAATTATGAAAAGTGAAAGCAAATTATGGCAGATTATATCAAAGAAGGTGTAGTAGCAGAGCGATGATCTCGGTGATGTAGTGATATCAAGCAACTCTGGTAAGAGTGAAATGTGAGTTGGGCTCACACCTTGAATCGAAAGTTTTGCATATCGTTCAGCAACGTTGGATATATAAATGTGGCATCATAACACCTCTAAAAAGCAATAAAAATGAAAAATCCATATGGATTATTTATTTTGAACAGCCTAACTGGTTCAATAAAGATATGCTTTATCAGATCAAGCCAACTGACAGCTGCGATAGGTTTTATCAAAGAATGAGTGGTAGTAAGCGTTGGTTTCCGTAGTATAGCGGTGGCACGTGCTTCCAGTATGGGTGAAACGCTGCTTCAACCCTCGTCTAAGGTTAAGTGCTTTGCAAACCACTCAGCACTCCTAATTGTACGGGCTAAAAAGTGGTAAGAAAGACGAATTTTTAGCATGAATTTAATTGCATGGATACTGAACTTACTCGATTTGAAAGAAAAACATCATTTGTAGTGGAAGCGAGGTTTCTGCAGAGCTGATAGGTAAACTGCTCGGCTTGGTGATTCTCGTGATGTGGAATGTGAGCCTTTATTCTCATCTCGCCATCGCCTTGAACAGAGTGATTGCCATAGCGCTTTCACTGCGAGCTTCCGTTGTATTAACTGTGAAAAAGACAGCTATCGTCGTACTGATCTGCTGGATGATCGGCTTCTTCCATATTGCACCAATCATTTTGGGTGAGTTGTAACGTCTATGTTGCTTAATCTCAAGAACTGACTTTATTTATATCTCTCTCATGACAATCAATATAGTGTCCTACTACTGAGTTCACATAGAGCTGGCATAGAAAAATATTTTTTCGACAGAACCTTCTACTCTTCCTTCTTGAGAATCGGATTGATCCGACGCGATAGGTCACACGTAATCTCTACAATCTGTTCGTTCGTTCTGAGTCAAATGAAATTAAGTATTTTACCGCCCGAACAAATATTACCGCTCGATCGTGCATTTTTATACAAATCAGATGCTTATGTATAGCCGCCATCCAATATAATGAGCTTTTGAGGGCAATAGATTCTATAGCAGTCGTTTGTCTATTAGCTGGCACAGAACGTTGCACAACCTTTTGTGTCAGCTAATACTAGATTAAGAATAGGTCTAGGAAATCCTTTGAAAGTTTCTTCCTTTGACATCTTTGTGCCGCTTTTGTTGTTAGTTTTTGTATATATCTATCTAATAATTTAGTTTCATCTTAAAAATGGCTATCAAACAGTATGATTTGGGTATGTTGATTCGCCATTATTAAAGGGAAGATTTGATTCTTAAAGTCGTCGCTGAGAGTAATGAGGGTGAAGGTGTGATACGACGACAAAGCTGACTGTGGGCAGATAATTTGAGCGGTCGAAGGAAGGCACTTGATTTCGGAAACATTTTCGATCTGATTGGCTATTTCTTTTGGATGAAAGTCGCTCGCAAGCTGCTTCGGATGCTAAAGCTTCATTGAGACTGAAGAGCTTGACATTTTGCATCAGACTGTTGTCAACAAGTTACATTAATCTGAATTTGTCCATAAGAAGCTTCTCCAGGATCCACTCAGCTCAACGATGCACAAGCCGCCGAAAGAGTCGAGGATCGTCTCCAACTGCTAACAATGCACTGGTATTGACTGATTCTGATAGAGAGATGTGACATAGGGTAAAAAGTGGGCTTCCCTGCTCAACTACTACCGAAGCAAGCGTTGGGTTCGAAAAGATCAGGATACGCCATCAGTTCCAAAGTGTATTCGATTTGACAAGAAAGCCATGCTCTGCTTGTCATGGGACTTTGAAGGCGTTTTGCATTTTAAATTGGTTCCAAGAGGTGATTCCATCAATGCCGAACTCTGTTGCTGACAGGTGGATCCCATCTCAGACGAATGGTGAAGAACTATTCAAAACGAAAGATCCCTTGTTCCAGCAGATTAATGCCAAACTGCATACGCCAAGAAGATCAAGGACAAGTTGAAGAGTTGGCCAGCTTCGTTTTTCTTTTGCACCTCATCCACAGTTCAGACATTGCTTCATCCTATTATCTCTTTTTATCAGTGTCACACCCTATGAATAGCCGCCAATTTGAATCATTCAATGAGGTTGTAGACGTATATAAAGAATTTATGATTCTAAGGAGCTGAAATGGTGGTTCGAAAAAATCCGCAATCTTACAGAACGATGGCAGGAAGTCGGGACAATGGTGGTTTATACACTGAGGATTGCATAATAAGTATAAGGGTAAGAATAAGATGAGAAATAAGAATAGTATCATAAATATAATCTAAGAGCAAAAATAGAATAGAGTGGAAATAAGACTGAATAGAAATAGAATAATCTAAGTAAAGGAGCTTTCGAAAATCTTATAGAACTTTTCGCTCAACCTTAAGTGAACGGCTGCTATATTGTACACTTACACCATAATACGATCATAGTGAATGACAGCAGGACACCATCATCCGCTCCACGCGAAAGGACCATGGAGAGGAGTCCTTCATTTAGGTGGTGCTATTCTTTGTAGATTCGATTCTACACGCTTGCGAGTACACTAATTGTGTTAACGATCAGGTGTCGACCGTCGCCTATGCTCACCCGACTATGAGGACTACAAATACATCGAGGCAAAGTAAATATATTTGATATGCCTGGTAATTATTTTTTCGAGCCACGCATGTCAGTGGTCTATCAAAGAGGGCTGACTTATTATAGAGCCCGCTACACGTGTTTCGATCTTCAGGTCTCGTCAGTCGGGCAGTTACCCTTTCTCGCCTTTGGCCAATCTTGTGTGGGTGCTCCAGTTCCCACACTAAGAGTTAGCGACGACGAACGTTTTACACTCTTTGTCCAGTGAAACCATCATCGAACACATAGCGCTGTACACTCGACGGACTCTATAAGTCAGTCCTCTTTGATAGCCACTGACATGTGTGGCTTGAAGATTAATTTCTAGGCATGTTGAAATATGAGCTGTGGTCTTAAGAAAACACTCGAAACGAAAGACAAATATATTTATTTCGAAGCTCGTGCTCGTTCAGTTTTGCCGTTATTCAGATTCGCAGTAATCAAAAGTGTACAGATCCACAGACATAACAGTAGATAGGGGCATATACGATCAAAGAGTAAAGCGTCCAGAGTTGGTCATTTCCTGAGAAATACATTATTGATTCAGTTGATCAGACGACATAGATTTTATGAGTGTCCAATTAAACGAAATTTGCGGAGGCATATACATGGTGTCGAATCATTTTATCTTTCCAGACGATAGCTTTATGTCAGCTACCTTGAGACCTCGTTAAAAAAATTCAGTATAACTAATAGAATGTTTTAAGCATTTCAGAAATCCCCTGTAGTGATAGACGTACGTTTCGGTCTTTTCACAAACAATCTATTGGGTTATACTGTATTTCTAAATGAGATCTTAAGATAGTTGATTGAAAGGTGTTGTTTCGTATGTTCCATAGCGGTCGTAAGCCGTGTAAGCGACAATCAATCACTCTTAAAGAACGCCGTGTCACGTGACCTCTTCATTTGACAACAAATAATACTTCTTCGATGCCACTACCATCGGGTGCAGAGCTGAAAAGAAAAGCAGATACGAATAGATACTACGAATAATTAGGTGGAAAAAGATAATACGAATAATCAGGCGGTACTGATGAGCTCGCGAGAAAGCCAAAGGGTAAACCTTCTAAATAGGTTTGGTGTCATTTTACCAACACTGGGGTAATGGAGGGCTTGGATAGCCTTAACTGTCAGGCAACAACATCAGGAGTATCACAGAACACCCCTAACCACTGCATCAAACGTATCATACCTTCAGAAAAGATAATACAAATAATACAATCATACAAATAATTTAACCACTTCCAGTGATTGAGCGTCTTCCACACAAAATAAATTGAGCGCATATGAGAATATTCCATAACAAACTGTGCTGCATCGCAAATAGTTTTCCTGAGTTATGGATCATGTGAATCTCAAATTTGAACATCTTATAGTGTCATGTTTGGACAGAACTTAGACTGTTCTTTTACTTTTAATATTATTCGTCTTTCAGCCTGGAGCTGTTTTCTCTCATTCGATACGGTGAAGTGGACGTGGAGCTTCCCCGATACAACGTGCGGCCATATCATGCACCGCTTCGTAGAGTTTTATAGCAAAATGGGCGTTTTGGTCGTGATTTCTCTACTCGACTGCATCACATTAATCTGTCTGAGAGTGAAACGCATGACTAGTACTCAATCAGTTAGTTCTAGTGACCGTTTGAATTGAGTTGAACTTTGTTTAGTGAAACAACCGAAGCTATTAGATACGAGCAAATCTTGAGATCTGATGCATGTGTGGTGGACCCGTACAGCCACTTGTCTATCCGAAAACTGTCGCTTTCGCTTCACACCATGAAGAAGATTTCTTTGACTTTTCTTTAGTCATGTTTCGATCCGAAAGGCGGGATATACGCGTTTTCAAAAAATACTTTCTGTCTATGCCCGTTGTACATTCACTAAGCCCCAAGTTTTACTCGTATCTCAACAATCTTTTGGTTATACTTCAGATCATACAGTGTCACAAGAAAATTATTTAGGTAGTAAGTAAGAATCGATATTCGGTCTGTCAGCTCTACCGCCTCAATATCATATCATGACGCAAATCAGTGACCACGCTTCGATCGTCAAATGACTTCAGCGAGCACCTTAAAAGCTATACTTTTATACTTCACGTGGTATAGCGCCTCAATGGGCTCGCCCCACTATAAAAACCATTGAGCGTCATAACCTTTTTCTGGTCTTTTCATGGAAAAAAAAATTCAAACCTTTGATTCGGTGGAGCTTCTGTTATGGGTTAGACATCTACAAAGAATCCAATCTAAAGCGATTTTTGTCCAATAGTTGCCGCTAAACTCGCCACCTGCTCGGCCACTTAGTCTTCAGTAGTTTGGCATGTAGAGTGGCGTTTCTCATTTCTATTTATTTGAAATATCAAAACTTTGGTTTTTTTTGTCGTTCGAGGGATGAGCGGTATTCTCAGCAACGACGTAGATTTGCGTGTTACAATAACGCTAAGTAGACTTTCATTCGCGTTACGCAATGATCAGCCTTTGGCATGTGACATGATAGAAGAATCGTTGGATCGGAAAAGCTTGCAAGAGGACAATCATCATCTTTCCTGTTTATAGTACAAAACATCAGCCAAAGGAAACATCTGTTTCCATTGGCTAATGTTTTGTGCTATAAAAATCATGCCATTGACGAAGTGAAGATAGTACAGCCTTTAACCATTGACTTCGCTTTGATAGTTTCTCTTTCAGTACTTAAATGAGATTTTGGGAGTGGCAGGAGATAGATTTGAAGGGATTGTAACCATACTCAATTCGATCTTATATGTCAATGATATCAGCTTCCTAGGACAAAGCAATTTCTTGGTTATATGAAAATCAAAAAAAACTTATCTTGATTAGCTGACGCGGGGTTGGTAAATTAGTAGTAGAAGTTTGGCTGACGTTTCGACGACCCGCCTTCTTCAGAGTCTGGGTGCATGTAGTATTAGTCTATTTGAATGATTCGGATGGTCTTATTTATATGCTGCCTAGGTCAAGTTAGAAGATCAAACGAAGAAAGGGCGCGAGATCTCCCGTGATGGTGACGCACTCGCCCTTCCGGTTCAATTCGTGATTTTGGGCGTTTATCTAAAATGCCTCATAAGTCTTGCGCGTGGATGTTTTTGATTCCTGCGCTAGGATTGTGACGGTCACATCAAAATCGTTGTTGTTATGTTTTTGTGCCCTATGTAAATCTAAAGGTTTAGTTTTATCTATTTTAGATTTACTATCTCGATGTTCTTTTATGCGGATGAAAAGTGGTCTTCCCGTTTCGCCTATATATTCTTCCCCGCATTTTTTACATGTTAGCAAATAAATTGTGCCCGATTTCATACAATCTCCCTCTTTTCCGTTAGGGCAGATCATACAGTTTTTGGTGCTGCACAATTGATCATAATGTCTATTGCCGATCAGCTGATGGCGTAGGGTGGGAGGTGGTACTTCAATAACTACCACGGAATTTTCAAGACCGCATCTTTTTAGGCACCTTTTAAGCGCGCTACTAATTTCGTTTGATATAAATGGCAGTTTGAAGGGAACTTTATTCAGGTGCGGAGTATTGTTCTTTCGAGACCTAATTCCACTTTTTGAATATTCCCAAGTAGCAGATGTTTTGTAACCGTTGGATATGGCAATTTTTTGTGCCAAGTCTAATGATTCGTTCCTTTCCTCTTTCCTGTGCACACACTTCAGCCATTCGAAACATGTTTTTAATTAGCAATTTTTTCATGTGTGAAGGATGAGAGGAAATGTGATTGACCAAAATGTTTTTGTTACTTGGTTTTCGTACCATTTTGAACTATAGCCACTATCCACAAGCTTTACTTGGATGTTCAAGAATGGAAGCCAGCTCCCGTTTGGACTTTCCGCGTAAATTTTATGTGCTCTGACTGCCCGTTCAAGACTTCAAAACATTTGTCCATCTCCTCTTGTGTAAAACAGACAATGAAGCAATCGTCTATATACCGGCAGTAGAGCAATGGGCGGTGAACGAGAACTGGAGCTTCCACCTATATATAAAAGCGATGGCAAGGCTAGGTGTTAAACGTTGACCCATGGGTAGCCCCCTGAGTTGTGTAAAGTATTTTCCCGACCACCGAAAGATTGAACAGCTAAGACATTGTTTTCGGAGGGTCATTAGTTTTTGAAATGTGAAGCCATAAAAATTTAATTTTGGTTCATTTTCAGTTAAAAGTTCGAAAATGGCTTGCTTTGCAGAGTCATTTGATACGTTTGCATAGAGTGAGGTAACATCAGATAACTCCATTACGTGCGAGTTGTTAAGTTTCGCGCAACGTAGATGATCTAGGAACATTTGGGTATTGGGTAGATGGGCTGGTATGAATTTGAGCACCTGACTAAAAATAAGCTTTAGAAACCACGTTATTCTATCCGCTGATCCGCAATAGACTTTATGATCGATTGTGCAACACCAAAAACTGTATGATCTGCCCTAACGGAAAAGAGGGGGATTGTATGAGGTCGGGCACAATTTATTTACTAACATGTAAAACATGTGGGGAAGGCGAAACGGGTAGATCACTTTACATCCGCATAAAAGAACATCTGGATAGTAAATCAAAAATAGATAAAACGAAACCTTTAGGCTTACATAGGCTTACAAAAATACAACAACAACGATTTTGATGTGACTGTCACAATCCTTCATCAGCCTAAGGAAGCATCTGTTCAAAACATCAGCCAAAGGAAACATCTGTTGGCTGATGTTTTGTACTATAAACAGGAAAGATGCTGATTGTCCTCTTGCAAGCCTTTCCGATCCAACGATTCTTCTATCATGTCACATGGCAAAGGCTCATCATCTGACAAAGCAGAAGGTCAGATTAGGAACGGTAAATCAGTCTCGCAGCAAATCTATTTCCATTATTTTATATAATGGCGGAAGGACATAGTTATTGAAGAGATGAAAGTCTTGGTTTTGTCAGTAGCTTTGCAAGTGTGCTGTCCCGTCCATACGTTGGAGCGAGATTTTCTGGTTTCTCAATTGGCAAAGCTTTTTATGGACTTTGCTAGTGGTTGTTTCAGTACTTGATCCCGGCCTTAACTGCTCTTTCGTGCTTCCGTGATCCTCGTTTATCATGTTTCTGCAATGCTATGCAAGTTTCACGCGAGTTTGCTCTACGCAAGATTTTGAGTTGACGCACTGTTCAAGTTTTTTTTTGTAGTCAAGCGCCTCTCTGTAGCTTTGTGCCTTTCACTTTTGTTAACGAGAACGCCAAATTATCGGATAATTGGATCGCATTACGCGCCAATGTTTTCCACGGCGGCATCTTTTCAGAGCCAACTGTTCATTCAAATATGCACCTTCTTGTAGAGGATGTCATAATTCTACTTTTAAGCTCCACGGTTCTTTACTTTTACGCGAATAATAGAAGTTTCGCACATTGGTAACAATGCTCGGTTCGTGTGGAGTTTTAAGACAGCGGTGTATAGGTAGGGCAAAACATCCAATCTACCATAATGTGGATATTTCAGGGGTACTTTTCATTTGATATTCTCTCGTCTATCGTTGGCAATGCGGCTTGTTGAGCTGTGAGTTTCCATGAATGACCCTGGTCGTAGTGATATGTTCGGAAAACACTTCACTCGGTTCATTTTATCTTGATTCGTGAATCCAAATGTGACATGAAATCTTGGTCTTTAACTCTGAGCCTGCAGTGACACCTTTATGAATGTGTTTGTAACTAGTAGAATTGACTATACATAACTGTAAGCGTGATAAGTTTTTGTCAAACATGGCAGAGAAATCTAAGAAAAACGGTAATCAGCGTTAGAAAGGCTGGAAGCAGTGTATATGTCGAAAGTGTGAACTTGTATTGGCTGGTAAAGCTCAAAAAATTCTTCTGCAACGCAACTTTGCCTTTTTCATAGCAGTCGAAGAAAAAATGTAGCTTCAAACTGCTTCTTTTCAATCTACGGCGTGCGAATGCCCTCATTAAGGTCATGAGAAATTTCTCATTAGCAACGGATATTTTTCACATAATATTTTGTACAAATACCGAAATAATGTTTGGTCTTTCTTGTTGGATTTTTAATGCCATATTAAGCTTTTTGATGTCGTCTTTTTCAATGCTTGATGTTACTGAGTAAATAGCGAAGACTGTAAAACTCAATCCACATCATTTCAACCTCAAGCGTTTGATCTAGGCTATGAGTTTATCAAAATAATCGATGTTTATGACTGAACTCATACTGATCATAGTGTTACAATTCTTCTCCGGCATCGTTGAGAGTGTGAGATGGGTGGCGTCCTCGGTTCATAACCAAATTAATGACGTGGTTTCTTATGTTTCTTATCCGTACAATCAGTTTTTTTTTCTAGTGAACGTGCATGTATCATAAGATTTCTGTTGTTCACTTATTTAGACTGACGAGTATGACATAACATTCCGTGCAAAAAAAATAATAAATTTAATGATTTAAGAGCGTGCAGTCTCATAAATTCGGTAGTAGTATTCACACAAATGCCGCCCATCGAAAAAGACAAAAGATGGAAATCCGCTTGTTCAAGCAGGTAAACGCTCAGTCAAGCATGGGTTGTCTGATAAATTTTTGTAAGATTCTCGTGAGCGATTTATGTTAGTAATGCATCGTATTGGTTACAGGTGTTGAGTGAAAACTCGTTATTTATTTTTGAGCATGTTAGCGCTCACTGCATCCGTCCGCTATTTGCAAATCATTGGGCTGTCTTTCTCACTGGCACATTTTTGTGGGAGCTGTGTTTTGCAGTGGATGGGTAAGCTCTATAGTACGATAGTCTTTTTTAAATCCCCATATGCTTAAATACCGTCGTTCAATTTATAAAGAAAGATACAGATTATCCAGCGTGAATGTACCTGAAACCATGGGTTGAAGTTCTTAACTCCTGCGTTTTCATGAGTTGTCTTGGAAATCTTCAATTCACCGTGCTACAACGCCTTGTTTTTGTTACTGACTTTAGCATTCTAAGTAGGATTTTTCATCCAAAAACTCAAGTAGTTAAAGGCTTTTTTACATTCATCTTTGCAGCACTACTTGGTATTTTAGGTGCTTGTTGTGCTTCATAAGATGAAAGGCTCACTTCTCAGCAATGATCAGCCTTCAAAGGATACACTCTTCATTCGACTTCATAGAGCATACTTAGGAGGAATGAACACACATATGGTCTATACCATGCCTTATAATGCTCGACCGATATATAATATTAGTGCTAAAGCTCATCAGAGCAAGTCTGGTACCATTTTGCCGACTGTCTGAAGAATGGAATGACTAGTGAGGTTTGGGTGCGGATTAGAGCTGAAGAGCACCTTAGGAGGTGCACTACCCGCACTTTATTTTATAACATTATTGCATAGTAATTTAGAGAAGTTGAAAGTGCCTAAGGGACCGAACGTAGCTGGTGCAGTAGAGAGCGGCGATTTTTTGTCAAGGTTCAGAACGATGCCACAGATGTCATTTTATTCATGAAGATATCTTGCTGTTGTATCACTCAACAGCCTTGCTAGTTTAAATTTTGTATTGAAATATGTAGTTTGCAGCTTTATTGTTACTCTGTTCCACTTTCGTTTTTCTTATCTTGGTATGAAAATGGCGTCTACAAAACCTACCGTGGTAAGTATTCCATCGCAATTATCAATGTCGGGTAACAATGATATCCAAGCTCTGATTTGTCATCTTTCACATTTCCAAATTTATTTCTTTCAGATATTTCTCGATCTAAAGACATATAACCAATTAACGAGGATTCAGACGAGAACGGTATATCAACAAATGCAGCGGAGCAGATGTGAACAAATATAACGAAGAGCTTCTCATTTTGTTGAAATTTCACTCTAGAATTTTTAACCACCTATCGATATCTAATTTGTTGTGAACTAAAAAATCAAAAAGGTAAAAAGATAAATCCTCTGCAGTTAATTTAGCTCTGAGAGATGCCCTATACCTTCGACTTCAGAAAACATCATGTGAGATGATTAAATGGACATTTGGTGTTTATATCTATGCACCCTAATAAGTCTAGTACCAAGTAGTCTGCCGTAACTAGAGGACTAGAAGTTCTGGTGAGCCTGAAAGTAGATTGAATAAAGGATCTTCTATCCTGTATCGAAATTATTTTTGACTGAGGAAATTTAGAAGTGGAGAATAATACAGGTAAAAAATCGCTGCCAACACATTGATTTGGTTTCCAAGTGGTATACTCTGTCGCGTGAAGTATCAGAGCAGAAGCGTTTTGTTTTTATTGTGGCCTATCGCTGAACATTTAATTCGAGGGTCATTTTGGCGACCTATGACGCAGACCGGGGCCTCCTTCACGGAGATAGCATCCTGATCGTTCAAGAGACTAAGAAGGGCAATTCCGGATGACGGAAGAAAGTTAAAACGCAAAGAAAAATTAGTTCATGAATCAATGACACTAATGTATTCAAGGATATGAACCTTGCTGCTTTGCTGCGCCAAATTTGATGCGTACATTTTCTAAAGTTATTAGAGTTTGTTGTGAAGAGGTTAGAAGTCGTCTCCACAAATAAATGTCTCGACCACCATTGTGGAAGAAGCTGGTAAGAAATGCCTAAGTGTATAGGCTCCGCGCTCACTCTTAAAGGCTACATATAGGCTCCAAGAATTAGATGCAGTAAAATAATTAAGCTCTTTCCACTGACCTGGAAAGTGTTTTTGATTCTAAGGCATTGGATGAAGCAAGTGTGAATACGTTACTAAGATTTCAGATCCATTCTAGGCCGTTTATATCTCAACGAACTAAGTTGATCATTTGTGTCGTTAATACACGGTCGCTTGCATGCGAATTTTCATTGGCGAAACTGATCGTAAAAAAAAAAGATTGACAAAGCACGATGCCATCTGGCCTTCCAGGATGAAAAGTTGCTACCCAATTCACATCAACTTTGACACTAGAGAAAACTCTTCCTCTAAACGTAAAATAATGAAAGAAAATGCGGATATGAATATCAATTAATTTAAACAACTATCGTCGTGAAAGTTTGAGGCTAAAACAATATATGTGATTACCAACCTTGACAATCTTCCTAGTTTAAGTGTAACATCAAACTTTTCGGAAACGGGATCGAAGAGTTCTATTAGTTGATGCAAAAGTAATTGTGGTTTCGGACTGTGACACTATCGCGATTAAATTGCTAGCGTAGGTTCAAATGGTGAACGACCTTAGAATTGTTGATGTCTTTGATCTTCTGGTGACTCGCGCCTTGATTAACTACGTAACTATTAATAAAGTGTCTTTGTTGACAACGCCAAAACAAAGGCGTTTGGTTCCTCATGAATCTTCATTGCAAAAATCATAAAATACTGGAGATCTCTGAGCGATGCGCCATGCATTCGACTTTATTAAACAACGTTAGAGGTGGCTGACTGCACATCTGGCTTTTATAATAACTCATAGTTGCATACGTACGCAACATGTAACTGGTGCTGTCCTTTCAGATACATCTGATGCCCATTCGCCAATTTCGGATAGATGTGAAGGTTGGTGAGCTTGCGATGCGTAACAGAGTCTTTAACCATGAGGTGTCGTAGGGCACCTCTAACCACTGTGTCACGCTACGCCACTCGTTTTGAGAGGTAATAGTCGAGGCTCATTGAGATACGTTTCTCTCCAGATAAGCTATTTGATATATTCGCGCGGAATCGCGCTAGACAGATAACTGCAATATTTACTTACTTGGACGAGTCGTCTTCACAAATTATGTAGACCGGACTACATTTTTCATTCGTCTCTTTTTCCCGTGATTGTCGTTTATGACTTTTCATTGGACTAGTTCTTATTTTCAAGGTCTGATATGTGGTTTTTTTTTCACATAAAGTCAAAAGCGCCGTATACAAAAAGAATGTCATTTAAAGACCTATAAAAGAAATTTTGCTAAACCTTCAGAACACTGGCGTAGCTTCTCACATGCTACGTTGCATTTTTGAAGAAATGACCTCCAGGGCACGACAACTATCGCCTGATCTGCACGCTTCTATTATCTATAAGCTCTTGCCTGTAATAGTCCTCAACAGAATTACCGAAACACTGGATAACCTGCGACCATGTGAGTGATTAATGTTTCCAGTCCAGAGGGGCTTACTACCAATTTCATAGGCCATGTCTGCATAGTGATTAGACTCACTGAAGTTGCTGATTTCTTTGTGAGCTGTATAAGTTCCTACAAAAACGTCACTGCAACTTTTTGTCATTCACATAAATAGAGGGATTGCCTTGGCAGCGCCATCTTGAAAAATTTACTGACTGTTACCACCTTCAAATTTCAAGCGACATCATTGAAGTGCTCAATTCACATCACCTTCACTTCGTCGATGGCATTGTTCTTGTAATTTCAGGTACCAATCATAAATGTTCTAGAACTCTAGTGGTCCAGCGCTAAATGCCTTGGTACTATTGAGTTGCTCAGAGTACACATTTTCACACTTAGTAAGAGACGCACTACGATCCGAATAGTTTATAGCATCTATAACAGTACACTATCTACAAAGTGAATGCTGCCGAATTTAAAGGCATTAGCAATGAGAAAACATTAATCACGCCAACATAAAGCTATACCAAGTCGAAGACTATTCATTATGCAGTTTATATTTATTCTAAGATAGGCGAGGTTCCCATCAGACAGTATAAACTCAATGCACAGAAAGAGATGTCAAGGAGATTCTCAGAAAGCACGTTACGACAGCTCTATTCATCGTATGCAATCGCATCAGGCAAAAAACGACTGTTGTTACAAAAAGCATTGTCCTTTTCAAGTTACGGTGCGAGAAAACGTTTTGAACTATGCACATAGAGAATCCAAAAGAAGTGCTAAACAGAAGCAAAAGTGCATCTGAAAGTGATACGTGCTTGTGGAGAATGTCAGAGTGAGTGTGGTTGGAGAAAAATTGACAACATTTGATATTCTGTGGATAGTGGTGTCTTTACTATCGATTAATCAAAAGCACACCAAAAGAAACCCTCGTGCACTAGAATAGACCACAGGAAAATATGTGATTTTTGTAGACGCTAGTCCGCCATGAGAGTTATGAGGTTTGGCTCGTATTTCCGGCAAAAACTCATCGCAGTAGACCTTTCTCTTCAATCTAATTTGTGCGGTAGATGAATGCTATCCAGTTTGCTCACAGCACAGTTTCTCAGTTACTAGCCATTCAATCATATCCACACATATCATGAGTTGTTTCACCCTTCTCTGAGTAATTAATACCCTTCTCTGATTACGTTATCCTCAATGCGGCTTGCACAAACAAAGAGTGTGTTCCATTGAGGTCAGATGACCAAGAATAACACACCATTCGTTTCGAGTGTTTTCTTAAGATCACGCTCATAATTCACATATGTCGTAAGAATTATTTGAGCCAACATGTCATGTAGTCTGTTAAATGGGCTGACTTATAGAGCCCAATACACGTGTTTCGTATTTCACTGATGAGACCGTCAAGGTGGAAACACGTGTATCGTTCTCAAGAAGTCAGCCCGTTTAACAGACCACATGACATGTTGACTCAAATAATAATAAAGATATATGATCTAGAATAGGTGGAGACACTACTACTGGACCGGCTGAAACAAAAAAATAAAAAGTGTTAAAATTCATTAGTATACTTGCTAAAAGTCGTTTTTACAACTGCTTTTTTCTTCCAGTAAAAAAATCATCGGTGGGTTCAATGAACTTAAAAGGAAGAATAATGAGGAAAAAATATTTTTGGATTTCTTTAGACAGCCCCTTCTAAGTTCAAACGTAGTTTATTAAGAAAGGGGAGGCAAAAAACTGACTTGAGCTGTAACTTGTAGATGAAGTTGTACCAGGTAAGTTTGTATCAAAATATTTTCAGAAAAGTGATTTGGTTGTGTAAAATAGTGTACAATATTTCCATTTTCGCATACTCACTGTTATTTTTCATCATAGGATACGATGTGAAGAACAATCACAAGTGCGCTTACATAAGAGCAAGGCTCAGAACCTTAGGTTTATTATCTCTAACAGGTTTTTTTCAAAATTATTGTAGACTATTCCGAAAGACCACACCAAAAGTTTCATGCCTTCTGGAGAGACATGTAAAGATTGAACCAACTTGAACTACCTCAGTATCCAAACAGTCAACGTTTTGCTTCTTGTGCCCTTTTCACAATTCCAGTTTTTTCGGCTGGTGTACGAAATAACAGTGAAGCTTTAGAGAACAAGTGCATAATTTTTCATTCAGGAGAGCGTTTCTTCTTAGGCGTAACTACGAGTAAAAACATCAAGGAAATGTTTTGTCAAATAAGTGTCAACCGTCCTCCGATCATTTATTGAGTAACTCAAATTACCAGTGCCGAAATCACGTATTGAAGATGCTTGGTGAATTTTTCCCAGAAAGGGCATTCTCCTTCACAGTCTTTCATTTATTCGCTTTCATCTGCTTTTTTAGAACAAGCTAGCTACCGATAGCTTACCATCCAGTGCGACCGCAAAACTTAACTAATTGTAACGATAATACGTGCAACATTATCTGACATTTTAATATGAACTCTCAGGCTCACCATTGTCTTCTACGAGAATACTCTGAAACCACTGTAGGGTGTTACATAATTTAAACTTCAATGCTTGGCAAAATTTGATTCCACAGGCTATAGACTTTTATGTTGCATATTTTAAAAGAAAGAGTGCATGTGGCGCAGTGGTTAGAGGTGCTCTGCGTCGCACATATGATCGTTGGTTTGATCCCACGTTCGATCACACCAGGCGTTTCATCATTTCAGAGTAGGTGATTTGCTACCAGACTTTCCTGGGAGGATAAACAGCACTGACTCGGAGCTGGAGGCCACCGCAAGTTATCGTAAAGGCCAGACATGCATTCAATCACCTCAAGCAAAGTTAAAAAATTGAAGACAGACTCATGATGCATCCCTTAGGGGTAAATTCACGTCTAAGCCTCATCCTTCATCCTTTTATTTCGAAAATGAACAAGACATGACAAATGTCGAAACAGAGTTTGGGGCTTTATGTACATTTTCATTATCGTTTTTCAAATAATGCTATGAGCTCCCAAGACCGACTGTCTATTAACCTCGGCATGCTTCAGTATGATTCTTGATTTTCTTCTTTGTTTGAAAAATTCCGGAAATTTGCGGACGAAACTTTTAGAACCCTCACTCACTATAGCAGGAGAAGATATCAATCGAACCTCACCGAACTACAAAAACGTGGCATGAAAGAGGTTCGAGAGTTGATAAGCGAAGGTAGGATAAGGCTATCAGTTAGTGATAAGGGTGGAGAATTTGTTGTGATTCCTCGACAGTTAGATATCGCAATAACGAGCAAGCATCTCGAAGATGCCTCGCTTTACCGATCATCTTCTGTTAAGGAATTCAAAAGGCAAAACCGCAAATTAAACAGTGAGTGGGTCCGTACGGCAAAAGCGGCAGGCTTAAGACCATCTATCATTTCTCAATTAAAAATCCAGTCACCAACATGTCCTGTCTTATACTTGCTTATAAAAACACATAAGTTAGTATCCACTGATGATCTGATGTCTAACGATCCATCTATATTCAAAGTTAGACCTATCATCAGTTGTGTAGGCGGACCGACGGATAGGATAGCATGGTTCTTGACTTAATAACATCCCAGTTGCTAGGACACATTCCAGCCCATCTGACAAACACTCAGATGTTCCTGGATCGTCTACGTAACGCGAACCCGAACAACGCGTACGTAATGGAGTCATTCGACGTCACTGCTTTATATACCAACGTGTCGAATGACTCCGCATTGCAAGCCACACATGAGCTTCTTATACAACACCAGGGAGCTGTAAACATGTATGGCTTGACGATTGAGCAGTTCATGATCCTACTAAAAGAGTGCTTGAACTGCTCAATCTTCAGATGGTCCGGGAATTATTATGCTCAAACCAGAGGGCTGGCAATGGGACAGCGACTGGCACCTAGCCTGGCCATTGCCTTTATGTCTAAAGTGGAAGCACCAGTAATGGATCTCCGGCCATTACTCTACTGTAGCTATATAGATGATTGTTTGATTGTCTGTTCCACTCAAGAGGAGCTGGATGATTGTTTTGGATTGCTGAATGAACAGTCAGAGTATATAAGATTCACCCGTGAGATACCAAAAGACGATTGGCTTCCATTCTTGAACGTGCAAATAAGCTTAACTGAGAGCGGCTACATAACGAAGTGGTACCGAAAGCCAAGTAGTAAGAATATCTTGGTTCACTATCTCTCTTCTCATCCCTCACATACGAAGAAGGCGCTAGTAAAAAACATGTTTCGAACAGCAGCCAATGTATGTACCGGGGAGGAGCAGAGAGTAAAATCCGTGAAACTGGCGCGGGAAATAGCCACTTCTAATGGATACGAATTCGTAGCCCCTCGGCTTAGGTTTAGAGGAAATAATGCGCCTCCGAACGAAAACTTAGTTGAAAGGAAAGTCCCGTTTATCATCCCGTTCTATTCAAATGAGATTAGTACAGCTATAAAACGATGTTTGAAAAGAGCGGGTTTAGAGCAATCGGTGGCCATTATTGAAATACCACCGAATACTCTAAAACGCCAACTAGTACGCAACCGCTTATATGACCGTCTCTGTATGATGAAAGATTGTAAAATATGTCCTAACGGCAGAGACGGTGATTGCATGAGCGTAGGTACAGTCTACCTAATCTCTTGCAAGGCGTGTAGTGATAAATGTGTTGGCGAAACGGGTAGGCCGCTCTATGCACGCATAGAACACCTAGCTGACAAGCGTCTTAATAGACAAAACACCCCGCTAGAGACGCATAGAGCACAGAAGCACGACGGAGTTGATTTTGAAATCGAAGTCACCATCCTTGCGCAGGAGCAAAAAACATCAGCGCGAAAGATCTTGGAAGCATTTTGGATTAATACGACCAATCCAACCATAAACCGCAGGGAGGAATGCCTTGTAAACACTCGTGATATGAGCCAGTATATAAGACTATTGTTTTGATGGGTAGGGTGCATTACGAGCCTATGTGTCTCTCTTGCCGGTGATCTCCACTTGGATCATCCAGTGGAACACATATAAAAAGCGGTGAGTATGTTGAGTGTTGATTTTTGCTTGATGCGATTGAAATCTAGGTCTGGTGATTTTCTCTAAAGAAGTAATGGAGGTGTTTGACTGATTGTATTGCAAACATTTTGACCTTTCCAGGCTCTGAAGAAGGCGAACTGCCGAAACGTCAGCCATCGAATAAAGTTTTAAGTAACACCTCGTGTTCTGCTCAAAGAAGAAAATCAAGAATGCTATGAGCATAAGAATTTCGTTTGCTGTATTCAAGGGAGCCTTCCAGCGATGTACCAGTTGTCATCACTTGGAACATACACGTTTTCCAGATGTCAAGCTCCTCTCCCTCTCCGTTGCATATTCACGCAGAAAACATTGTGATGTCAGTGATCATGACCGTGGTGAGTCTAAAGGTGCTCCTCTTGCAGCGTATTGAAGTACTAGACCTCTGAGAGTCTCAAATTGCCAAACCTCCAGATCTGAATTTGTACATGACTTTCAAACAACGTTTTCCTTACGATTAGTAGATTAGATGTAACACAGGCCGTATTTTAGTTGAACTCTGTTAATATCCATGCCAATTAAAGGCTAGAGAAGAGCTGTAATAAATTATTACAAGAAGTAGTCGCACTGTGCTTGCCTATGGTTGTAAATACAACGCTGTCAATTCACTGTTCTTACCAGAAATTATATTTCATAGTTTCTTCTTCACAAGGAACGAAAAGAAATGTGTAATTCAGGTAGGAGTGTTCGATTTGGTTTCGAACGGCATTGCTATATTAGCAGCGCGATACAATCCAGCACTACGAAATTCGTTTGATCTGCTGTGCTTCTCTCACGGTATTGCCAATTTGGGTGCTCTTCTTGTCTTCCTCTTCTGGTCTGCACCTGTGACATCACTGTAAGAAGTGAAACTTGTGTAATCACTGTTAATTTTTCACAATTAGTTATGATCGATCATTTCGCAAGTTTCTTTTCCTCTAGAACATGCCGAAACTACATAACTTCGCGTGTTCTGCATGTTAGGACAAAAGTGCTGGAAGATTTTACATTAGTAAACTCAATAGGACTGGAAATACATTGTCGACTATAGTAAGTTGACATTGAAGGAAATGTTTGCCATGCCGACGTAAGAAAACGTCAAAGAAGAAGAAATTTTGAGTCAGAGTAAGTTCCTAATTTGAAGTCTAATGTATAAAATGAAGATTCTTCCAATCTTAGTATCATTGCTGCAAGAAAAAAGGTCTAACAACTGAATTTAATTAAAGAGTTTATTTAGGTCAGTCGGAGTAATAACTTAGCACTCATGTAACGGAAAACTTCAGCCAACAAAAAAAGGACGAGTCATAATTCCGAGTTGCAGAATACTTGTAAAAACTCGGAATTCAAACGAAAAGAAATCAGCGTTTTGTTGCGGTTACTTAAGAGTCGTCTGAAAGTAAGCCGTGCTATATTTGTAAAACTGTAGCGAGACTTTTCACATAATCAGTCGTTTGGCAAGAGAACTTGTCAGATAGTTAAAAACCGCCTTTCTTCAGAAGTGTGCTTCTAACGCTATGTATACTAGAGCGAGCAGAAGCACGATTTTTGCTTTCAGCATCGAAAAAAGCGGAATTCTGCGGAGTTGATAGGCAAATTAATCGGTAAGGTGACTATCATGCTGTGGAATGTAAATATCTACACACAACTCGCCGTCGCCTTGAACAGAGTGATCGCCGTAGTGTTGCCTTTGCGAGTTTCTTTTCTATTAATTGTAAAATACCGCTTTCATCGTTATGGTCTGCTGCCGCTCAGTTTCTTCCACATAGAATCACAATTTTGGAGTGGGTTTTGACGTTTCGTTGTTTACTACGTATACTCATCTTTCATCATACTTCGGCATCAGTGATAAATAATCTCTGGATTATTGAGCTAGCGCTAGGTTGGCTAGAAATATATATGCGGCCAGCATTTTTCTTATTCATACTTATCGCAGCTAGACTGACACGAATCGAAAGTCCACAGGTAGTTCTTTTCACGACACGACTGCTTGTCGTCGTCTGAGTTAAAGTAGAGTAACGCTCAAACAAAAGGCACCACTTGACAGTGCTCTTGCGTACAGGGCAGAAGTTGATCTGTTGCTGTCATCCACTATAATCTGCTTTATGATGACGATAGATCCCGCAGTAGTTAGTCATATATTAACCGGCGGCCAGCAACGTATAACATCTTACGTACCATTTAAAAAAACGTAATACTAAGGAACGCAATTTTGCTAACTCCAGTCAGATTGAATGGTACAAATAGATCACTATCAGTCCTTCACAGAAGTGCACGACCGAGAGAGGTCCTATACTCATGTGAAGGTCGTCGTCACGGATTCCATTCACCACGACGACAAACACACTCACAGCGACAAAGACGACTACTGCCAACTATCGTCTCGCTTTGACCTGACCACCAAGAACACGAAAACGTCAAAACTCTAATCGATTAAGTACATTTCATGTCCACATCGTGTTTATTCAACAACATAAAAGAATCTGCAAGAATTTATTTCTCATCACTGCTCTGCCAGTATTATGATCTCATAGCTATGCACCCGACTATGTTAAGTGATATATATATATATATATGAAAACTCCAAACTTGAAGCGGGTTCGACTCCCGTTTGAGGCTCGAAGTCTTGCATATCATATACACAGTTGAAAATATAATAACGTATTTTTGTTCTCCAAACAATTGTTTTTGAACCTCGCTATAAACATTCAACGTAGTCTGTGAGAACGTTTAAAGCCGTTTCGATGTTGGTAAGTCAGTGTTTCACGTACGCTTCGGCAATACCGCCCGCTTCATCAGAGCCATACGCCCCGCACTGAACTCTACTTCATAGCAGGGATGGGGAGACGTTGCAGTGATAGTACGCGATATTGTGGGAGCTACGTGCTTAACCCACTGGAGGACTATCCTCGAAAAGGCTTTTAACATTTTTACGAATTATATATTATTACCGCTAATTATATTCCTAATAACGAGACTAAATAAGGACACGGATATTACACTAACACAGAGGAAGATGAAAGCTTACTTGCAAATTTTTCTTACAAGATATGCTGTTGTTGAGAAAAGCGTCAGAGTCGATTACTCTATGTAAGAGACATTATTGATTTGGTTTCATCGAAAAGCTTAGATTCTACGATTGCCCATTTCGCTTAGGTTGGAGAAGGTCAATCGATTCATTATGTCACATCGTTTCGAACCCTACTGATGAGTTTGATATCGTCCTGCCAACGCTGTAGTAATGTAAGCTTGTCTGGATTTGAATGCAAATTAGCATCTATGTGGGCTTCGATGGGTAGATCTAAGTACTGCATTGTGCCTTTCACAATGCACCAAAAGTTTTATTAGCCCATCCATTGGTCGAATAGTTTTACAACCAGCATCCATAACAAACGGAGTTATATCACAGATAGTTTTGTAGAATCATAAAATGTGTGAAAACTGATTTCAAAGATGTTGCATAAGAATGAGCGTATCTGTACAAGTTTTTAGATTGCTTTTCACTCTATATGCTGATCATCTTTCAACCGAAGGCTGTTTCTTCGTTTTCGATATGGTGGGATGGAAGTGGATAAGTCACCTATCGTGCGATTACATCATGGATATTTTCATAGATTTCTATGCCAAAATGAGGCTTCTGATCCTAATTTGTCTACCCGTCTGCACCACATTAATCTGTCTGAAATTTGAACACACGGTTAGTGATAATCAAATTGATTACGACCACCTCTATCAGATGTCCTTCTGCTGATGGCAAAGTGGTACCATTGAACCATCCGTCTTTTCCTGTCTACGGAATGGGAAAAGGTGGTGTAATGCAAACGCACTAATTTCTAGAAAAAGTGGTCGAGATTCAGTGTATTGCATATTTATCAAGCTCCAAGTTTCCCACTTCTTTCAACATTCTTGTGGTTTCATCCCGCATCACATCAAGCCTTTAGAAAAAATCAAGCATCAAATAAAGGGCATAATCGGTTCAACCTTTCTTCTACGTTGATATCACAGTTGTATTTAGTTCATCGGTCACCTCATTGATTTTCAGGTGAGTCAAGGAGGCACCAAGGAAAATATCTACTTTTCTTCTCATGTGCTGGACAGTACACTGGTACATCGAGTCCGTTCTCATTGAAAAAGCCAACGAATTTCACTGTGTACAGCTTTTGACAATCACGCACAGCTTGCTATATTCTGAACGTGAAATGAAAATGCTCAGTGGCAGCTTTCTGACCCATCATAGTATACAGAAAGAGCTTGTTTGTTACAAGTGATTACTAACCTTTCCCCAAAAATTATTCCATACACTTGATTTTGATATTTCCAAGGATTTTCTTTTGGTATGCATTCTGCATGAATGACGATTACAAAATCAACAAGGTCACTAATAAGGGGCTTATCTTCTGCATCCAGCTGTATTTCGCGCGTCACCTGTCAACTGTCGGTATGTTCAAACGCGCAAAAGTAGCCCTGTGTCATCTCGATATAGAGAATCCCTGAGCATCATACCTTTTTTTTAGGTTTTTCGAAATTGAATCAGATCATTGAATAAATGCTTTTCTGTGGTGCATTCGACATTTAAAATAATGGAATCGCTGTCGTCTATATTCCATTGGCTGTCAATAGAACATATTTTGTGTTCGGCACATCTAACCTTCGATAGTTTGACGCGTGGACTACATACTTGGATTTCGATCGTTAATGCGGGTCAGAACTTCAGACTTCTTTTCTTATTTCGTGATACGGAAAAACTTATCTTCCGCCTGATATCGGCTAGTGATCTTCCATACTGCTTGAGTAGTGACCAGGTTCTGTTGAATATCTTTTTACGATGATAGTCGTTTATTCGACAGAGTGGACATAAAGTTGAATGTTCTTTGTTCTCATCAGTAAACCCTCTGTGCTCTTAAACAATCCCCAAGCGTATCGGTTTTTCCTACACAACTTTGGGGCCATGTCGTTCATCATATTATTATTCTAAGATAGAATTATATAGAAGCAGCTGAACCAGCCAAGATGACTATTTCGTTGGAGGTAGATGCATGATAGGATATCATTTCGTTTTGCATGAACACTGCTATTGTGGAATTTAGTTGCAGGTCAATCTTCTATTAAACGTTGATGAAGCCTTCCAGCATCCGCTACTTATGAGTGATCCTTGAAGTCACAAGAGTGTTTCATCACCGAAACGAAGATGATATTATTGCCCCGAGAGGATGGGCAAAATACGAGGCATACCGCCCGACTGATGAAAATTTGTAAGGTAGAAATACGTGTATCGGGCTCTATAAGTCAGCCCTATAACAGACCACATGACATGTTGGCTCAAATAATAGTTATTAGATATGTTGAAATTTGAGCGTGGTCTTAAGAAACACTCGAGACGAAAGGAAGATGATGTAATTTTCGATCATTAATGCCTGCTCCCATGTTGCTCCATTCTAACTGGTCAAATGTGAATAGTTATCCCAATGTGGTTGATGAAAATTAGAACAAGGTTCTTCGATTGTTCAGACCTTATCTTCCTCACAAGAGGCACAGTTCGGTTATTTACCAGCGAACACTCCAAAAATTGAAAGCTGGAACGAGTGAGATAGCAGTTCATTGTTCCTTATTTTATACGGAAGTAGAATAAATTGCTATCAAAGAAAGCCGAAGAGCAGTTGTAAATGATCTTTCCAGTTATACTTCTGTATACTGTAACTGGTCTATTTGAAAGCTAGAGTGTGATTATTTTAGCTTTGCAGGTAGCAAGGCCTCGATAAGCATTGCGAATGTGTTTCTCAGTGTTTGTCGGTGCGGTCATGGCTGCTGCTTTTCTCTTACTACGCTTTTTCGAGTTTTCTGCATCGCTTTAGAAGCTCGGAATCCGTCTCCAGTCACCTGTGTCTAGTGCGATTCACACTGATGTATGAAACGTAGTGTTCCTGAAGACAGAAGTATTTTGAGTTTCCGAGCACTCAGCGCTTATAGCGCTAAAGTGAAGATTTTGAATAAATCGGCTGTATTCCCTTTCAGTGTTGACATTAACGGCATATTACCGAGGGCAACTAATAATTTGAATATATTTTTGCCTTTAGAACCCGTGGTACTCCGTTTTCAAACTCCATTGCTTCTTTTTTTTTACAAGTAACAAAATTTTGCGCATCGAAAACAACAACTCTCCTATGGAGTTTTGGGACAACAGTGACAATGGAGAAATCTTCAATTTATCACGGTGCGAGCCATTCTGATGTGGTACTTTTATTGAAGGCTTCAACGTCTGCCGTTCATAATGGGGATTCTACAATTAAGAGTGCCATTAATGGTTTTCATTACTGCGACAAGCTCGGAGAGCACCCCTCTCTGCTCATTCTTTTTCATTTTAAAGATTCAGGCAATGTTACGGTCCAATATCGAGGTTACTACCTGTAGTGATGGTCTTAGAGAATGTGTTGGCAACTGACTTTAAATTGGGTGTATTGTACTTAAGTTTGTAAGGTGTAAAATAACTTTGTGGCAAATAAGATGCACAAATGCTAGAATAGCGACGAATTTGATGTCAGAAAGGGTGGAAGCAGAGCCGGTGTTAAAAGTATAAGATATACTTCTTCAAAAAAATGTGCGAAAACAACCAGCCATCTATCTCAACGTCACTCTGCATGTTTTTAGATCACAAAGAGAGAATGTAGCATGTAGCTTTCCACATATTTTTTACCGATGACGGGGAAAATGGTATGTTTGCAGAGGTGAATAAGGTTACATTGGTCACGATAACCTTCAATGACAGCGCAAAAGAGTGTACGTCCTTTGTGGGGAAACTTCTTTCGCTTGCACAACTATATGTTCGAACGAATAGTCTTTCCACAGTGTATAAAAACCGCGTAAAATGGGTAGCATCTTCTACTCGTAAAACGAACAATTATGTAGCACCCTATCCTTCTTGCTCACATGAATCCTCTACATAGGAAATCTTCGAGATTTGTGCTATGGAGTGAATGTTAAAACTCTAGAAAAAGTCAGTTACTTTTTCCTTAGGGGGTCGAAATAACGTGCGAGAAACCGAAATAACACTAATACGCGAGACTCAAACTACTTTTCGCTGCTACACGTAATAAAAGTTCTTTTTAGAGGCCAAAAATAACTTTTAAATGTCAAGATTTGAGTTGTTCAACGCTTACTAAATATCTAAGAGAAAAGCTTTGTTTGTCGAGAGTTGCTTAGTGGAAAACATAATTTTATTTTTCCTATTACAGCACAATAATAAAGCTATTCTGAAAATAAAAGCGCTATTCAAATTTTTTTGATTCATGCTATCGAATGACTATTTAAACTTGAAAGATAAAATATGTGGTTTTTCCCAAAGAATCGAAACAAGGTACGAATAACGGAAATGGTACGTAGGGTCTGTATAGGCAAACTTGTTTCTTCGAGATTTAGAAGCCTTAAATGTGCCCAAGATTTTTCGAACGTTCCCGAGCCTTGGCCGGCTTAAAGGTACCTCATCCAGGCTTTTTCGAATTCGCAAAAATGATACAAAATCATTTTACTTCATACTTTCAGATATTCACGTGCACATCGCGAGTTCTGATGGTGAATACTGAATACTCGTGGGCAGTTTTCCAGTTCCCGCTAAGAGAAAGCTTATTCCCTGGGAGCAATTGTTACTCTTTTCCACTGTACCTGCCACGATCTTACTTGCTAACTTATACCCGATTTCAGTCGTGTAAAGGAAGATGTATGTCATTTTAGAGTAGCAAAAACTGGGAATCTATCTCCAGAGTTTTTTTGCATCTTAGTAGAGCACATATCTCTGATCGGAATTCAATTTTTTTATGAGCCACCTGTGGACGCGCCATGTGGACACACCACCATCGGCTACACATCCCTTCATGTGATAGATCCGTGGATACCTCGCAATATTTTTTTTCTGGGTTTGCGTAAATTCGACTACGGCGGCGAGGTAGCGGATGCTCGTCGCTGCTAGCATGTTGACTGAGCATCACTCCCACCCTCCTTCCCACCCAACCCTCTCCGAGCAGACAACAACATCGCCTTGAAGAAACACAGGCAGACTATCTTCGAGATTGAAAGGAGACTCGCTCAACCAGTATCTACGGCGTCCAAGAAGGAGATGAAAAATGAATTGAATGCTTGAAGTACGATTCGTACATTGATAAAACACTATGGAGACTGGTCATTGAAGTGTTTGGAAAAAATTCGACTATGGACTAGAATATAAAATATTGTAAGATAGGAATTTGTAAATTTGTGGTTTAAGAGCATACAGTCTTTTGAAACCGATGTTATCCACATAGATGGAGTCCAACGAAAGAGGTAAAGAATGGAAATCCGCTTTTTCAAGCAGGTCAGTGCTCAGTTAATCATGAATGGAATCGGATATTCCAGAATTTCTTGTTCATTCATAATATAACGTTTTCATTTCAGGCATTAACTACAAATACAATATTTCTTTTTCGACATATTAGCTCTCACTGTATCAGTTCGCTTTTGAGAATGATTGGGCTGTCTTCTCTACTGGCACACTTTCATGGCAGCTATATTTTGCTCTCGATGGGTAAGTACTATATTAGCATCATTTTAAACATACCGCATAGTTACATAAAAGGGTGCAAAATAACCATAGGTGAATGAAGATGGAAACAACTAATGCAATCATCAATTACTTCATTTTCATAAGCTGTTTTCGTATTTCTCACCTCTCTGTACTGGAGTGTTTTGTTTCTTTTCCAGCCATTATATCAGTTGAAGTGGAAGTTTTCTGCCTAATAAATTGGCCTAAGGGCTTTTTAAATCAATTTAGTGTGCGATTTAGCGCTCCATTTGCTCCTTGCCATTCACAGAATAAAAATGTTTAGTTTTTGACGCTGTTCAACATTCAAAGAATACGTTATGCATTTGACTTCATATTATATTGAGAAAAATGAGTGAACGCATACCTAGTTTATAGAAAACTTTGCGGTACTTCAGCAGTGAATGAATAACTCCACTACTCTTCAGGCAATTCCATTGGCAATATGCCAACACCTGGGGGATAACAGGATTGGAGAGCTCGACATTCGCGATTAAACCGAAGCATATATGTGCTTCACAAGGCTTTTTGCAAAAGCTGGGTCTTCCCACGCTTCCATTCACTGAAAAATTGTGCCATTAGTGAAGCTGAAGACACAATAGATTTTGAAGAAAAATATTGAAATCGCTCAAAATTCCACCGCGGCTAGTGTGCTATGGGCGTAGCAAGGTTTTGTCTGGATTCTCAATGAAACAAAAAAGAGGTAATTTTTATCCGTACAGAAACTTAAGATGTACTTGACATTTTGCTTGGTGAAGTGTAGCAAATGAATCAGTGGCGTTACTAATCAAATATTCATACATAACTATGCAGTATGCAGCCTCGTCATGTCGCTGCTTCATTTTCGTTTCTCTCATCTTGGTATGAAAATGCCGTCTGCAAGACTTTCATAGTGAGTAGCTGTATCGCCCTTAATAACGTCGCGTTACGACTATTTCCAGGCTTTGATTTGTTATCATTCACATTGATGGAGCCCTTTTTCAGAAGCTTCAGAATGTGAAGATCTTCCACAAGCAAACGAACAATAAGACAGGCAATGGGCGCATCAGCACGGATTTGGTCAGATAAAATGAAGAAGTTAACTAATACTTCGATGATATGTAACACGAACTAGGATTCTTCTTATTCATCTCTCTTGGCTATAGTATGATACTACATATATAATCAATATTGCTGAGTGATACGCAAAGCTTTGGAAGTCGGGAAGATTTGAACTCGTATAACCTTTTCCGCGAATGCGCGCTAGCGACATTCGTTCTGTCCTCACTTTTCTGGGACACAATTGTATCGATCTGTCAGAAACCAACCGTCACCGGTTTGATAAGGGAAGCCGATGTCGGCTTTGAAGCCAGTACGCTCCCAGATAGCGTGAAGCGCTGGTTCGGATTTCTTTCGACGTTCAAAGCTTTGCACATCGCTCAGAAATATTGGATATATATGCATATATATATATATATATATCGTTATTTTCTTGAGAGTTGATTGATCACTGCTAAAATCGATTTGCTATTTGGAAAATTGTGTATATCAAAGGATAGGCCGTTGGCCTTGATTTACCTCAAGTATTGTTAAAGATGATTGAATGAAACTTTTTGCTGTGTATCTGTCCTCTCAAACATCACAGGTATAGATTTGCGTAATCCGCAACGACGAAGGGCTTGGTGAGCTCGAGGGCTAAGTCGAATCAATGTCTCCTTAGCACTGTGCTAAACCGTCTTTCTTTTAGAAAAATTAGGTCCGAAGTAGTATACAAATAAGAGATTGTGTGACTGTATATGAGTTGATCTATATCATTGACTTTTTTTGGAACCTCGCAATAAACATTCAATATAGTCGGTAAGAATGTTTAAAACCTTACCGAGGATGCCATGTCAGAGCCATATACGTGTTTCGGAGGTATCGCCGTCTTCGCCAGTGGCCCACGCCCACACTGAGCTCTACTTTCTAGTAGAGAGGGGATACGTATGTGGTGACAGCACAACGCACAGTGATATTGTGCTATCACCACTTTTCCACTCGATGATTCAGAGCTGGTAGATACAAACTGATCCATATGGACTTTTGACTGAAAAAACATTCTTACAGACTATATTGAACGAATGTTGCGAGGTTTCAAAAACAATTCATGATATGGATCAAATTGCATCTATCAGCAGCTATCCATCGACTGACAAAGTGGTGATAACACAATGTCATTATTGTACGTTGTGCTGTCACCTCATACGCACTCCCTCTCTGCTAGAAAGTAGGACTTAGAGTGGGTGAGGGCTACTGACAAAAGAGGAGGTACCCCGAAACACGTGTATGACTCTGACGTAACAACCTCGGTACATTCTTACAGACTGCATATGAGTTTTTTTGTACTTATATGTTAGACGGCGACAAATGAAAAAACAAGCTCATTTTCTGGAAAAAAACTTTTCATAGGGGTGCCAGTAACCATCCGAAAGCTTAAATCTCTGGCTAGCGCACTGTATTTCAAAACACGTTCTTATAACGCTGTAAAATCCAAAATAAAATAATTTTTCACACAATCACGCGTTTTTTGAACTCCTTATATTTCACTGGACAATACTTCTTCCTTAGAATGATAGTACTCTTTCTATAGCACATATCTCGTTTAATTCAAAAATATTTTACCTTCTGAAAAAGCTCTCTTGATAGTGCTGCAGGAGAAGGAAAAGAGCTGTGTTTTACACCGCGCCGGACAGAGCTCTTTATTCAGACAATTAGTAATGGTTCGATAGAGTAAGTTCCAATCATTCCAATGCTGTGCTTATTTTTTGAAAAACCGTTTTACTGCAGTGTAACAGAGAAAATAAGTAAGCGTTTCATAAATTCGTAGAGCTTATTTACCGGCAAATCTACGGAGCGATCTAACTTGATTTCAGACACGCCACAGTTTGATTCCCTCAAAAACTTCCTAATATTCATCCCTGTATCAAAGTTTCTCATATCAAATATTAATATCGTTTAGTCAAAGTAAGTTTCCTAGCATGAGTAGGAGCAATATTAGCAAGAGATGCTCGATAACTGACGTTTTGACGACTTCGCCTTCTTTGAAGCCCGAACGTACGTTGTATTAGATTATTGGAATGATTCGGTATATCTCAAGCCTCAACGGCTGTTCTCACCACAGCAGATTTGTTGTCGCTTGAGCGTGACTACGAGAGAATTTGTTACTCATTCGTTATAAATAGCCACAATTTATCCGAAGTATTCGAGTGTGGGAAAAAGTATAATATTTTTCCAGCATTGTTATTTATACAAAATTCTTTCGTTTTCTCTGCTTCTGCAGTGTTATGATATTCCAAATATACACCTAAGCAAATTGAGTAATAAACAAAATCTTGAAGTCAGACAGGAGTTAATCTCGCGTTTCGTCGAAACCAGGTGCGCGTGCTATGACTCACTACCTAGGTCAGCTTTTCGCCAACAGTCATTCTTCGCTATTCGTTATCGTAACTATCATCAGTACATCTTTTAACAGACTTGCTGGGTGAGCTTTATCGCATTATATCCATTTGAATCTTATTAATGTTGAATTATTCAGCCCTACCAACTTTCATACTTTGCTGTATTCCTATGCAGTTATCTCCACGTTTGTTGAGTATGGCAAGATTCTAATAAAGCTATGTCATTATGTAGCTAACATGGGTTCCCTTAAACTATCTATTTAGGAGAGGTTTGCTTCTCACGCAACAAGTGTTAATGCTTTGACGCTGGTGATGAATTAAAATCAACTTTGATAAAGTTGTTAGTCATCATTAAATATTGATTAAAGCTAATTTGAAGCAATCTGAGAAAAATGGCACCACTGCAAGGTTGTGAAGTTATACAGTTCAATTCTCCTGAGTCGAATTGTCGCGATGCGAGATATTTAGCTGACTGTTCTCTTCAAGCTGATGGAGTGTTCTCTTCAAAAATGTGATCTGATTTATAATGAGAAGAACAGGTACTGCTGAGAGTGCTTTGTTCGAGTGAAAAAGTTGCCAGACAAAAGATGCTGTAGATCATAGCCTAAATCTATTAAACAGATCATCCAGTGGAGCTGATAATGACTTTCTTGTGATCGTTTATTTTGCAGCACATGCCATAATTTTTTTTGCTATGCAAGCGTGGGTCAATATGGATGCAGTTTTGACCTTTTAATTACTGCTAATTCAAACCATCGCCTGCCGGTGATATCGTGTGATTAGATTAAGAAGTGAATAAAAAGCTGAGACTACGATTTCAACCACGGCTTTAACTTAACTGGATTTAATGCCGATTTACGCCTTCTACATCACAATCCCTGTGATGAATGATTGCTGGCAGCCTGAGTGCGCTCTGTCCCGGCGAAGCATAATACCCTTTTCCAATCCATTATGTAAAAATATGAATTAACGAGTTTTGAATGTTTTTCGGCACTGTTGCGGTTTTATGGTGCAGTGCACTGATTGATGAAAGTTGATTTTACACTATTCGCTTTGTGAAAAAATTGTTGCGGGTCAATTTGCCACCCTACAAGTGAGTTCCGTTGTTGACGAGAGTGATTAGCATCGAAGATTTTGTTTAGAAGGTGTAGAGATGTATTTGCTTCATTTGGGCTCTGAAACGTTGATACCGCTTTTCTATAACAATGTCATATGAGATTTCGAAGTTTGCTTGGATCTCAGCATTTTATAGTTCCATTACACACCGTACTCTGCTATGGGGAAAAACAGACTGTAAACAAAAGTTATAACAGTGCACTTTATGTTATGCAGTCATATAACTTGTTTGAAAATATTTTAGTATAAATTTATCCAGTACGACTTATCCTACATCTGATATGAAACTTCATTCATGGCAGTTGTATAAGCCTTTTCATCGCCTTTTCATAAAATGACATTCATGTTGCATTAACACCGGGATAAATGAGGAACAATGGACTACTGTGATGTTGACCACTGGATAATCGCCATTACCTTCTTTGCATGATTGTTGAGCTTGAAATTGCGTTCATGAAATCCATCAATTGATTATGATACTTGGATATTTTCCTTGCTCAGTGTGAAGTGAAGCGGCGAAGTCCATCGAAGGGCAAATCATTTGCATGTTGTGGTGTCGTCACTGGTAATTTCTTTTTTCAAGATTCTATATTTTCATACGCATGCATTAATGACATCTATGAAAGAGTTAATATAGTATCATATATGGATATTTCTTCAAAACATGACAACCTGTTGTCAAAAGTCGCAAAGCAGTTTTCTAGTATTTTGTAAACTCACATCAAATCTCGCCAAGCTATCTCTTATTCTGCCACATACACGTTTCATATGCTCTTTTCTCTATAGCCCTACCTGCTGCGAGTGATTTGCAAAATTTCCTCACTTTTAGAGCATAAGTTAGATTCTTCATATGTCAAGGTAGTTCTCCCAAGAAGTTATAAGACCGAATAAAAGTAGCAAAATCGCTGCCTTCGAATATCCGGTCAGTTGTCTAAAAGGTTAATGGATCACTACCGAAGTAACTTTTGAAGTTGCTCTTCAAGTTGCTAAGTAGGCTTCATTCATGTGAAGGACGGGCATCACAATAATCATTGAGGACCTATAATTTTCTATTTGTGACACGAAATAGCTGAGGTAGTTTGCTATGCACTGCGCTGGCAATCTAAGTTTATTAATAAATGACTGCAAAGTAATGCTAAATATTTCGACTTGATACCCGTTTACACCTTCGTTAGTCAATAAAAATTTCTGAAGTCGCTAGAGGGCACGGCTTGAATTAGAATTTACTGCTGAGAAAATCGTATTACTTCAACCAGTGGATAGCCGAAATTCTCTTTATCAAAAAATGGGTAAGCCAGGTGATCGATGGTGTTGTGATGTGACTGGTTTATGAGACGTTTAGGTTACGTTTTCCAAATATATGCTTACAGACATGGGAACGGATTTATCCGTTTCACTTTTGTCTTGAGTACTGTTTGCAGTTGCGTAATAGCAATCTGCCACGGTTTCCAGATGCCTAGCTTCCGACAAATCCATTGTATATTCACACAGAAAACATTGCGGTGTCGCTGATTATGGCTTTGGTGAATTTGACGCTGTTCTTTTTAATATTGAAAAATAACGGCCTTTTTGAAAGCTTCTCATCTGCCTAATCCTGAGTGTGCATTTCCTTACTTTCATCCTTTAGGAAAAGACTCACAGTTGATTACAGTGTGTGACCATTTCTTACTGCAATTCTGCAACAACCTAAGCTAATTATTCTCCAACAAAGGAGCTCAGAATTGATGTTGTTTCATCAATAAGAATATGCAAGGGGCTTATGCACACTCCCGTATTAGGTTATTCAGAAAATAACGTAGAATTCACAATTTTGTTCTTCCTGTATATAATTTAAACGGTTGAGGAACAGAGGACCCACAAGGCATGTCTAGTTCCACCCCCTGGCCCCTCCCCACCAATCACGTCGGTCCTTGGATATATGATAGTGATAGGATGATAGTGGTAGTGATGGTAGTGATAGTGATGACAATGATAGTGATCATAGTTATAATGATGATAGTGACAGTGATAACAGTGATAGTGACCATAGTGATGCGATGATAGTGATGATTATGATAATGATAGTGATCATAGTGATAGTGGCCATAGTGATAGTGAGGATAGTGGTAATGATGATATTGATAGTGATGATGGTGATAGTGATCATAGTGACAATGGAGGTGGTGATATTTGATAATAATAGATGATATTGATAATGATGATCACTCAGCTCACTTTTCGAGACTTTCGTTTTGTTGAGCATGAATTGGGCATTCAAAACCCATCCGTTTCTCATGAACATCGTATCCATTAAATTTCGTTGAAGACCAATCTTTTCATAGGCGTTATCGAAATTGGTCAACATTCGTTCCCTTGGCTGATGCTTGATGTTATGAGGACGATACATCAGCAAAGCGAAAATGGTTTAATTGTCGTCCGTAAATTTTCACGCACATATCGTCCCATTCTAATGTTCGCCTGACGCTTTGGAGAGTGGCAGTGAATAGTTTTGGCAAAATTCTATCGCTTTGTCGAACCCCGCTTCTTATGTCGATGTTAACATTGTTGCAGATTTGAGACATTTTGGCAGTGAAATCTTTATCACAAAAGATGTTATATAATATGCAGAGACGTCCTGGTTATCCAGAGCCTCTAACCGCTTGTTTCCGTAAAATCGAAGGTTTTCCTCAGATCGATGAATGTGAGACAGAGCGGTGGTTTGTACTCTTGCAAGACTTCAGTGAGCCTTGCAATTGTGTGGATATATTCTGTGGTACCAAATGTTTTTCTGAACCCTGCTTATTCACATGGCTGTCCTTCGTCCAGTGTTCTGTCAATATTGTTTAAAACGACTCGAGTGAAAAATTTATAGACAGTGGACAGCAAGCAGATTTGGCGATAATTGCCTATGTCATGAAGGTCTCCCCTTTTTAAACTACAGTGCGGCTTGCTAGATTTCCATTGAATGGGAACTTTGCATTCTGACAGTTAGCTAGTGAAGATCCGAGCCAGGGTGCTGATGAGAACTGGCGGTAGTTTCTTCAGGTGTTCTGATCTAATTCTTTCGAAACCAGGTCTTGTTCTACTCTTCACCGGCGATAAAACATGTCGGATTTCGGAAGTGAGGACAGGTGGAACGAGAAATCATCATCTTTCATTTTACATGGCGGTAAGAGGACGTGGCTAGCGAAGAGATCCGAGAAATAGTGGTGGATAATTTTCTTCATTGCTCTTCTAGAAGCTGTAGGTGTCCCGTCAGGGTTTCGGAATGCAATAATCTTGGTCTTATAATTGGCGAAGCCTCGTTGTTCTTTGCGAATGCTCTTCCGAGCTTCTCCAGCTTCTGCCATAACTGCGACTCGTCTCTCTTTGAGGTTTTCTTTTATCGCTTTTCTGCAGTGTTTCGCAAGTTCGGACGTAAGATTTCGATTGTCTTCAGCTTGTGCAATTCCACGTTGACGTATAGCTCGAGTGTCTGAAAAAACAAGCGCCTCTTCGTGACTTTATGACTCTCCGCTTCCATAGCGCTAAGGAAAAAAAATTCTACAAGTCGGTCGTATTCTTCGTCGATGTTTTCGACAACGATATTTTCCCAAGAGCCGACTAATAATTTAATACATCCCAGTTTATTTACATGCAGATCCTTTCCATAATCCAACAAGCATGTTAAATAAACAGCGAGTAATACGTCATTAGCAGCAAAAAATAAAGCGAGATACACATCATAATGATATACAACATTGTGGCAGTTGTTTGAGAATATTCTTCAACAACAATGACAAATTATAACTATTCATTTCGATTACCCGAACACAAATTAATATTTGACCCAATTCGCTGGACAAGAACTCTTTATACGAGTGTTAGTAGTCATTCAAAACTCAAATCTCTAGCTAGCGCGAAGAGCAATGGTTTTTTCTAAAAATACCCTTTATAAGGCTGTCAGAGTCAAAATAATGTTTTATTTTACATCGGCCCCGCAATTCCACTGTTACCGCTAGAAGCTTGAAAAGCACATGGACGTATAGAGAAAATCTTTTAGTATCAGAATGAAATGTTTGAACTGGAGTCTCTTTTGAAGCGGGGAAGGAATTCCTAATTTAATAGTAAATCTCACTTTTCATGGCTCGCGGAAGAGCCGATCGATCAAATGCCGTGTTGGAGCGGCCTGATTCGCTTTGCCCAAACCCTTTCCGCCATACCGTTGAATAACCGAAATACCTAATCTTATTTTCTTTGCTGCACTACAGAGAAAGCAGTCTTTGCAGAAAATAATTGCACCGTTTGAATCTTTAGATATTGAACTATCGAATGGTTACTCATAGTCTAAAGAAAGAGTTTCGTCTTGCGAGAAAAACGCGTGTGTGAAGCACAAATCTTATTCTTTCTTTGAAGCGTTATAAGAAAGAGCTTTTGAAAGCACCCTCGTACAGCGTTAGCCACTGACGTAAGTTTTTCGAATGTATACTAACACTCCTATAAAAGTTATTGCCTAGCGAGTGGGGTTAGGGTGAGCGGAAAGAACCATTTTAACATCTCTTGCACCAACTCATTGAAATACAAACGGCACTGTAGCTGGGCGGCTGTGATCCTCGTTGAGGCGCGCACAAGGCCGATCCCTTCACCCAACACTCTCCGGCAGTCAACAACGAGCGCCCGTGGAACGCCAAAGTGAGATTACCCTCAAGATTGCAATGAGACGTGCTCAACCAGCATATTACGACGTTCAAGAAAACAAGAAAAAAACTAATTGAGTGTTAGAAGCACTGGAGTTCGCGCGGTGAAAAAAGAGATGCGAAGGCGGATCATATGAAGTTTTAAGGTACAATACGTCTCAGCACACCTCCGTTCTCTACAGCTGTATAAATTCATGTTCTATTTTATCGGATCTCGTCGCCCTGGAAACTGGATGTCAGATCAGGAGTTTTGATGGATTTGCTTTATCAGTTCAAGTACGGTTGCAGTATAGCAGATGTAACACATAAATACGCTACGAAGTTTAAGAAGATCTTATGAATGCGCATTGCGATGCTGGCTCAAAAATCTTATGCGAACTCGAACTTAAAAATTAGAGAGGCACCGCTCATTGGCTTCATTCATGCGTTGAACTGCGTTTAGTGGACCAAGTACACTCATCTGCTCGATACTTGCAGGAAAGCTCGCTGTGAGTATATCAACCGCCCATATCGCCAGTGCATGAAATGAGTAGTGGTGTCGAAATATAACACCTTGAAACGCAATACTCTGTCGACGCTGGAGACTTCAAAGAGCTAAACTACAAGACTTCACCTTATCAGCCATACACGAAAAGTCTCGCGATTAACAATTAAAATTTTTATAGCCTTTCAAAATTTCCATGTTGAACAAATGCTTGATTAACTATGCAGAGGTCAAAAATACCTTCAACAGTTTTTACCAACTAAAAAACAGTTCTGTGCAACCAGCATACACTAATTTACATGATCAACAAGAACTGTTTTAATTGACCGCTCTCAGAGGTTGCATGATGCTGCAAATATGTATCTAATAATGTTGAATGCTGGCAAAACTTACATCAGACGGAATCCGAACCCACATCTCATCCTTCCAAAGAACGTGTGCTAATTAACTGCACTGCCGGCGCCTGCTTCACCACTCTTTCTGTGTTACAGTGCATCAGTATGTCAGCAATTCCGTCAACTGTTTGCCCTGGCAAGCTATAACAACATTAATCCCATTCACAGTGAAGTGAGGGCACAATTCCCGTCTGCCGTCAAAGTTATGCACATCACTGAGCAATATCGAATATGACTTAATTTTAGTTTCCAAACATTTGTAGATTCTAATGAATCTTACTTCAAGCACTAAACTCTATTTTGACTTGTGATATAATTTCAACTATATAGATAATAATTCATTATCAATTTGGGAGACCACAATTTTTTCCCATAAATTAGTCATACTTTCAATCTAAAAAAACCTGTGTAGAGGTCTTATGAATGAAGACGAAAATGTACGTATTTTAGGTAGGGGTGTCTGGTTTGATCTCGAATGGTACTGCTATACTAGTCGTTCTATGCAATCCGGCGCTGCGGAGCACGTTCGGTCTACTGTGTACATCTCACAGCATCGGCAGTATGGGCGCTCTGCTCGTCTGCGTCTTCTGGTTCACTCCAATTACATTGCTGTAAAATTTATAGTTTCTGGGCTTCTTTCTTTAGCCGGTAACAAATTAAAAGAACGCCCCTTTTCATTGAAAAGAGTTTTTTATAAGAGTATTAGTAATCATTCGGAAGCCTAAATCTCTGGCTACTGCGCTACGCAAATGCTCTTTAGAAAATTCTTTTATAACGGCGCGACATTCAAAATTATGTTATGCTTTACTGCAAACGCTTGCTTTTACCACTTGAAGCACGATAAGCGTATGGACGTCTAAAGGAGACCTTGAAATATCAGAGTCATACTTTTTCTCTGGAGTTTCTTTCGAAACCGGGAAAAGAACCTAATTGAACAGCAAAAATAGCACTTCACATGGTAGTCGCCTCAGCACCATCGACCGATCGCCGTGTAGAAAACGCGGGCAGTCTTTCCCCTGTTACTCTTCTTTCTTCCGTAAAGAAATTTACGTTGTCGAATGGTTGATAGCCTAAAAGAAAAATTCTGTCCTGTTAGAAAAACGCGTGTGTAAAGCACATATGTTTGCCTTCTGTTACAGCGCCAGAGGAGGTTATTTTCAAAAAATGGCCATGTAGCGTAGCAGCTACAGATTTATGCTTACCAATGATTGCCATGAGTGTGTTTCTCAACATTAAACATGATGGACAATCAAACCATTTGACGTATAAAGCTAAACGTAGAGGAGACATTTTCACAGTAGTTACAGATAAACTATCTAGTGATGAAATCACAAGTTATGGCTCACTAATAATTTTTCTCAGAAAGCTATTGAGTGTTCAAGATAACCTTGAAATTTTCTATAGTGTTCGAGAAAGTATTCAAATGCTTAATCTCAAATAAAGTAGCTCGTCTATGGAATCCAGATAAAATTTAGCACAATTCATCGGTACTAGATATCTTAAAATCAAGAATGTATGTGATAGTTCTGAAGCCGATTTTATAGCAGTGCACAGGAGCTTAAATTATACAGTGCAATGTTACTACTTCCTTAGAAGTTTAAGATTCGTTTGGAAACACCTTCCAGAGCGATTTTGCTGAAATTAGTTCTGCATCGTTTGAAAAGAAAATCGGGACACAGAATTATACGATGCAGAAGCAAGTGTAGTGCAAATTGATTCCTCATTATGAATAGGGACAATAAAGATTCCAAACTTTAAGACAACAAATTTCTTGACTTTTAGTAAAAGCGATTTGTGGATGCATCTGATAGGGAAAATATTCAATTTGGTGATCACCTTGCTGTGGTATGAATGCGTTTACTCTCACCTCGCTACTTCCCTGAACAGGGTCATCGCCATCACATTTCCATTACGAGTTAACAGCTTACTGACCGTGAGAAACACCTGTTTCGTGGTTCTGATCTGCTGGATACTGGGTTTCTTCCATTCAATACCGTATTTTTGGAGTAAGTTTTGCTATTGAGCGTTTAGTGATATTTGTGGTATTCGAAATTATAAAGATAAGCAGTGCCTACAGTTAGAGACCTAATTTTAATCTATATTTATAGATTTCTTGTGATAAAAGTAAAAGAGTAAAGCAAACCTTGTTAATCAATTATTTGACGATAGATTACAAGAACTATAGCACCGAGCGTGCACGAATATTAACTGAAATTGCAACTTCAAGGTTACTAACGTCGAAGATTTTATCCTTATAAAGCACTTGTGGACCTTATAAGAAACGCAGTAATGAAATTTCACTAACTCTTAGAGTCAGCGAAAGCCATTTGAGCATTGGAAGGCTTTTCAAAAACTTTGCTAAACATACGTTCTCTTTTACAACAGAACTGGAAAATTCTACTTCCACATCAAGTGGCTGAGCGTTCTTTTCAAAATTCAAACCAGTTATATTAAACCAAGTGCTGCGACATCTACATTATATCAGCAATAGATTCCTTCAAGTCGTAAAATATGTGTAAAACTCCTTTTCATGCATGTGGCAGTGTTCATCTGAAGAAGTTTCCGGAAACCCGCCCCACGATATATTTTGATTTTCTTTCAGCAGAAAGTTGTTACATGCTTTTGGATACCATGAAGTGGACGCTGATCGCCTCCGATACAATGTGGCGGATATATTATTTCCGTCTTCATCGACTTCTACACCGCACTAGCTCTCCTGATCTCAATTTTTATACTCGACTGCACCACGCTAATCAGTTTAAGAGTGAAGCACAAGGTTAGTGGCAATTAAGTTGGCTATTACTCCTTACATCGTCCATCGCCCGTTAATCGCCGAGCGAGATGAGTGGAAGATATATTTTTCCGTTCCATCCTATCGTGGGAAAGAGGGAGCCAATGGGTTTTCCCTTAAACTTTTCAGTTTCCTTTCATATTACCAAATACATCTGCTACTAAGCCTAAACCATAGCATAAACTCATATGCGAGAAGTATATGTACATGTGGAGGAAATCGTTGAGTATTGGTCTGAATCTTTGTCACAGCGGGAAAAAATCCTGAATTCACTAACAAAAGTCGCTCTTCACATATGAATCGCGTATGCTCGGTCTATCGATCGACACTATCGATCCACACTACTAACACACCCTAGCTGACAGCCAATGCGAGGCGTGTTTGAAGCTCAATCATATTTTTGCTGCTACACTGGAGTGTAACGTTTATCCAGAAAATTCATCCCATGGTTTGTACTTATAATTCATGTATAGAGCTCTCTCTAAAAAGATGTTTTGAATTAACCGCCTATTACTGTGTTATGATCTTCCAATAAACCCAATCATGTAGAGTGGTGTGCAAAAACGTTTGCGTCAGCTGGAACGTTGAACCCAGATTTCACCCTAACAGGAAGTGCGTGCTGAATCGTTGTACTATCGACGCTCGTTTTGACACCACTCTTCCTACGCTACAACGCGTTATCTGTCATCACTCCGGATAGGGTGAATTGTGGGTCCGCATCCCAGCTGACGCAAAAATTTTTGCACATCTCTCTACATCATTGAGTATTTTATAACATCATGTCACCGCAAGAGGCAGTCAAATAAAATGAATTCTGATTAGTCGAATAATTTGATATGGTTTGGTATATTGTGTCGCCTGGGCTTTAAGGAAGGCAAGATTGTCGAAATTTAGCTGCCGTTTTTTGCAAAGAGAAATACTAATCTCGTGCAAGTTTTACACAAAAGAGAGGCAGTTCGTAAGATGCTTTATAAGTTCTTCTGGGTATAACTTTTACTGAAATCACGATTGATTATCTTCAAGAATGAATAGCTTTTTCTTTATAGGTTCTTTAATTTCATATATAACGTTTCTACTTCGTCCTAGTCATAGCTTGATTCCGCTGCGTAAGAGACGCACGCTGTTAGAGCCAGCATTGATTCTCATCGCTTCAACCTGCGGAGTAAAATTTGCCCAATGAATTTGTGCGTCAACCTTACCAAGTTTCTGAGTATCATCAATTTTTCTCGAAATTCGAGTGCAATGGGAATTTGTCGTCTAGCAAATATCACCTTTCAACTAAAAAGTTCAGTGTAATTAAGAATTCTGCAATTTAATGAAATGACTTTTATAACTCCGTTGGTATCCACTCGGATGCCGCCCAGCGAAAGAGACACCAAATGGAAGTGCGCCTCTTCAAACAGGTAAGGCGCTTGGATTGCCACTGAATGGTTTGCACTGTGAAATAACTTTATCAACTATTTTTACATCTATTGCAGACATTGTGCCAAAATGCCTTATTTATCTGCCAGCACATTACTTCTTACTGTATTTGTCCGCTGTTTGAAAACAAATGGGCTGTGTTCTTCACCGGAATATTCCTATGGGAGCTATGCCTCTCACTGGATGGGTGAATGAACTATTATCATATTTTAGACTGCTTTTACTTGTAGTTTTTGTAGAGGAGTCGTTACAATTCTATAAGAGTCGTTGTTACAGCAAAAGATCAAGAAGCTCAGACATGGAGGCATTAGTAAAAAATATCAAATTTTCAGGAATTTTCGTTGACTATGTTTATAAGTCCATTGAATTGGTGCAGCTCGTCACTTCAGTCACCTTCATCTTTAGACACACACTTTTCATATGCATGCTTTATACAATTATTGATGGTTACTTGAAAAAAGGCTACTATGCGTAGTGAATGAAAACTGATATCGAAAGCAAGGGTGCGGGTATTGCAGTGGTTAGAAATGCCCTGCAACAAACACACGGTCGATGGCTTCATTAAGCTTCTAGGACGACCAACCTCCCATTACAGCGAGATCGTTTAATTGATGTTAAATTTGTTTGGAAGATTGGCAGGACTAACTTGGCACATCTGCAGGCTATTGTGAATCATTGTAAGGATCAATATGCGTGTTTAAACTCCTCAAACGAAGCTTGATGAAATCGAATGCATCACCCTGCTCTCAGAGACTCATCAATGCTGAAAGCTTAATTCACTTTTATGTACCCAATAATGTAGGGTGGTGAGAAAAGCATTTGCGTCAGCTGGGTTTCGAACCAACATTTCACTCTTCCGGGAGCGCGTGCTGAACCGTTACACTACCGATGCTCGTTTTTTATGTGGACTTGGCTAATTTTCAGCTTGATCATTGTTCTGTTCCATTTCCGACTCCCTCAAATCGGTGTCAAGATGACGGCTCCGAAATCGGCAAAGGTAGGTAGCTGTATCGCTTTTATGAAGTATAGGGCGCAATGTCTTCCAAAACCTGATGGTACCTCATTAGCATAACCAGAGTGGATTCTTTGTAGGTTGTTGTCATCATTCCTTGTACGAGAACGACCAAGCCGTAACGAACTCATTGAATGTACTGCAGTGTGAGTGTGAAAAGAAAGATGAAGATGCTGTTATTCTGATGGCATCGTTTCCATGATATTTTGGTTGTATTCTGATAATACTTTGCTGATGAAAACTCCAATCGATATAGCTGCAAGTCCATATGCGTGCAGCAGCTTCTGTCATGAACTCATCGTGACGATGTGGTACTGATTGATGAGAACCTAATTTGTGGAGCACGAAGCGATGCTTAATTCACTTTAGCTGTTGCTGAAATCACGATTTCAACGTTTTTTGTACTCTTCCGTTATCCGTGTTTATTTTCAACCTTTTTGGAAAAAGGCGTTTTTTATGAGCAAAAGTTACTATAAAGATTTCCTCACAAATTAGGTTTGACGCTAATTTCTCACATATAGCTAAGAGAATTGAGTGGTGAGCAAAAACGGCCTCAGGCGGGAATCGATCCCTCGTTCCATCCATACCGGGGACGCGTGCTACTAACACTACACCATCGAGGCACACTTGCGCCATCACTCATTCTTCAACATCTCTATGTTAGCTATCAGCCACCAACCTTTAACAGGTTGGTCGGGTATGCGATTTCGCTTTATAAACCCAGCTGAACATACCAAACATAGCATAGTATCGTATACAGCATACCCATCATACTCGAAATCGCATATCCGACCAAACCTGTTAAAGGTTGGTGGCTGACAGCTAACACAGAGATGTTGAAGAATGAGTGGTGGCACAAGTGAGCCTTGGTGGTGTAGTGGTAGTAGCACGCGTCTCCGCTATGGATGAAATGCGGGCTTGATTCCCTCCTGGGGTCGTTTTTGCTCACCACTCAATTCTCTTAGGTATATATGAAGCATTATAGCACGGTGAGAAATGCAGTAAAAATACTAGAACTCTGGAGCTAAATTTTTCTCGATCTGTTGAATGAATTCTAATAGTTTATTGAATAGCTCTGCTGAGTGAAAAAGGAAAGTATAATACGAACGCCTTCCACACAATTAGACTGCATTCCATTCAGTTCGTAAGGTATAGTAGACTTTCCGAGAAATCTGAGCGGCCTTTTCACTAAAAATACGTCTTCGCATGATGCGATATATTTTTTCTAATTCAGTCTGAAATTTCACTGCATGATACTAAAAATTCCGCTGTGAAGTTCAAAAATGGAGTGCAATTGCAAATCGTTGCACTATATTGGTTAGTAAAACGTGGCATGAAGGTCGAACCACAAACCAAACTTAGTATTAGAATCGAAATTTTTCAAGCTATTGATCGGCTTTAAAAACAAGGGCTAAAAAATGGAAAAAAGGGCAAGCAAATGTTATAGAACAGTTGAAAATGTGCTTGCTTTTAGGATATGTCGTTTTTTCTCGTTGAAAACAGCTGAATTCTTGACATATGAACGGTCCTAACACTGAACAAGCCATAAAAATCATCACAGGAATTGCTTTAGTGATGATTAATCATTAAATAGAGTAAATCCTTTCTTAAAACCCAAATTTACCAAGTAATCCCCACATTTCCAATTGTTGTGCGTGCGCCGTAGAAAATCGTGGGGCGAGAATTGACTTTTGGGTCTATACGACCTAGACACTTTTCAAGCGGTCAACGTTGGCAACTACTATATGGTTGACAGTTTGTCTTTCTTTGGGCTTGAGTTTCGCACCTTGGCGCTCATGACATACGAATGCAGATTCGTTTTGCCAGAGTACTCGTTCGCACATCCCTTACAAGAGGTCTGGTATAATGACCAGATTTCACATCATGGAATCTCTACCATTAGGGCGAATTATGCAATTTTTTGTTTTTGCAGAGACAGTCATGCAGTCTATAATAGACCATTTGGTGCGTCAGAGTGTCTGGGGTGCTCAATCACTGTTACCTTTTTGCCTAATGGTGTCTTTCTTAAGAAGCTCTTGATAGGTGTGCTTACTTCGTTGTAAGTAAAACTCAAGAAGAGCAGGATCTTATTTTCACTAAGCTTGTAACGTGGTGGCGTCGTTTTTTCCAGTTAAACTAAGTCGAGAGCTCTCACCACTTTGTGGCCATTAGAAATGATTGCCTCTTGTAAGGCATTTAGGGCCGAATACATTGGCGAAGCATGTAGACCACTGTGTAAACCGTCTGTATAAAAGAGTTCGCAGTTTGAAAACCACACAAAACACTCCATTAGGCATGCACAGAGAAAGAAAACATAACGGAAATGTTTTTGATGCTGAAGTCAATATCCATTTTTAGGATTGAAAATATGTGCGTCGAGGACTTTTGAAGTTTTCGGATAAATGAAAAAATCCAAAAATGGACCATAAGGTAGAGTGCCTTATGATCACACGCCTCGCACTATACCTCGGACTAATTCTTGCGTATTTGAGACAAACCGTAGTATGTCTAGACGTGCTATACCATACCATATCTAGTTAATCAGTAAACAATTCATTAGTTTAGTCAAAATCTGATATGAAAGTCAATCTAAATGTTTAGCCATATATTATAGAAAACTCACCGTTTGTATATCAATATGAGAGAGATTACCGGTGTATTGTCATTGTGCTAATAATTAACCGTACTCAAACTAGAAAACCAATGTGAGATAAGCTGCGATATGATTTGCATTTCAAAGTTTCACTCTTCTGTTAATAATTGGAATCTCAATATTCTAAAAATGCTCGAAGTTTCCCCCACCAACGCTTTTAACTCGTGCACCACGATTCTCATTACAACCTCAAAATAGGCACCGTCATGCCTATCTGTTCTGTATATACATAAAAGAGGCGTTGTTCAAGCAAATCAACTAGATTACGCCTTTACACCAACTAAATCAAACTTCATCAATCCAAACATGATGTCACAGAGAGGATTACCTTGTTGCCGTACACGATATGACCACAGTATATATGACTCTTACTTTAATGCGAAAAGTGCATTTAGCGGTCCATGTGATGTCTCCACCGTTGGTCTCCACATGGACAACTTAGCGAAAGATTCATAAAAAACGTTTGCTAAAAATTTCTTGCGTCTGATGGGGATTGAAATTAGGTTTGGTGACTTTTGTGTTGAAGTAATGGGCGTGCGTGATTGACTGGTTCGTGGGCAGTCTGGTCTTTCCAGGCCGTCAAAAAGGCGAAGCTGCTGAAACCTGAGCTGTCAGAATAAATCATTTTATGATAATCTTGTGTTGAATTCCTAGAGACACTAAATAATTTTCATTATAGTTCTCATGAATTTTACCACTAAGTGTCTCGGGCAAATTAAATTACGAGTTGCGACGTAAATAAATAACCTAATCGAAGGCAGAGATAAGTGCGAACCAAATGCATATTGAGCACCGGTAATGGCTTTTCTTTGATTTGAATTAGGGCGGTCACTCACCGTTGTCAATAGACAATGCTAAATCTCTAAGGCTTCTGTTTACTGCGTTTCGACAATTGTCACATTTTTTTTCCTAATATAACCCTCCGAAATTGTTAATTTTTGATAATATTCATTGATTTGGGCAGTTGCTCTTGGTAGAACCGCTTTTGATATCTTATTCGCTTTTAAAAAAAAAATGCAGCAATGTCTAGAACATGGAACAGACGAAGATAAGAATTTATGTTTCTACCGGGCAATCAGAAGTACAAGAATGACAAAATCAGCAATGAAAGGTTATAGTAATATTCAGATTCCATTGTTCGCTAAACGAAGAAGGGAACTCTGTCATGATATATTTTACCAGCAGCAAAAATTCTCTGCCATGATATGTTTTACCAGCAGCAAAAATTATGTCCTCAACAGAGCGTGGGTGAGGAAAGTTAATGAAGCGTCAACTGTCAGTACAGAACCCAGTAGTACGCCAACTTTTACAACACTACATATATATATATATATATATACTTATATATATACTTGGATACCTAAACAGCCCATTTTCACTGATAGTGCGTGCCAGAACAAAGGAAAACTGTGTTGCTTCGGCTGTTTTGTCACATGGAGTCCCGAAGTAAGTCCAAACGGAGTTTCGTCAAGTCATCACCACATTAGAGCAGTTGCAGGTCCTTGCGAAATAGAGGTAGTTTACTACCTTGCGGCTAGTAGCTATCAAGACAACTGTTTACTCCCAGTTGAGCTTTTCGTATGGAAACCGTGCAATCCTTCTCAGCTTGGGTGACCCTGCTGGAGAGTTGAATCCCCCGTTTCATTTCGCACTCCAACACTCAACAACACCTCCCAGCCGCGGTGAGGCGATAAGGCGATAAGCCATTTAGGATGATATATATATATCATCTTACTAATATACTGGGCGTGGGGGCAGAGGGGAGAGGTGAAGCGGTGGCCACGTGGTTAGTGATGCTCGGTCAGTTTTTCGCCCCAACACTCTTCGACGATCAATATTGAACTCTGAACGGAACGCTCCAGCCTGACACCATCCTCAATATTGCAAGGGCATTTGCTCAACCAGTGTTCTACGACGTTCATGATGAAGACAGGTCCTCGACCAAGCGATAAGCGCGAGGAAAGGAATTGACTGCTAGAAGTACTGGGATTGATGCAGCGAAAGATTGTGATAAGGATTAAATAAAGTGGCAGAGTCATATACACCGATTAGAGGAATCATCGCTAACGAAAATTTTAGATCCAGAATGTGATAAAGACGCAAAAATGTTAATGTGTTTTGCTTTTTCCACATAGTCTGGGGAAGATTGAGCACGAAGTGTAAGAAAAATTGAAATGCTCAACCAGCATTATGACATCTTTATTACCTTGCTCTCGAGAACTTTTGCCTATAACGGCAGAACGTGAGAAAACCACTGAAAGACCACAAAATCTCAATGTTTTATCAAGATGTTTCTTCAAAACGGAGAAGATATTAAAATTAATAAAAAATTACGCGTCACGTGTGAAGATAGAGAAACTACGCTGCGCGGTCAACTGATCACGTATCAGTTCACAGCCGCTCACAGACTCCAATCGACAAGCAGTGCTATCAATCAATCAGCAATATAATCACTATCATGATCAGCGATATGCACCCATTTGCTAAGCAAGGATTGGATTTATTTCTTCCAGAAGGAATAATTCTGGCGACTAAAGAAGTCATTGAGTCCACTATTGAGTCGGCTTTGATCTTGGAATTTTTTTCTTGCAGATAATTGATCGAGGCACCAAATAGATGATAATTTGATGAGCAATTGCAGTGTGAGACCGAGCATTATCTTGAAGAAGGACTACATTGACCTCCGGTTGCTTCTCTGACAGCCTGTTATAGAGTAGTTCCCAGAGCAGCATACCATGCCCTTCTCAGAAAATCACAACATAATCTTCCGAGCATGGAATTCGGACTTTGGTTGAGCTGGCGGATCTTAGCCGTCAGGCAACCAGTAGGCCTGGAGCGTGTTGTTCTAGTAGTGGACCCAGAACTCACCTTCAGTGACGATCAACTTGAATAAGTCCTGTCTGCGAGGCTGTAGCACTTCCACAGATGGTCACGCTTGCATCGCGGTCGCTGTCGGTCAATGCATTTGCGTCCACTAAGACATCACCTTGTTGTAGCCTATGTCATTTATATGGCGTGTGATGGTGTTACGCTTTGTCGAGGTGCTACTTGAACATGCCCCAGCATATCACAACTCTTTGGCAATATGCCGATTTGAATTTAAGAAAGACTGTATAGAACAATAGCTCGATGGGAATTATGGGGCAGTCTAATAGGTCATCGGAAGACGAGAAGCTCTCAATACAATCATTGTTAATAGGCCATGCCATTTCAAAGCAGCTGATCAAAGGTATTAGATTAGTGCTTTACCACACATGTCTCTAAGGTACCCGTCTGGGAATAATTATATATTGAAAAAAGTGAAAAATTTCTATCGAGTCCTCACACCATGCGGATCATGCACTCTTGATTTGACTATACATTCACATTTCATACAGTCTAACAAAGGCATCATGACATCTCACTGTGAACTGATGAGTTTCATTAACACAGTCCTAAGCTCTATAAGTACGCTCAGAAAGTGGTCACTACTATTCACTATACAGCAACGCAACAGATCCGTTTCCTTTGTTTATCTTAGCAAAGTTATAACATTAAATTTATTCCGTTAGGGGATGAAAAAATGCGCACAGAATAGAAGTAAATTTAGTTAGACCACTCACTCGCGAGAAGTCTCCAGCACTCTACTTTCCTACGCGAACAAACCCAACCGAGGGAGCACACACACCAAACACATGAACGCATACACACACATACATACACACTCACACATACATACATACATACATACATACATACATACATACATACATACATACATACATACATACATACATGCATACATGCATATATACATACACATACGCACACACATACATGCATACATGAATGCATACACACATACATACATACACACATGCATACATGTATACATACATACATTACATACATACATACATACATACATACATAACGTACTACATACGTACATACATACATACATACATACATACATACATACATACGCATACTAGTTACATTTTGATGCACAAAATTTTCTTTTAGAGTTATTCTTATCAATTGGTAGCTAATGGTGTCAAATGCTGCAACGTGAGCCGTTCGTGAAAAGATGTCTTATACTAATTTCTTACTTGTTTGTTAGCGAGTGTCCCTTGCTCAGCACGAGATTATTTCGTAACAGGATTTGTTGCTAAAAATTCTAACAGTTACTAGAGAAGCAGTTATCTGAGCTGGTTACAACTTTATAACCACATTTTATATGCTATCGATTTTTGCGAAACGATCCGAAGAAATTTTTGTGTACAGAAATAAACGATGTTGAGATGTACGACATCTATTATCAAACTCAAGTCTCATCAAGTCTTCCACCCCTCCGGGATCGGTGGTTCGGCGTTGGAGTTGCCTGAAAGAATAGCAGAGTTGTCTTAATACAATGGTGAATCAAGATAAATCACCTTTAAACAATGTTCAAAAAAGTCGATTGCATAGTAAATCCTTCAAGAGGTAATCAAATCCAGTAGGTTTATTATCTATCCTTGATATTTTTCGGTGCAATCATAAGTGATCTCTTGTATTCTACTCTGCAGAGCATTTAGTGCACTCGCACAATTTCAGTGATCTGCATGCAAGTATCATCTGTGCGTGAAAATTTCAGGACGTAATGCTTTTCCCTATTTTGGTATAAATACTTAAGGATGACTTGACCTTTCAAAATCCTCCAGCTTATTTCTAAGAATAAAAGCTTTTGTTATAACTATGAAGTATTTACGAAACTTTTCTACTTCGCACAAACATATTAGCGTGAAGAAAAATCATAGAGCCTACGCGGCGAAAAAAGTGCTGAAAGTTCTCCACAGCGGAGAAGAGCCGATTTTTTGGACGAGAATCACAGTAAAGAGGTTCGAACGTAGAGGAAGTCTCTGGCGCTTTTCTTCACGTACGAGCTCATCATCCTTTCAAAGTGCATAAAAGTTAGTATTCCCCTCTGAGAACTCATTGCAGTAGACCCTTTCTCTTGTTACACTAACGCCGTAAGGTGGCCGCCATATCTGCCCTGCACAATTTCTATGTGACAGCATTTAGACATATGATTAGGTGCTTCACATTTCTTTCAGCGGTCAAGTTTTCTTTAAGGCTATTCTCACAAGCAGAAAGTCGGCTTCATTAAGATTAGCAGCGCTGAAGGTGGTGAAGTCACCACTGTTGAAGCAGCTGAAATACAATGAATATTTCAAAACTCCTAAATTAATTTATAGTAACCATGTTTGCCAGAAATTTTATTATCGCAGTTGTATCCTCTTCATTTTTTTTTGTTTTTGGAAGAACGCATAGAATTATTTGGATGAATAGGAACAAGAATGAGGAAAAATTTGTTTGTAGTGTTTGAGAGTTTGAGTATTTTATTGAGTGCGACAATGATCAAATTTAGTTATCAGTCGTCGTAATATGATGTACTAGGTGGATTTGCATCAAAATATTTTCGAAATAGTGATTTGACTACGGAAAATGAAGCGCAATACTTTAGACATTGTTTATCGTCTATTAATTTTTATGGCAGGATACGATATATTATGAAATAAAATTACATGAATGCTGTGCTATTAAAACTTGGTAGCATGGCTGATTTTGTTACTCACGTTTATCCTTTTCGGAGGACCGTAAGCTTTCCATATACCAACCAAGATCCTTACCTTACTTTTTTCTCTCTCCTAAATTGATGTAATAGGAAAAATTATAACATCTGAAAGAAAATTTATCCATTGTTCATAGTCGCTGAAGAAAGAAACTCAGTGGTTGATAGGGCTACAAAAAAGAAATGCCAACAACTATTTTGTAGCTTATCATACCTTTCGTTTTGAATGTTTCTTGAGACCTCGCTCAAGTTTCGTTATGGCTGATAGTTATTTTTGAGCCATACATGAGCTGTTATGGGCATGATAACCAAAAATAATAAAAAAATAGTAATGAAAATAATAAAGAATAAGAAAAATAACTCTCACGATTATTGAGATTCGAGCGAGGTCTCAAGAAACACTCAATACGAAAGGTATGATATATCACGGTTACCAACCAAGAGCAATGAGCGCACAGCACTGTGCGTTCGTCGATTTTTTCTCCTTACGGCTGGTAAGTATTTCGGCTTCTGTTCTTTCAGAAGGGAAATATTTTGGCGGAATTGACTGAACCGGACGTGACTGTGCAGCTGACGAGGATGTAATGGCAAAAACACTCGCACTGTATAAGTGCCAGAGCAGACATCACGAAAGGCTCAAAAAAAAAACTGCCGGTAATATCTTGTGACTTTTCTAACCTCTAGTATGTTTTAATGGTCATCCAATGCGCACCTCTATCAATGAATTTATGTGGGGAACACAAATTGTTAACAACTCTGTGCGAAGCTGTTCAGCGTTTTCGGTGGCGAATTGATTAAACGCTCTTCTGTGCCTTCCAAAAAAGAACTTGAATTTTTTGTTGGGAGTGAAATAAACCTTCTCTAAAAAATATCTCACCTACTTGCCGAAATAGGCCCACATAGCGATCCATACTATGAAAAGGAACAAACAGTGAACACTAGTCAAAAAATTGTATTTCACCTGACGAGTCATGTGACTTTCTCAAAAATATTTTGGTAAAAATTGAGCTAGTACTAGTTATGTCTGTTTCTGATAGTTCGAATCGACTTTCACCGGTTTCAATAGATAGCACCTAATTTTAGTATATGCTGTTCATTCAAGATCGGCAGTTATCAGTTCATTTCCTGCGCAATCCGATCACGAGCTATCCACCGTATTGCCTGTAGTGTCAATAGAAAGTTTTCGCTTTCCCTAAAACACTAGTAGTTTTTCCTACAGCATGACTCAAATCACTGTGGCACTAATGAAGGCGGCACACCGAAACGTTAGCCATAATAGGGATTTATTAAATTATTATATCGCTTCATCAGTAAACATAGATTACTACTAGGTTAATGTTGTACATGTGGCACAGTGGTTAGAGGTGCTCTGCGCCGCACACGAGGTCAATGGTTCGATCTCGCGCTCATGGCTCACCAAGCCATCCATCCCTCTGGGGTCGATAAATTGGTACCATACTGGTTTCAGACTCGTCTGGGAGGATAAGCAGCACTGACTCGGTCCAGAGGGAGGCCACCACGAGTCACTGTATAGGCCAGATATGCATTCAGTCGCCTCAAACGAAGTTTAAAAAACTGAAGTCGAATGCATGGCGCATCCCTCAGGGATTGATCAACGCCGAGAGCTTTGTCCTTTTTTATTGAACTTTGTTCTCATTGAGAACACTGAACTCATCACAGTGTTTTATTCACGCTCTTTCAATAGTTGCTTATTGCAAAAGTTGGCTATTGATGGTTCTGTATGCAGTGTCAGCGCAAACCTATTTATTCGGTAGGGCAATGCCTATAGCATGAATCTAATATCTTAGAATCAGCTCCCTGGTTCACCATCTACACTTATACGAAAGCGTTTAAACAGCTGAAGTCCTCCATGCGAATAATAATTTATATACATGAAATTTTGATGCCTAAGGCCATGTATCTTTCATGCTGCATAGTTGACGTATATAGATCTTTCAAACGACGCAACGGAGATAATGGCGTTGTGCGACGTTTTCATAATCGCTTTTTGAACATGTGGCGAAAGTATGGAATGGCATTTGCCGTTTTGCTTTTGTAATCAAAACTGTTTTTGAGGACAGCACACGCCCAAGCTCTGAAGAAGGGGTTCCGCCGAAACGTTAGGTAACGAAGTGTTCTGGTATCGCTGCTAATACTACCACTACGTTGCCAAGCACGAATCGGCTAAAAAAGGTGAGTCTTTGATATTTAGTTGTAATGTCTTTAGAGTCAGCTTAATAGAAAGTTAGTCTTCTAAAATGTTATTCAACTTTTATTTATTAATGAACAATGAGTTACTAACACACTTCTCAGATGCTAAGTCTCCTCTCCAGTTCGCTACATGTTCACCCAGAAAACATTGCGGCGTCACTGATCATGGCCGTGATGAGTCTCAAGCAGTTTCTTCAGTGATATATACAGAAACTTACTCAATTATGTAGAGAAATGTGAGGTACTTTTGCGTTAGGTGGGACTCAAACCCACATTCCCCTGTCCGGGGCGTAGAGTAGTGTTAAAGCAGCCGTCCGTGGTGCAATGCTCCCAACTGGCACAAAAGTTTTGCATATCACTCGACATCAATGGATACATTTATCACATCATACCTTCGTTGGAAGCACTTGAATAGAAAGAAATGTCGTTTTTGAGCAACAGAAAAAAAAATATGTGACTTTTAGGTAGGATTATTTGGTTTAGCCTTTAACAGTACTGACTATATAGCACTGCTGTACATCTCTCACACCGTCGCCAGTATGGGTTTTCCACTTGTCTTTACCTTCTGGTCTGCATCTATGTCATTATTGTAAGGCTTTGGAGCTTATAGTTACTGCTAATTTTTTACAAATAGTCACTCCTTTTGCGAACTGTTTTTCTCTAGATTTTGCTGTGATTACATACATTTCATTTCCACTCCATATTAAGGCAATTGCATACAACCGGCAAGCCGAAGTAATGAGTAGCCGTAACTTGAAATAATATATTCAGTCACCAAGTAGAGAATTTGGTTACGATTTCGAGTCTTATGGCAGTTTGTTGAAAACTGTTATAATCCGATAACATGATAATATGTTTGAGCATGTTATGAGGACCGGTGCTTCTACATTGCTAACAGGCGCCTGTTTCGCTCTTCCGGGCTCCTCAATAGTAAGATGCCCTTCGGTTCAGCCAATCCCTTGGGAATATACCCCTATACACATAAGATTGACGCAACGCCAGATAATAGATCACCGCATGTAAGGTGACACAATCCACCTACATCGTAGTGTGCACAGTTGAGTGCTTGTGACTGGTAGAATGAATCGTATCCTACTCTCGACTGTTTTTATAGATCTCGCTCAAAACAATGATAATTTAATAACGTGATAACATTTTTGAGCCCGTTATGAGGACCAGTACGGCACAAGTAGAGTAAGGACGACAGAACAAGTAGGATAAGAACTAGAGTTAGTAAAAAAACACGAATTCGGCGCTTCGTTGGAGCTACGCAATAGTCGTTCCCAGATAAGTTGCCCGAATTTGCAAAATTGTGGTGAAACTCATTACAGGCTTGATCACCTACTCATCACAGAGAAATAATTACGTAGTGGTTCTATTCGGTCATGGTGGGACAAAACCGGCCTCCGAACGACAATTTTTCATAGGAATGTTAGCAACCATGCGAATGCTGCGTTCTCAGGCCTACAGCTTCATGTTATCTGTTTTCGAAAAAGACCTTTTTCGACATTGTTACAGAGGTAGATTTCTTGCGATGCAGATGCGCATATTTCTCGCCGGACAGATCTCTTTCTTCGAACTACTAGTAATCATTTGATAATGGTAGCTGATTCGATCTCTGTGCCTATATTCTAAAAAGAGCTTTCCACTGCAACGCAACAGGTAAAATAGTTGAATCCATATGTCTGGGCAAGGTGGCCTTTGGCCAGTTTACGTTCCGGTGCGTGGGGCGATCCACGTGAATTACTGGAGCAACACTTCTCATTACGCTCATATGCCCGATAAATCGATGATCATCGCGTCATCGAACGCGGGCGGCTCACGTGTCTTCACGTGAGTTGGTCAAGGGCCATCTTGCACACACATCGAGTTCAACTTATTTTACCGCTGTGTTGCAGAGGAACGGTCTTTTCCGGATATAAGCACAGCGATGGAATCAGCTACCACTATAGTACCGAATGATTATAATTGTCCACGGAAAAGGCTCTGCCCGACAAGTAATATGCACGTCTGAGACGTAGTTTTCAATAAATTTTGCAGCGTTATAAGTGTGTTCTAAGAGCCGGCCATTTGGCACTGTAGTTTAACTTGTGAGCTTGTGACTAACACTCCTATTAAAAGTTCCTATCGAGCGAACGCAGTCGATTTTTCATTTGTCCTTTCATATCGGAATAAAGCCTGCATGGTTAAGAAAGTTTGGATTTGGTACGTATATTGTTGTTTATTTCTAATTTTTTCGGTAATTGAAAATTTCCAAGACAATGTTGCATTAGAATGTACATAAGAGTAGCTATCTAGCTGAATATATAGAATGTTTTGCAAAATTTTCACATATTTCAGTAAGTAAAAAACTTTGCCACTTACAGTGGAATTGAGATTTCCGCACAGCTAATAGGCGATTGGCCACCGCGAGTCATTGTAAAGGCCAGATGTGCATTCAATCACCTCAAAGGAAGTTAAAAATTGAAGTCGAATGCATGGCGCATCCCTCAGGGATTGATCAACGCCGAGAGCTTTTTTTTAATAGGCGATCTGTTCGGTTTGATAGTTCTCGTGATGCGGATTGTGAACCTTTACTCTCATCTAACCATTGCCTTGAACAGATTGATTGCCATAACGTCTCCTCTACGAGCGTCTCTTGTACTAATTGTGAAAACTACTGCTTTCGTCGTTTTGATCTGTTGGATGGTCAGGTTCAACCATATAGCATCATTAATTTGGAGAGAGTTTTGACGTTTTTGTCCTTTAATCGCGGTAACCGAATCTAATTAAATCTTGATACCACATTAATCACATGTATTTTCTAACTAGTGAGCTGACACAGGGCTCACTTGAAAAATATCAATTCCAAGAAATCTTTGACCTTTCCTTTTGGTAGCAAGACTGATCCAATGCCTTGACTCACAGGTTGTCGTCTTCACACTTGGGCGTTTGCACGAAGCGAGTCAAATCAAGTAAAGTGGTTTCTGCTTTTAGAGCGCCTCTACCTAGTGCTTTTTGATACAAGGCAGATATTGATCATTTTCCCACATCCATTATGATCTCCTTGTGACGTCAGTGGGTCCTAAAGCAGTCGACCACATATCAGCTGGCTCAGAAAGATGCATAATTTTGTATCAGCTAGCTATTGAGGCTGAAATGCTATCATATTGCGTGGCAGCAGCAGACCATCACTTGTCCTTCATAAATAGGACCACTGAGAGACTTTTATCCAAGCGGGTACCTGTTCGTGCAGATACAGCTCGTCACGACAACGAGCGCACTCATCGCTACAACGACCAGACGTCGATCATCGCTAGCTAAACCTGGTTCTGAAAAACGCGAAAGCTCGGAAGCGTTACCTAATAATCTAATGAGTATTTCTCGCCAACCTTGCGTTTGTTCAGTGATATGAAAAAGATTTTTTCTCGCCGTTATTCAAAATTGCAGTAATCAAAGGTATATAGAACTACAGACATTGCAATAGCATGAAATTATGTGAACGATCATTCATAAGTTTTTCTTCGAAGAAAGAGCGAAAATGAGAATGTTTCTGGTTCTTGTTATTCCAAAAGAAAAACACTAATGATTTAACATGCTTGATGGTTAATTCTGAGTTATGCACGTGGTCTTTTATAGACACTTATACAATGCAAGACACGTGATGCTCAGCCTCGTCAGTTGCGCTGTGTCTTTCGGCTCAGTCGTTTAGCGAAGAGATATCTCCTTCCAAGAGTAACTGATGACTTAACACTTACACACGCCGTCAAGTGATAAGATTAGCGAAAGGACATTGTTGCTCACTCAATTACTCTTGGCCGATTTTCTTGAAACATTATACCTTCCGTTCTGAGTTTTTTTTTTTGAGACGTCGCTGAAATTTCGATATGCCTGTGGAAAGAATAAAGGATAGCAGGAGAGGAGATATCTTCCTGCAAAACTGACTGAACCGAGAGGCACCGTACAACTGACGAAAGTGAAAGGAGAAAACAAGTGTCTTGCGCTGTAGAACTGTCCATAAGAGTCCTCATACTTGCCTCAGAAATAGCTGCCAGGCACACTGAAGTTTGAGCGAGGACTTCAGAACCACTCTAAACGAAAGGAATTAATGATTTAGAGCATTCAAATGACACAAATTTACGAATACCCAATTAGCTTAAAGTCAGTCGCTGCTACTCATTTTATATTTCCAGATAAATCTGGTCCAATAATGAAAACGCCAGGAATAATAAGGGACTTGATTACCCTCAAATGCAAACTAACACCAATATTAACATTAGGAAGGATGCCTTTAACTAATACATTGAGCGCGTTATCGCTTCTACAGCAAGCGTGATAATTTCATAACCATTTTATTCGTAAATTGTTTCCCACAAAAGTCGTGTAGGTGCATACAAGATACTTCTACAAAAGTTCTGCTACACTAAAGTTAGTTTTCCTTATTCGTGGAATGTGTGCTAATTCAATTTGCACATTTTGTTATGTCATGTCTGTACAGCACTACGGACTGTTCTATTACATTGTCTATTATGTTCCTTCAGACCGAAGCTGTTTCCTCGTCTTCGATACTGTGAAATGGACGTGGATCTTCTCCCACACAACGTGTGCTCGTATCATACACGTTTACACAGAGTTTTATAGCAAACTGACCGTCCTAGTACTGATTTCTTTACCTGACTGTAGCACATTGATTTATCTGAGAATTAAAACACGGTTAGTACACTATCATCTGGCTTTTGTAACCATCAGTAAGTTTAGTAAAACTGCAAAAAAGTTTAGAAGCTAACAATACTAAGAAATTGGTGTATGTATAATGGACTCGTATTGGTGCTATGCCATTCAGGAACGCGCACATTAGCATTACAACATGTTCTGCCTTTTTCTCAATTGTGTTTTGAACTCGGATGGAGGGACGCGCGCGCCTTCGCAAGCGGCAAACTGTTCATGTCCACTGCGCATTTATTATATTTCAATTTTGTTCGTGTCTCAGTGTTCTTATGACTACTTCTCACATCGTACCATGTCGCAAGAAATAAATTAGGCAATAAATCAAAATCAGCATCTGGTTTGGAAACTTTACCGCAGTAGTATAACCTATTCACTGGTCGCCCTTGGCCACCTCCACAAAACATCAAAAGGCAATCATTTATCCTTATCACGTGCCGCAGCAATCTATTAGACTCCCGTCTCCGTAGAAATCGTTGAGCTTCTCTTCTGCTTTTCAAGAGATATTGGGTAGGCGATCTTCATGCTGCGCGTATGACATCTCGAAACAATTCATCGATAATGGCTCTCGTTTATCGGTTGTCGTTGAAATACACCACATATTCGGTACACTGAAATACACTTATAGTAACCTTAGGTGGATTTTTATCGTCTTTACGTGAAAGTCATATTTTGATTTAATGTTAAGATAGCTCGTTGAGTCGAGAATATAGACAACCGATCGAGTGTTCTTGCTCCTCTTTACTACGCCCTCAATGTCCATGAGCTTTTCACAAGCTGTCCGCTTCCTCGTATAAAAATTTTGCTAGCTGTTAATTATATTAATTTTCAACCTAGCGGGACTCAGATCATTTGGAGATATTCATTGTGAGGTGAATGGGAGCCACAAAACCAACAAGTTTCAATAAGCACCTCTTCAATTCGGAAACGTAATCTGCCATTTTTCTGCAAGCTTTGATGGTGTCGTTCAATATTCGTTTATTCTTTTGATGCATGGTAATATAAGAACCATATCATCAACGAGGTGAAAATGATGAATTTGGTGAACACTGTTTTCGTTGCAATGGCTTTCCTATGTCAAGGTATTAGCGATTCAGAATGGCAATCTTTTCGTCGTACATCTTAATATAGCTCATATAAATTTCACTGCTCTAAACAGTGACATCATGGATGTTTTCCCAAACCCTTATCTCTCAGTGAAGTTTAGAGCAGTTTTTAAATTAACGAAAGTGAGGCAGAGCGGTGTCTCTTACTCGCACTTCATTAGATCATGGTATCGTATGCGTGCTTTGTTAATGTCAATCGCCTTTCAAAATCCTGCTTGCTTATATGGTCATACATAGTCACTGTTTGTCAATCATGCTTATTATAAATCGATGGAAGGGTTAATAGACGACAGACAGCAAGCAGTACGGGCGATAATTACCAGTGGTATAGGAGTTTCTTTTTTGAGAAGTAACGCCACTATACTGGTTTTTAACTATATAGCAACATTACATTCCCAACAAGGGGCGTATAAACGGTAGGGTCAGTGTGTTGATGGAAAACTGCTTGATGGTTCTTTAAGTGTTCAGATCTTATCCTGCGCCGACCAGGGTTGTGAAAGCTTTCACCGACAAAATTGCATGTCGGACTAGGAACAGAAGACCCAATGTTTGTAATTAATTGACGACATGGGAATCTTAGTGAGAAACATTCTTTTAATCGATTTTCTGGTAGTCCTGTTTGCTCCATGCAAGCGTTGGAGAGCAAATTCCTTTATTTTGTAATTGGCGAAGCCCAAATGGGCATTGTTGATGATCTTCAGCACTTACAGCTTCAAGCATAGCTGCGGCTTTCCAACTTTAAAATTCTCTCCTCATCACTTTTCCTCAGCGTTTTGCAGTTTCGCTTTCAACAACGGCATGTCTCCAGGGAGCAATTAATGATTAAGATATACCCCTGTCTATAGAATTCTTCATTTTCAAACTCAGTAAATTCTCTGCTTCTTGACAAAAACGAATTTCCTAAGTTTCCTAAGCAATGGTTAATTCGAGTGGAACTTTGGGATAGCACCTACAACGAAAATGCAAACACTTCGATGACCGTTTAGATACTTTTGGAAACTTCAGCTTGCCTTGAGATGGAGCACGTGAAGTTGTAAGTTGTGCGAACGATGCTGGTTGTCATAGTAAGCTCAATGAACTTCTCAATGGGCTCGTCTCACCTAAGTTTGTGGGTTCAAATGTGATATGAGGGTCCAATCTTCAGGTTAAAGCCTACAATGCTGAACTTGATGAATGTTTTTGTGATTGACGAGGATTGGCTGTATTTTGCTGTAATCGTAATACTAGCTCTTCACATAAGTTTTGAAACTAGAGCATCATAGAGTGATCACATTTTTCCTATTCAAATCACGCGCCATCAACCTGAAACAATTCTGTCTATTCAAAGTATGAGTCATCATTCTGCACACATTTTTACCATCCCTCAGGCAACAAATCAATGTCGCCTATGTGCAAATGCTCTGAGCCTTCTTTTAGTACCAAATCTGTCCATAATCGCGGCTTCATGGCCGCTCCACCAAACCTTTATCGCAATTTGCTGCTTTGCGAGCCTGAATTGAGACGCGATGCACAGGTTGTTTTTCAAGAAATCCACCTTGTGAAAGCTCAAAGATTTGTGTCCAAGAGGGTAGCATTTCGGATCTTTGCTGGGTTTCATGCTTGCAAGACCAACTTGAAAGACGAGCTGCGCTCTGGACGTCTACGCGAAGTTGATTGATGGGCCGTCATTGAAGCAGCTGAAGAGGATCCGACTTTAAGCACCGTGGACTTGGCCGAAGATTTTGGCGTGATCAGGTGACAATCTGCAGAATATTCAAAGCAGCAGGCAAGGAGTGGGAAGAGTATCAATGGATTCCACGCGAGTTCACTCAAGCACAGATGTACAAAGCTAAGAACATGGCTCAAAAACTACTCCATCGTAATCTACGCTCTTCCATTTCTGGCCAAGGTCTTCACCGCCGACGAAAGTGGATTTTTTCAAGAGTCAACGTCGTTCAAATCAGTGGTTGTCATCAGGCCAACGAGGAACTCCAACTCCACGTCCAAATCGATTTGGGCAAACAGTATCTTGGTCATATTTGAGACCGAACCGAGCCGTCACTGAGACTTGTTGCCAGCCGGCGAGACGATTAATGCCAAACGCCAGTGTGAGCACCTGGACCGCTGCAACGTCGCCTGTTACATTGACATTGCCACAATCTCATCTTGCTTCAAGACAGCGCAAAGCCGAATGTTACCAAATTGACAAAGAAGAAGTTGATCAAACCGGTCTGGGACTTGCTGAATCATCCGCGTAGAGTACTGACCTATTCTCTTCTGACTATCGCCTCTTCCGAGCGGTAGAGCACTCGAACAAGGAGTTCCGAGGCATCAGTCATTGGCGTCGACGGTTGACAAATTTCTTCGAATCCAAGAATGACGAGTTCTATGAGCGCGATATTGATTTGTTGCTTGAGAGACGTGTACGTACAAAGATGATGATTTTTACTTCTACAGCACTTCGACAGGTCTTTCTAAGCAAACAAGTACATTCTTGAACTTTCCAAGATTCGAAGTTTACTACCTTGCAGAAAGTCTAGTGAAAATTCCTACTGCAGCAAAAAATCTCCTTTGAAAATCTCTGCCCGACATTAAAAGAGCTGAAAGATTCCTATATTAACAGGAAAAGGAAAGTAAGATATACTACTGCTTAACCTCGAATGGCAGCACCGGAGAATAGACATTGCGTGATTGAAATGACATGAGTGTGTCTAGTTATCAGATTTAGGAATACGCTGTATTAAGCCTCTCCGTTCGATAGCTTTTCATAGACCTTGCTGAAAGAGTAATAATGTGATAAGAATATAGCATGTTTTGAGATATCAAGCCGCGGTGATTTATTGCTCGGCATCAAGTCTTCTATAGAGGAGTATAGCCTCGAGGGATCGGCTGAACCGAATGCAGTGGTACTGATGAGTCCGGTAGGAAGAAACAGGCGCGCCTGCAAGGCTTAGGCCTTAATAGCTCAAAACGTGTTCTACCCTTAAGCTGTTCTAAGTTAATTTTATTTGATGCATCACCACCGTGTTTTTTCTTCTTTTTTTTTTCTTCGATGTGCGGATCCCAGTAATTCTAGCATTAAATTGGTTTTTCTTCTTCTTAAACGGGATACTGGTTAAGCGAGTCTACTTGCGATCTTGAGGATGGCCTTACTGTGGCGTTTTATAAGACGTTATTGTTGACTGCTGGTGAGAGGAGGGAGGTGAAGCTCGGATCCGCGCGCGCCGCGATGAGCCTCGCAACTGCTCGGCCACGGCGCTCCCATCAAGTTAAATAATGGCAAGATGTTTTATAATAAGTCTTATGACTGCGTAGCATTAAGTACCACAATCCAGTTTTTGTTCGCTGCCTATTCATTTCATCATAGCTGGGTAGTGTGCGAAATCCAGCCATGTTGATGCTGAGATACAGGTAAACGTCAAAACTCACGTTCTGCACTTGTTCAGCTGCACTTGTGCAAAACTTCTCAGCGACTTAACGTCTTGTTAGAGTGATACGCATTCAATTAAGATTGTAAATCAGTGTTTGAGTGCACTAATTACATCTCTGCAAGTTTCCCACAGGCAGAATTATTCAAGGTAATCATTCCCCTCACAAGCAACACTCCTATGCGGTGAGAAATTAGTCAGACACATAAGCTATGATTCATGAACTAATAAGTTTAGGAAATATTATATCAGTTGACGCTCAACACAATGATTTACGTCTGATTAGTAGCTAATAGAACACAAAAACTACAGCACATGCCGCAAAACCTTTTCAGGACCACAGTTTGGATTGCCAGGCACAGGGTATTGGGAAAGAGACAGAGAAACGTCACGTGTAGCACTTTTAGTACACTTGATTTTGAAAATTTTACCAGTGAAAAATCCAGTATATATCGACATAAGCCGCTGATCAACACTATGCTTGAGACTTGATAAAATGCATAATTTGAAGAGCAATTTTTTCCCCCATGCACAGAATCTTTGATAAAGTGTGCATTCCTCAGTACAATCAAAATTGGCTGTATATGAAGAACGATTCATGGTCATTTGATTATCCCGCATGTGATTATTTTATTCAGAAAGACTAATTTCCGTGCGATAATAAACCGATTAGAAC